>JBBPDH010000130.1:18546140-18557237 GCA_037974565.1 Clupeocharax schoutedeni
ATTTGTATCGTATCAGCAGATATCCAAATTTAGAATATCGGTATCGGACATAAAAAAGTGGTATCGGGACATCCCTAATTAGCAGCAGATCCTTTAAGCTCTAAGTTGTGAGGTGTGGCCTCCATGGATCAGACCAGACAGCACATCCCACAGATGCTCGATCAGATTGAGATAGGAGCATGCTTTCAAATTAAATGAAGTTTCAAAAAACGAATTGGGTCACATATATAACAGTCTCAGTTTATTAAACAAGATAAAGATACAAAGTGTCCTCAACATTGATATTTTCTAAATTCTTTTTGTTGTATTGTCTGTGCATACTGAACCAAATCTTGGAGACCACAACGCAAGACAAATGAAGGAGAAAAAAAAGTAACAATTTCTAGACATATATAACAATGCCATACGTAATGTTAACAATTAATAACGATTACGGTCAAAGAATTCCATGCGGAAAAATTAAAAAAGGCTTAACAGACCAAATACAGAAACCATCAACATGGGGGGGAGGCAGGATAAAAAGAAATACGACTGTCATTCAATGATAGTAAAATTAAGGCTTACAAATAAATGAAAAAGCATGGATATTAAAAACAATACTTACAGAGAAAATATTAATAAATGAAAATACAGATACAAAAAGTGAACAAAGTACTGTAATTTGCACTATTCATGAATACATAGTATATTTTATAGTAATGGTACACGTTTGATTTAGGGAGATTTAGCAAGTAAATAAGCTGGGTCAGCTCAACATGTATTGTTTTCAGGCAAGTGGTCAACTGACTAAAGTGATCTGGGGGTTGTTTCAGAAAGCAGGGTTAGTGAAAAGTGCGAGTTGTAGTGAAATAACACTGAGTTTTCACTAACCCTGCTTTCTGAAACACCCCCCTGGAGTCTTAAAATAAAGCCCCAGTTCGGGTGTATTGGTTTAGAGCTAAATGGCATAAATTAATCAGTGCCAACATACTAGGACTAATGTGGAGAAAACAGTTTAAAATCTCTAGCCATCTATGAAAACTCAAATGTCTAAAAATGTTCTCATTAGGGCTCTGATATGTAAACATACTTTCTGTTGAACATTCTTCATAGGCCTCGCTGCCCTAGGCTAAAACCATCATTCAATGGAGACTCGTAATAATGAGGGAAAGTTGTACAACTCTGGTCCCTCCACAATACAAATAAGGGGGAGGGAACAGTAACAGACAGGAACTGGAACATCAGTGATCTGCTGAGGTTTTTAAGCTTCACTGAATGTAAGCACCAGGAATACAAATGAAATGAATGAAAGTAACATTGGGCTAACTGAAGCAAATACATTGGTCATGTTTACAGATGCTTTAAAAAAAATCACTTGTATGAATCAGTAAACCATTACTGTACAAATCATTCTTTAGGGCAATATATATAGGAACTATCAGGGAACAACTACTACTTATGGTCCTATAAAACCAAACAAAGTAAAACGGTAATAAAAACAACTCGACGTGTTAATAAAAGTATCTGGCAGTATCTAAAATGTTCATTAATGAAACAGTATGAGCTTAACAAGTGACTGGTATATTATGACTGGAGACAAAACAATGGAAATTGTTTGACAACACAAAGAAATCTGACACACTGACTAGTTTTGCTGCACTGAATTAGGTACTAATATTTTTTAGCTGTTGGTCTGGTGTCTTTTTTTCTGGTAATTGTGTATATTGCATTAACAGAGCTATACATGTAAAGGTGTATATAAACAAAAATCGTGTACTTATGTGTAAGTAAGCACCCGCACATTCATTTTCTAACAGGCTGTTTGGGCCTACCTTCTGGGGAATTTCTGCAAAATACCGAATACTAATAACTTGTACTCCACACTAACTATAGCATATACTGCATCACACAAGAAAAACAATAACCATTATATAATCGAAACATGAAAACGTTTGAAACTCGCCTCACTGTATTTGCATCCAACTGCAACTGTTTGGATCATGTCCGTGAGGCCACATGGCACATAAGGCTAGATGCAAAGCACGAGAGAACCGTAAGTTCCATTTATTTTACGACTTTCAGTGAAACTGAGGTAATATTTCAACTTAAAATCAAGAAATAAGGAGTGACTGAATTAATGTACTATGTCTTAAAGAGAGGGGAACATTTTGTATAGAACTGTAATCTTTTCGTAAGTTTTAAATTAATCAAGCATACAGACTGAGGGAGTACCATTTTTGCCTGGGGCTTTAACCAGTGCCCCTGTTGACCGCTGCACAAAACAGAAAAATATCTAAACTAAATAGATTTGTCTGCAAAGTCGCTCTCTTTTTACATTCAAAATAAGTTTCCTGTGTTGCTTAAAAGACAGATTCCCTTTTAACACTGTTAGATCTTTATCTTTTGATTCATCCGTCTACACTACAATTATAATACTTTCTGATTCAAGGTACATTAACTGCTAAATGACTGAATTATGGGTATTGGTCTTTAAAGCCACAACAAAGAGGGATCTGTTGAGCCATTTTTTGTTTCACAATACTACCCAACTATGAGCCAAAATCATCACCATTTTCAGACACCATGCAAATATACAAGTCATGAGCTTTTAGACATGGCTTTTTGTAATTGCCCATTTCATTTTTACTGTGAACTGGTGGCTTTACATTAACAGACATGTTACGGCTTCATATTACTACCACAGGTGCCTCTGTGGTGCTCATTCTGGTGGGCGCAAAGAAAAATAAAACAAAAAGCTCAACAGAGTACATGCCACATCACAGCTTGACCAGAGGATGGGGTTCAGGTTATGACATTTCACACTTGACTAGCACCACTGTCTTTCCATTGGTCCATTTAATGGACAATGCACTAATGCAATTAGTTTGATCAAGTGCTAAAAATTAAAAAACAAAAAGTTTTGCCCTACAAAAATATTGGGACTTATGGAAGGGTAGAGGGGAGGAAATCCAATTGATTTCCATGACATTGCACAAAAAAAAGTACATCCGTGATGTAAGTAATGCAAGTGATTATTTTAGAGAGCACACAGTCATACTGATACTCTTATATTTGCACAATTTCTGTGGAGTCCTCAAAGTCTCTGATTTTTTTTTTTTTATTTAAATGTCTTTTGAGACGATATCAAAAATAAGTTTGGCCCACAAGATCTACTTTCCATAATCAATAGGAGATTTTAGGAATTTACTGTTAAAAATGTGGATACAATCTGGTAAAGTTCTTAATTTTGCAATAGGCATACTGCTGGTAATATTGCTAATTTGTGCATTTAAACTGATTTATACTTTCTGTATAATATTTTACTCAACCATGCCCACACTTTAAATGGTAGATCCACTGGTTGCCTCCCAGGATGTATGTATGTACTGAACCGTCCTAGCCAGAACCAGTACTCATCACAGTGCTGTTGCATCTAAGCCTGATTCATACATTACATTTTTATCCCAAGGTCCAAGCTTTAAGTGAAGGATTTGTCATGTCCACACTAAAACTAAACACACTACCCTGTAAAACCAGATGGTGCTAAGATGGAGATAGAAATTAAAAATGGAGATACAACACAAACAACGCTACTATTCTTGAAAACAAACATTTAGCCCCAGGGCTAAGGCCGTACGCCCCCCTCTGAAAACAATTCAAACTTCTGAGCTGAAACCCCAAGACTAGAAAGTGCTTAAAGTTTATCTTTGGATGTCTCCCTAACACACCCTTGATAACAATGCGAGAACAAGTAAGAAGGAAACAGCCTATTGTTCTGTTCTTGGGATGCATGTCTAGATTTACATTTAGACTGGTGTCTGGTGCTAACCCACCTTGGACACCAGGTGATGAGACGTAGCTTATCAAGCAGCTACATCAGATATTACTTAATGGCTAGAATATGGAAGAATATTGCAGACACTGTGTCCTTTGAGAACTAGGGTGTCACATATTCCTTTTCTGTCTTCTTATTTCTTAATAGAAGAGCAGCCTGGCACACAAAAGACAAAACAAAAACAACCTTTTTGAAAGGAATAGGAGGTAAAGAGAAGAGCAGAGGGAAGATCAGATGAGAGAGACGCGTATGGGGATACTGGGAGACTCTGTTCTCTGTGGAGAATGGTGGCTAACAAGATGCTCCACCACTGTGTGTTTGGACATGTGCTTCATAAGGTAGGTCTCCTGAAAACGAGAACAAACAGAAAAGGTGACAAGATTGTGATTAAAACTGTTGAGTGAACTTGGTTCACAGTGCAGTATGTTTGACCTATAATTTTGACCTATGCAAAATCCACCATATAAACATTACACCTTAGAAGCACTGATTAGCAATATCGTTTATTCCCATGGTAGAGCTCGCCGCAAATGACTAACTTAAAACACAAACATAGTGGTGGTGTGCTTTCTGCCTGGACTACAATTACTCAGACATCAGTCCTCACCTTACTCCTCCCACCCCATTCCCTCTTGCAGTGTACGATATGCTGGTGCCTACTGTACATTTTACAACTAGAACTTTGTTGTTAAACATTATGATATAATATTTAATCCTTGGTGAGTGCAGTAAGGCCGATACTTACCGATGTGTATGCGCGGCCGCACATACTGCAGCAGTAGGCTTTAGCGTTCTTAACAGCATGTGCAGACAAGTGGATCTGTAGGGAGGCCGAGTCTGTGTAGGCACGGTAGCAGTTTGGACACTTGTATGGTTTGTCTTTGTTGTGCTGCCTCTGATGGGACTAAAAATACAACAGAAGTTATGGTCGGACTTATTTCTGGGACTTAAAAGATCAGATACCTGTGGGTGATGGAAAAAAGACAAGAACTGAAGAACTGTTCATTCGCTGCTGAATATATCCCACTCTTTAACAGGCACTATTGTAATGAGAATCGAAAGCAGAAACGTTTCAACCAGTGATTGCCAACTGCACTCAGGCAGTACAATCGTGGCTCACCAGGAGGGAGTCAGTTTTGTTGTTTTAAAATTACAAAATTATATTGAAATAAATCTAACCAATCAACTATAACATTAAAACCACATTTTTAATATTGTGGATCAGGCCGCTAAAACAGCTTGGAAATGTTGAGGGACAAAGTCTCAGAAGTGCTGAGGTATCTGGTGCAAAGATGTTAGCAGTCGAGCCTTTAAGTCCTGTAAGCTTTGATGTGGGGGTTCCATAAATTGCTGTAGCTTGTCTAGCACATCCCAGCTGGACTGAGATCCAGGGGATCTCAGGGCCAAGTCAATACATGGATTTATTATCATGTTCCTCAAACCATTCCTGAACGATTCTTGCAGCGCAGTGGGGTGAATTATGAAAGAGGAAATACCATTGTGTACAAGTACTACAGCAGTGTTCGGGTAGGTGTTAAACTAACATTAACATGAAAGCCAGTACCCAAAGTTTCACAGCAAAACATTGCCCAGAGTATCACATTGCCTTCTTCAGCTTGCCCTCTTCCCTTAGGACATCCTAGTGTCATCTCGTCTCCAGTTTAATGACACCACGCCACCTTCCTTCATTGCTCCGTGGTCCAATTCTTATCATACGCCCATTGTCGGTGCGTTTGACAGTTGACAGGGGACAGCAAGAGCATTGTAACTGGTCAGTGGCTTCACAGCCCCATAAGCAGCAAGCAATCTTTTTTTTTTTTTTAGCAATCTGTGCTAGTAGCCCTTCTTTTGGGATTGAGTGGAATGGGTTAGCCTTCACTGTCTATACACATTAATCAGCCTTTGCACTCTCGAGCCTGTTGCTGTTCCAGTTAGTCTTCCTTGGATCACTTTTGGTAGGTACTAACCACTCTGCTGCCTAATATCTCCCACACCTTAACAGGTCAGTGTCATGAAATCATCAATATTATTCACTTTACCTGTTTAATGTTATATGTATATTTGGAAGAAATGTTGACTTTCAGTGATTCCTATATTTCACCTTACCCAAGCATCCAAATGTGATTACTGCCCACATTTCATATGTACCTTCTACATCGTACAGTATTATCATTTTGATTGGATTCTAGAAATTTTCTAAAGAGTTAAAATTGCACTAAATTACTGTCAGAAATAATGTTCTAATTAGAATATAATACTGCAACCAGTTTACTTCCTCCTATTTAATGTCTACGTAGGACTCTTCCTAAAATTAACAGTATATTCCATTTACTGTTTGCATAATTTCTGCAGCAAGCAGTGATGGACAAATGAGACAAAGGCCAGTCTGTCATGCTGCTGTACTGATCACAAAGTCTTTTTTGTGTTATGCTCACCTGTAAATTTGAGAGTTGTGTAAATGCCTTTTCACATCCAGGTTGGGCACACTTATACGGTCTATCTCCAGTATGAATCCTACAAAAAAATGAAAATAAATAATAATAATTAAAAAAAACATTTCACAATACTCTACAGAACTTCCTGATACACAGGGCAAAACTCTTGGCACAAGATGTGACTGTATTCATTTATGGCTTGATGGATGGGCTTCATTACAGACACTGACCTGGTGTGCTGTTGCAGGTGAGATAACTGGCGGAAGGAGTTCTCACAGTAGGAGCAGTGGTAAGGCTTGATCCCTAAGTGAATCCGGAGATGCTGCGCTAGATATGAAGCGTTGGCAAAGGACTTCGAACAATGAGGACACTTGTGGGGTTTGGCCTCTGTGTGGGACTTGGAATGAATCTGCATCTCTGACTTGTTGAAGAAGGTGAGTGGACACACTTTACACCTGCACAGAATACACACATCCGAGCAGTCAGAGCAGTGCACACTGGGAAACTGTGACACCCTAATTTTAATGCAGAGATAAAACTTTGTGGGGACAAACACATTTTGGGCTTATCTCCACAGAAAGGGGAACTGACCCGCACATCTTTACCATGGACCTTTCCATAATACAGCTGCCATACTGAGCAAAACAAGCTATTCCATATACATTATAGCCAGTAAACTCCTACCCCTTAAATGATGTCTCTCATTCAGCCTCATAATTGTATAATGCAGCTAAACAGAGAAAACTCCCATACTTTCTGAAGCATGGTGCAATTATTTAGAATGGCCATGTGTATTATTTAAGGATAAAGAGCATCTTGAAGTGTTTTTTATTATAAGGTGTAATTTAACTTTGTTGACTAATTGGTGCAGTCATGCTGTAAATCTGTACCTAATACAGCAGCCTAAAATCCAATAACTATGAACTGAGCATGAATATTCATACCTGTAAGTTTTTCCCTCTTTTGCAATGGTGACTGACTGGTCAGGGCCTGAGGCCAAGATGGGGTAGGGCACCACCAGCAAGGGGCCGGTGTTGTTCTCTGCTTTGATCTTTTTACGGCCACGTGGGGCTTTCGGTTGTGGTCCCAGCATCCCTGCCAAGCTCCCGCTTTTCACCTGATCCATGCCGGGAGCGCTGGCCAGGCCCGAGATCACGTTAAGGGAGGGTGCTCCTCCCAGTCGGTTCTGACTGATAGATGTGGGGGTGGTGGGTGTCATAGCCTCGGATGTGATGTGACTGTCCGCACGAGAGGATGGAGCCAGACCTGTGTTTGAACATGAAGAATGCAATGATGGGTCTTCTGTTAGTCATTAGTACACACAGATTTGAATTATATTATTAAAGATATTAACATCCATATGAGGGCCCACAATTCAAACGCATAACTTCCACATAAGTTTAACAGTACTATAAACAAATTATACCAGTGACCAAGCCTGAATATTAGTAACTGAACTGAAGGTTCAAAGAGACAGTTAGTGAACTTGAGTCGAAGCCCCAGAGTGCTGAATTGTCCTTGATGCAGAATATTATTTTAAAAGCTCTAAATAACAACATATGCTTCCTCTGTTCTTACAGAATGAAATTAAAAACCTTGTCTGACACCTGGGTACAACAGCCTTGCATGTTTTTTTCCCCTCATACCTGATCGATGATTCACTCTTGCAGCCTGGTCTACAGCTTGACGCATATGCCAGTCCTCCCATAATCCTTTAGCTTTCACAGCAGACTTATCATCCATACTCAGCTCTAGATCATCAGAAAAAATATACATTCAGAGAAAAGAAAATCGAATGGACAACTTTCACCTTATTTCAAATGTAATCAAATATCCAAGATACTTTGTGCTTTTTCTCTTTTTCATCTGATCATAAAACTAACGTAGCGATCATGTAAAACTTACTGTTGCTAGATTAGCATTGTGCTAATGTGAATTATATAATTAAAACATGCTTTACCTGAACCCATGTTCGGCTGTTAAGTCATCTGAATCAGATTTCATTGTGGTTTCTGACCCTGTATATAGTTATCTACATAAAGGTATACTGAATATCTGAAAATAGTTAGTAGTAGTAGTAGTTGTAGTAGCTATCCTGAATAGATAAGAGACTGTCTGTAATAGACGGCCTCTTATTGATTAGCGACTGTCTCTAATATCCTGTTTTGATCAGTACCTGCAACGGTGCTGGAGGCCGGGCGGGCATGCAGGGCTATGTCTGGCTGGGAGGAGTTGTGGGCCTGCAGCCCTGGCACCTGCTGCAACTTAGGGATGGACATCACATGCTGGCCAGCGTCTGAGGGCGGCGAGGCCACCAGCAGGGTCTGCTGAGAGGGAACAGTGGTGGGTGGCAAATGCGGAGGTCTGATCTTTTCTGCCATCAGCTGCTCTTTGATCTTGTTGATTAGAACCAGGTTATCCAGCTGTAAGAATCATTTGTTATGCTCAACTGGGGCCATGGACATTACTTGGTGTGAGCGGTTTATGGACACCGCATAAAGAAAAATCGTGCATATGTGTGCAACTTGGAATTTACATAGGGCTGTTCCTGTTCACTCCACTATACTGTAATATTTTTGCAGCGAATAAGACAGTATATATATAAGGTGGTGGTGGCGTAGTGGGTAGGATACTTGCCTCTAGACCAAGAGGTCATGGGTTCGAATCCTACTTTCAGCACACCACCAATGGGTTCCTGAGCAAGACCCTTAAACCCCAAGTTGCTCGAGGGAGTCTGTCCCCTGTAGTTAGGGATTGGAAGTCGCTTTGGATAAAAAGCGTCTGATAAATGCCGTAAATGTAAATGTAAATGTAAGTATATGGCGAACTAAAACAGCCATATTCAATGACCAGTACATCATGTGCAAAAAAGGAATTTGGATTTCATCCTACTACTGTGGCTCCCTCTAGTGGGTCAAATACTCGGCAGTCACTATTACTATTTAGTGATTACTTTATAATGGGGTAGTTTGTCACACATGTGGGTAAGCCATTAGCCTTTCTGTGCCTGTAACATGTTCAGGAATTTGACTGCTGATTTCTGATCTGGCTGAATTCTGTCCTGGATTAGGTTTGTTTTAACTGGCATTGTGGTCTTATCTGTGAGAGAGAGAGTTGTAAGGTGAACTCACCTGACCAGGCATTGATGGAGGTGGTGGCCAGAAATAAGGATTATTGAATCGTGGCTCCGCCATCCCTACAATAAAAACATAACCATAGCACATCAAAACAGTGGACTCACCACAGCTTTAATTAAAGGACAGCCACAGACAAAAGGACCAGTGCTATGAGACTAGCATTTCTAACACTAGAAATCCACACTCACCCAATTCTTTTCCATAAATACTCTCCCAGAAGCTGCCATTTTAGACAATATGGTTCTCTCAGGAGTAGGAATGCTGATATTTTTAATGTTTTTTGTGCCACTGAATCATACAAAGAGACAAATCTGATGAAAGATCGTGCTTCCTGTTATATCTGTTTGTAGAGGTGAAGTTTTGTTCATCTTTGTAGGTTGCAGTAAGTCATATTGAGGCCTGAACCACAACTGTTCTGTTGAATTTCTGGAAACAATTTGGATTGGCCATTGACTTCTGGTGTGTTAGCATCAAAGCTTCAGTGCTAAAGTAAACAACAGTTTTGATTTTGGCTTATCCATTGCATCTGGGGCAAGAAAAAAAAGCAGCTAATTATATATTTTACTTAACTGTTCATTTTGAATGATGAGAGAAAATGGATGTCTGAGGTCCAACACAGTTTGGGGATTTCCATACTCAATCACACCTAGTTCATTTCCTGTACATTACCAGATTTTGTGTGTTTGGGGAGAAGAAATACCCAGCTGTGCTAGAAACTGGCCTGCCAGGATCCGAATTGGGCATCCCTGTGTTAGAAGTGAGAGGGGGTTGGGATTTGTTGTATATATACACCCACGCTCAATTGACTTTTATAATTTACATTTTTATACATATATGCATATGTAAATGCAACAGTTACACACACTAAAATATTGCTAGCTATATATATGAGTCTACTGCCATTTATTTTTAAATCAGCATCTCTGTGAGTATGACAACCATTCCATGCCAGTGTCTGTTAAATTTCCACACAAACACCTCATTCTGCTTTATGAGGTACTGATTAGTGATCACCTGAATCACATCTTATTTAATGAGGAAAAGTTTAATAACACTGCTGTAATCAACACTCTCCTCTTGCAATGAAACCAGCTGGATGGTCACTACTAGAAAAACACTACTAGAAGTACATCAAAGGTAATTATTGCCTTTTTTTTTTAAGAGTGAGCGAGAGATTTGTTTTCTTTGAAGTTTAGTAAATGCTGCATTTCTCTTATTTTGAAGTTTTGTCATTTTCTTTAAAATTGTGCTTTAAAGAACAATACTTTATTTGGCAATGAGGAGAAATATAATCAGCAAGCATAGAAAGTATAGAAAAATTTTGCATTGGTCTCACTTTTTTCTGGAACTGTTTATACTGTGTGTGTGTGTGTATGTGTGTGTGTGTGTGTGTATGTATGTATATATATATACACACACAACTGCACACACATTTGCATTTAATTAATTCAATTTACATGTGTAATTCCAATTGTAAAATCAATTAATGTCTATACATTTGTCTTTATCTGAGCTGAGCCAATATGTGTTCTCTCTAAATAAATATTCAACATAGTACCAAGGACATTAGTTTGGGCTTCAGAATGTAAAAATCACATGAACGTGTATTGTTCCATTCTTCAGCAGAACCTTTTACACCACACAGACAGAGAGGAAGGCTCTGCAAAGAGTCATAAAGACTGCGGAGAGGATCGTAGGGACAAAACTTCCT
>JBBPDH010000130.1:18559974-18588436 GCA_037974565.1 Clupeocharax schoutedeni
CATGGGCAGTGCTGCGAATAAGCCTGATCCACGGATGTGTCTCCGTGTTTATTTTCAGTTAGGTAGGATAATGAAAATGCGGGACAAAATGCTCAAGTTGCGTGAGGCGTGAAATAGGGTGAAATTGCTGTACAGTGCAATGTAAAGCGGGACAGGTGGTCACTCTAGCCTCAAGTGAATTGGGGATTCTAAACTGATCGCAGGTGTGGGTGTGTGAGCGTATGGTGCCCGTTGGCCCCGGGACCATAGTAAGAATCTGTTACAGAATTAACAGTAGCCAGTCAGTTTGTATTTTACTCTTTTATTTGGAGTTTATTTGTACTAATGAATCACTTCAACATGTAAAGTTGTGTAAAGTGGCCCCTTATAGTCACACATGAACACACCACAGTGTACAGCGTGCAGTAAATGACATTTGTGTAGGACTGTGTAAGAAGAACACTCTTTTTTGTTTCATGCGCACAACCCCACTCTCTAAAATTAATCCTGGGTAATCCTGAGAGTCCTTTCTGTGTGTTTGTTCTCCCTGTGCCCGCACGGGTTTCCACCCGTTACTCCAGTTTCCTCCCACAGTCCAAAGAAATGCTAAATTGCTCCTAGGTGTGAGTGTGTGCCTGTCTGTCCCATCCAAGGTGTTTCTCTGCCTTATGTGCACTGACCACTGTGATAGGCTCCACCACCCCAGTGACTGGTTATGCATAAGTGGTTCAGATGATGGATGTGTAAATATATGACATCAAATGATTTCTTTTAAACAGAGTGGAAAATTAGGTTTTTTACATTTCAGCTTCTTACATTTCAGCAGATATTTCCAGTCTTTGTAAATGGAAAAAAAAAACCAAACAAACAAACAAACCAAATATTGCTAATGGACTAATATGATAAATATTCCCTGACATCTCATCCGAAATCACCCTATGGAAATAAGCTTCTGTAACTGGGTTTTGTTAAGTGAAAACAGGCGTACTACAGCCCAGTTCCTCTTATAGAGGAACCAAAAGGTTTTACGCAGTATTACGGGACTTCCTCTGAGATGAACCAAGCATAGCCTGCTGTCTCAGCCCAAAATGCAAATTGGTTAGTTGACGTGTTTTCCTGTTTCACACCAACGGCTTCTTTTACTTTTCTACCACATAAAGTTTGAGGTTGTCACGACACTGTTTACTCTCGAAACAGATGCATGTGTCAGGGGCTATTATGTAGGCTAGCAAAGTAAATCAGATCAAATTTCTTGGTTCTTTTCGAGTTCTACTTGTATTTATTCACAAAGTCAAATGCCACTGTAGTCTAAGTTGATGGTCAATGGAAATTTAGTGTGACCATGACTAGACCGCCAATGTTTTCTTTTTTGGTAAGTAACCCAACCTTTCTGAACTCTTCAATAGCTGCTGTTCTCTACTATTTTGTCCAGTGTGTTATTATTGCAGATTGTAGGTAGTACATTCTCAATGGGAAGACTATATGTGAAGAAATCCAGTATTTGGTTTTTGCCTCATCAAGTGCAAGGAACATATGCATTTCATAGATGGTGTTACCTTTCACTGAACCATCATTAATAAGTATGTTATATACTCAAGGGCAGTGAAAAATCTCTACTTTCAGATTTTCTTACATCAGGTATTCTTACATTAACAGTCATAGCAGCCTTGCCGTTCTGCTGAGGTCATTGTAAAATCTTATTTTGATCCGTTTTTGATCTAGCATGTTTGGTCTTGTAGATAATGGATAATGTTCATTTCTGGTGGCAATTTTAGGTTACAGTAACATTTGTACAATAACTTTGTTGCTGGTGTTTTTAACATGTTTGTTTTAGAATTTTATTCAGAGCTGATTTATCGTGATTTATCCTTGATCAAATAAATGGCTCCCAAAGGCTATTATGTACACAGGTTACAGACTGTGAATTTGGTACAGGAGTCTTCCTTCTGAAATGATGCATATATATTTTATACAGTAACATTAATTAGGCAATGAAGTTAATGTACTATACGGATGTATTTTAATGTATTATGTTTGCTGGTTTTGCCACAGGCGCTGGCTCTGATTGCAGCCTCTCAGTGCCAGGCTTGGGGGGGTTGTCCATTGTGCCCTGCAGGTATGCAAAATATTTCATATCACTTTGGGTCTGTGTATGAATCACAAAATCAATGTTGCAGACCTCCTTTTTTGAGTCCTGGAACCATGTCATGAATGTTTATTAGGCCCACAAACAACCAGCTAGTATTCTAGTTAGGTGAATGTCCTTTCCAGTAACCTTCCAGGTCTGTGCTTGGGATTTTATGGTTTGTCTTGACCCATTAGAAGATTTTTGTGTTATGTTTCACAATAGCAACTGGATCATGCATGCTACATATCTCTTACAGAAAAAAACATGTTTGCACACATTCACAACATTAACAAAGTAACTGTTAAGATTTAGGCCTTTTTCCAATTTGTGCTCCTACTGCTGTAATATGTCTATTGTATTCCATATAGATGAAAGCATTTGATAATTCTGTTACAATTCTTATGATTCAGGCACACGTTGCTCAGGCAATACCTGCACAAATTGTTCCTCTAGAACTTACACAGATGCTGAAAACCGACTAACTAATTGTCTGATGTGCTCAGTCTGTGATCCTGGGGGTAGGTAAAATGTAGCATTACATGTTAATCGCAGTTACTTATATTATAAATGACCAATTAAAGGTTCTAATGAGATGTTTTGTTTTTACAGAAAATAAGATTATTGTGTCTGAATGTAGAACTGACAAGGACCAGGTATGCGGCTGCAAAAATGGTACTTACAGAAAAGAAACCCATCTCGTCTCGTTTACGTGTGTTGACTGTGCAAATTGCAACAACTGCAGCACATGTAAGTAAATAACTAGTAGGAATAAAAGGCAACTTTATTTTGTACTACTAGAATGTCAAGTTCTATGTTCTTGAATGTGTCTTCCTTTTTGTTGGCCATTGTGAGTCTAATTCACACAGTCACTGTATAACTCATAAGTTTTAAGCTGTGTGTAATAAAGCTGTAAATGGTATAAAAGCCTAGGGTAGATAACCGAGTGAACACAGTTTAGCTATTATAATGTAATTGTTTTGTGCAGTGGTAGACAATAAAAAAGTGACAAATTAGTCCTTAATTGCTTAGTTGGTGGCCTAGTGGTTAGGGAGTTGACCCTGCGCTCAAAGTGGGTTTGAATCCCTAGACTGCTAGTGGCATCACTGAGTTCTCTTGAGCAAGGGAACGTCCCCACACACTGCTCCCCGGGCGCCGTGTTCCTGGCTGCCCTCTGCTTCACTTGGTGAATGGGTACAATACAGAGCAAGAATTTTGTGCTGTTCACACTGCGTTGTGTTCATGTATGACAGAATGGACTTTTCTATACTAATTAGTACATTTTTGTACTTTCATAACATATTTTTTGAAACTTTTTACTGTTTTTTTACTGTTAAAATTGTCTGTACGCCTTAAACGGACTGGGTATTTCACAGTTTTACTACATTTCACAATAAAATATTGTCTTACTATTATACTATTTATACTGAAATACTCCCTTTATGTATTCTAATGTTGGGCCATTAGATTATCTCACTTTTTAGTTTGGTTCTTAAGTATTTGTTAAAAGTACTTTTGTTGTTTTACTCGAGCAAAATACATAGACTTTTACTTGAGTAATATTTTGCCATCTCTACTTTCACACACTACTTGATGCTGTTTTTTTTTTTTTGTAAGCTCACTGTCTTTGGCTTTCCATTTCGTATAATATTACAGGCCCAGAATGTAATGATGCGTGCAAAAAAAAAACTTGCGTCCACGGCCAGTACTTGGATCCGAAGGGGAAATGTCAACCATGTCCAGAGTAAGCGACTTTATGCAATTGTTCCGTAATTTATCTCCTTATCAGTCAGTGTCTACTGAGGAAGGCCTTAATTAAACATAAAACATTTGTTAAACAAGCTAAACAAAACTCCTCATACTGACTTTTGCAATGTCAGTTGTCAGCCTTAGTTCTATGAATGTTGGTTCAATGATTGAGAACACTTGCTCTACAACCACTTCAAGGTTAGTGAAAATGTTTCAAATTCTGTTTGATTCTTCAGAGTTGAGTCTTGAAGCATATAGGTTAGTGGGTTGTGGGTTTCCTGTACACAGGAGTTAGAATTTCCTGCCATTTTTTACAAAGTTCTGCTAATCAGCTCTCCCGAAGAAAAAGAAGGCTTTGACACATGCCTATTGTGTAGACACTCAGCAACCTGTTTATGAGATACACTCTACAGATACGCCTAATGGATTAACGTAACATTTACAGTCACGTTTTAAGTTGTAATGTACAGTAATGAGAATGGTGGAAAGCTCTGTACTATGTGAAAGATTAGTCAACCCTGTGTTAGCTTCTTTGAAGAATGGTCTAGTTATTAATTAAGATGTTTAAATACATTTAATATAACAAAATACATAAAATGTTTTATTTGGAATAAATATAGCTGAGGCAAAAAAGTCAGAGGTGAAAGTGAGTGGGCTCGTTATTAGTTAAGCTTCCTCTTTCCATTAAGCACTGGGGTGGCCCCTGGCTAGCAGGTTTGTGTCCGGCCAACGTAAGAAAACCGTAAAATAAATACAGTATGGAACAGCAAAATAAAGTGTCTTGGTAAGGTGCTGGACCGGCATTAGCAACTGGCGCAGCTTTAATTATGTTGAAAAATCGCTGGAACTGCACCAAAGCAATGGAACACTGTTCATCCTAAAGATACTCTTTGGTTAAAATCTGTATACATATCATTTACATAATCTTCATACCCATTAAACCATTTGGTATCCCCTAATGCCCTATGAGGGATATTGGCATCCTAGGATAGAAGTTTTTCATTACAGTATAAAGTGTAAAAGTTATGATTCATTATTTTGTATTGATTTACCAGCTACTCTGTAGATGTGGATGGACTTTTCTTGCTGAAACAGTGTAATGAGACCCTGCACTGGCATTTTCAGTCACTGGAGGAAATTTCTCTACTGTTTTACCTCACATATTGCAGTAACGCATTTCTGCCAGTGAATGTGTGGTTTCATTCACAGAAGTTGCTTTAGTCACTCTTTCTATTGAAACAGTTTCGCGGTCCTTGTGATTAATGCTTCTGATACTTGCTGAAGCGCAATGCTGTAGTAAGAATCGTCTCTCACCCAAATGATCTGGGTCAACAGCAGTCTAATCCAAATGGTGGAAGGGATAGTGGAAGAAAAATTTTACATCTGTGGTCTGAAAATGACGTATACCTTCACTGCATTAAGTGTAGTTGTTTTTAATAAAGTGGATGACAAGACTTAACTGCACCTGCGCAGCTGCCAGTAAGAAGTAAGAAGCAGCAGCTAGGGGCAGCTCATTAATTAACATGTTACAAGTAGTTAATTAAACACCAGTAAACATGAACAAACTAAGCTAATATCAACATTCATTAACTAACAAGTTACTGACATTCAGCTAACATTAATAAACATTAAATAATATCAACAAAAATGAATAAATTAACACGTTGCTGATGGCTAGCATTAATTAGCATTTACTAATATCATCAAACATTAACAGTCAGCCATCATTAATAAACATGAACTAACATCAACAAACATTAATTAATTAACCAGTTACTGACAGCTAACGAGCATTAATTAGCATTAACTTGTATAACAAACATTAATTAATTAACAAGTTACTGACAGCTAGATAACATTAATAAACATTAACTAACATCAACAAACAATCAGTTACTGACAGTGAGCTAAAATTAACAAACAAACATTAATTAACAAAATATTGACAGTAACATCAACAAATATGATCTAACCATCATACATCATACATTACATTCCATCAAACAATCAGAAGTGTTTGGGGACCTCTGCTCTTAAGGACCATTAGTGTAAACGAAAGAAGAATCTTTTAGAAGAATCTTTTAATAACAGCTATGTGAAGTTTCTTTCCCAATTTTGTATTTCTTTCAAGGACATTTATTTGATGTGGAGGTGCTTTGTACCATGAAAAATGAGAAAAAACTATATAAAAAATAAGTGCATCTTATCTGATGTTCCATTAATATAATGTATTTCCCTTCTCATTATTATTTCAGCAACCACTGCAATCATGAGACCTGTCAATCTTTTTGTAGAAAAGGTAAGAGATGACACACGTTTGCACATATCATGTATTTTGCATATTCTCAGTTATTTGTTATTTGTGTGAGGCTTGATAGGCGATGATGTGAAAATGTCTTTGTGTGTGTGTGTGTGTGAGAGAGAGAGAGAGAGAGAGAACTACAGCACCTATTATACCATGTATTTGAACAAATTTTTACCCTCTTTAACATGAATGACTGGTCTCTAGGAGAATCGGTGACCAACCTTGAGATCTATTTGACCATTCTTCTGATGCTGGGGCTTCTTACAGTCTTCATTGTTTTCTGGGCCTGTAGGAAGAGAAATCGTTGTAAAAAAGACATCCGTTTACACAATGGACATAATGGAATCCCGCCAAATGAGCTTGGTAAATACATCAATAATTTTACTGTGTATATATATTGAAAAATATTGAGCAGTTACTTTGAAAGTTTCCACACAGAATATAATTACATTAGCAATAGTTGCATTGTCATTTTGTAGATAGAAAGGTTAAACTGTATTTATATATTTATATATTTATATATATATATATATATATATTTTTTTTTTTATAAATTTTTTTTGTATTGTTTGCAGATGAGAATGCTGTACACTTCATTCATATGCCAGAGGTTTGTATCACTTCATTCCATCAAACAATGTTTTAGTGTTTCTGGAAATGTGAGAAATGATGTTCATTTCTTGTTCTTTAAAGAACCAGAAGGATGAACCTACCAAAAATCCAGACCCCAGACATCTCGGCATGGGCTTCATTACAACTCCACTTATTAATGGAGACATAAAAGGCATAGTAATTATATTTCATTTTTTTGTGCTGTTTTTGCTGTTCTCTTACTTTGTGGCTAATGAGAGTTTGTGTATTGTCGCAGTCAAATCAAAACCTCATACCTCATTTTTAGACTGTTTGAAAAAGTGAATGTATTGTGATGAATAGAACAAGACAACAGGTCCCGAGTGAAAACCAAGATCAACTGTTATGACAGCTTATAACATCTGCCAGTTTTATTCTGAGGCAGAATATGGTGCTTTTATAGTGCATATCTTTACTTAAACTTACTTGTTATTTACTGTGTAGCAGATAACATTTCAAAAATGTATATTACTGGGTGGGTTTTTTTCGTGCTGTGAACTGAGGAAACATGCGCGAAAACGCAGTCTTTCCTGTCAGCTTTGAGCCTTATCCTTATATCATGAGGGTGTTTGTGAGGGTGTCAGCTAAGCTGGAGGAACAGTGATGAAAGTGATAGGAGGACTACAGAAAAGCTGATACATCAGATAGGACAACATGTATTGCTTTGTGCTATGTCTCTCACACTTCCTGTGGCCTCTGTACGTGGTTTACTATCGATGATAAATTAAGCAGAAAAGTATGAGCATACTTTCCTAAAGAGCCCTCATACTGTTACTGTATTAAACGTATGCAAATATACTGTGCCACCATATCTTAAATTCTTGGACAGCCTTTAAGTGAGAGTGAAAAAGTTGTTTATATAAAGACTACCCTTATGGCCTGAAATGGTATTTATTGACTGATTCACTGGTAGACTTAAAACTACAAATCCTATTTTAACATTAAGGTTTACAGGATCACCAGAATCTGGATGCTGATTAAAGTCTGAGGGCTTATTCTGGAGAAAGTTAACGTAATAAAAAATTATGCTGTAATTTTCCACCACTAAATCACAGCCCCTTGAAGCCCAAAAAAAGTTATATAAGCACTCTGATAAAGTTATACTCCATAATTTCATAGTAGATGCTTCATAATTCATAGTTATTACTTGTTATTCATTAACAGTTATTTTAAAAATGTAATTAAACTACGGATTACTAGCTACTCCCTTTAAAAGTACTTCCTTTATTTCAAAAATAATTAGTTACATTACTAGATTACTAGTTACTTCCCCATCTTCTAAAGAAACACTTAAGTCAGCTTAAACACACTTTATTAAGTGCTACAAACCTACGACAACTCACAATGTTCTTGCCTTTAACCGACATGTATTTAAAGTACTGAACGCGTAGTTCTCACTCTCCAAACTCACTTTGGTTTGTTTTTGAGCTGGTGATTTTATTAGTAACGCAGCTGTAATGTAAAGTAACGAAATTGTAACAGGATCTAATTATCAGTTTTCAATTTGTAATGCGTTACTGCCCAACACTGTTAATTAATAACTAAAAACAAAGCCTGCAAGGAATAGTGGTTATAAGAAAGTCCAAAATAAATCACACAACTTTTCCTTTTTCATTTTCATCAAAAATTCCCCTCAAAGGTAGACAAACAGACACTAATTTACATACGTTGATTCATTTTAAGATCACAGTCAAATGGTATTAGGAAAGAAAAACACCAAAGTGTTTGTGCTGATTGTAAAATGAATCACCCTGCTGTATTAAATGTCTATAGTCTTGTTTGACGTATTTGTGAGAAATTAAGTTATAAGGTCTTTGCATGCATTGCCTCAACAAAAGGGCCCGCCAATGGTCGCCACAAGTGATTCAAATCTTATATTAAGCCAAGTTTTCTCTCATCGGGAAAAATGAATATTTTTCAGTGGAGAGGGTTGTAAATCATTTAAAGCAGTGGTCCCCAAACTTTATTTAGTCATGGACCGATTTAATATCAGAAACTATTTTCATGGCCCGGCCTTTAAGGAGTGGCAGATAAATATACGTTGGATATTTTAAAAATATAATAATGGGGTATCTTTAAAATATAATAATAAACGTAATTCCAATGTGTACTCGCAGCTTTATTAACAGCATTTTCATGCAAATTTTTAAAAATTTATTTTTGCTGTACATCCCGCGGACCGTATCGGGCCATGGGTCATGTGGTACTGTTTTGCAGGCTGCACAGAAAAAATAAATTTAAAAAAACTGAAAATGAAAAAGGCCCGGGGGTTGGGGGCCACTGATTTAAAGGAAAGCAAGAATGCATCACTCAAACTGGGTGTCTACACTGAAGCAGGTAGAGAAACAAATTATGGAACTGTTTTAAAAGGTGTCACTCCTGGTCCCTCCCTCAAGTGTTTGGTTATGGATGAGGCTGATAATATTATCACATGGCTTGAATTTGTCAACATTAACTGAAGAATCTCAATTTTATTTATATTTTAGCAGTGCAGGCCACAAAGATCACCATCAAACAAACTAAGATTCTTGGTCCAGTGTTTTTACAAGTGATGTGGGCTTGATGAGTGTTGACTGGTCAAACATATTTTATAACTATAACCAATGTTTTATAGACTTCCAACATCTGCCCTTAAAACTAGAGTTCATACTGACCTTAAATATTCTAATCCCATCTTGCATCACCATACAAAGACTAAGTTTTACAGTTTGAACTTTTTAAAATTGTCTTTATATCTTGTCACAGACATTGCCATTCCATACTACGCTGCTTCAAGTTCTTTAAACAAGCATCTTCTTTCTTCAGGCCTGGGCAGCAGTGAGGTACAGAAGGAGACGTGGCCTGCTACAGTGCTCTATGCCATTATCAAAGTGGTTCCTGTGCGCCGCTGGAAGGAGTTCTTGCGGCTTCTCTCAGTTTCTGATGACCAGATGGAGAGAGTGGAGCTGGAAGCCGGACCCTCATATCTGGAGCAGCAGTACCAGATGCTGCGGCTGTGGAGCCAAAGGATCGGGGTGGACCTGAAGAATATCTACTCCATACTACACTACATGGACCTATCTGGCTGTGCTCAAGAACTGCAGGAGAAGCTGAGACAGCTGGAGGAGGATCTGGAGGTTGACACAGATGCGACCTAGATAGATAAACTTGCTGTTGCCGCTTTTCAGTGCCTCACCGGGTCGTAACCTCTCGGTGCTGAAAGTGTTGACAAGAGTATGCCTATCTCAGTAGACGCATCAAAAGTGGTTTTGAGTGGAGGCATCAGTAACTGGTTGAGTTTATTGATTGGCTAATGGAAAGCGATTGGACTTCATAGGCCTGATCTTAAACGAATTTAAAGTAATCTTGAATTATATCATGAGTTCTAAGGAATGTCTAAAATTGCACATATATGCACCAGTCAGACACAACATTAAAACTACTGCCAAGTGAATGTAATAACATTTATTATCTTGTTAAAATGATATCTTGATATATGAGGCAGCAAGAGAACAGTTAGTTCTTTAAGTCGATATGTGTAGAAGCAGGAAAATCTGAGTGTTCAGTATTCAGTAAGTAGTATCTACCAAAAGTGGTCCGCGGAAAGGGTACTGATGACCGGAGACCCATAAGAGTGCTGACCATGTGAACTGCCTATAATGTACATGTGAGGATCATAACTGGACCGAGAAGAAGTGGTCTTATGTGATTAATTTAATTTTGTTTTACATCATGTGGATGGACTTCTGTTACATCATAGGTAGGTGCACGATAAGAAGAAGGCAATGTAGTGGCAATGTGATGCCCTGGAAAAGGCTCTGCTGGGAAACCTCTGGTCCTGGCATTCATGTGGATGTTACTTTGACGTGAACCATCTAGCTAAAAGTGTAGCAGACCAAATACACCAACACCGCTTTCACTGGGCTGCTTACTGGGTCCCATATTCCCAGATCTCAGTCCAATCGAGCCTCTGTGGGACGTGATGCACAAACTAGTCTCATCCATGGAAGCCACACCCTACAACTTACAGAACTGGAAGGATTTTACAATATAGTCTCAGTGCCTACAGCGGTCTTGTGGAGTCCATGCCTCGACATATCAAAGCTGTTTTGGCGACACACTGGGGACCTATTAGACAGGTGCTTTTAGACTTTTGGCTGATCAATGTGTTTGTGTGTGTTTGAGTGAGTATATATATGCATGTGGTTTGAATATATTTGATTATAGTCAAATATAATGTATTATCATATGGAATGTAATATATTCAACAAAAGTCAGTTGCATCAAAGCTCAACTGAAGAAGGAACAGTACGATATGCTTTTACTCCGTTACACCATTCAGTCTAAATGGACTGGTAACCTGGTCATTGCTTGTTTGTGGCATACAGTGATTCATATGTTTGCCAGCAAAACCATACATTCTAGAAATGACTAACGCATCTGCCGCCACAAATGGTGGGCTGCGGATGAAGTACAGTATTTGACATTTCAAAAAGTCATGCAGGCACATTTTGTGCTTTTACCACAGATTGTTATTCACATTGAAAATGTACAGAATAGCCTTAAGACTTCTTTGCTAATATTTTTGTTTACTGTTTGCATGTCACACTTACACTTGGGTAAAAAAAATCCAACCAAGTGTGTGTGGGTGGGTATGTGTGTGTATCTGTATGTATGTGTGTGCAAAGCTCTTATCTACTTTAGTGTACTGTTGGGATGTGATGGTACACAAAGGTTGGACTCTACAGAAAGTCCCCACTTGAAGGCCAGTTGTGGATACTGGGCAATGTGGTTAAAGTGAGCTGTACGTAAGGAAATCCCCACCCCTCCTTTCTGCGAACATGAGTATCCTGTACAGGAACCTTTGATCTTCGCAGGCACAGTCTCCTCCCAAGTTCTTACCACACAGGCAGTACTTCAGTACAGCACGTCAGAGAGCACGCAACTGCAGAGGACCAGTTTTCCATCAACTCTTTGATCAGACGTGTGACTTTAACTTGTGCTGTAGGTCTCGGTGACTCACTCGGCAGCATTTCCTTTTGCCCTTTTTTTTGGCTTTTTTACTTCTCAGATGCTGTCATTTTTCATGACCTCAGCGTGTTGATACGCCTATTCGAAATTCCGTTTTCTTAAACTGGATCCATTTGTTATTGGTTTTTTTTGGTTGGTTTTCACTGTAGACTTTTAAACACTGTAATCTTTAAACATGTTCTCATTTCATACAATAAAGCACTGAACCATCGTCCTTCATTTTGAACTTCATGGTTTTTGAAGTAGTTTGTCGTTGCCATAGCAACTCAGACACATGAGACTGTGGACAGTTTCCAAGCAGCAACTGTGCAGGCTTAGCTTAAGCTAAAGGCTCGATTTAGTCCAAAAAAGGGGCTGATCAGGAGAATTTAACTACAACATATGCATCTTCCAGCTGTCTTATCCGTCTACGTTTTATAGATGTTAATGCGGCTTACGTTTTTCAGGTTGCCTGTCTGGTGGTCCTCTAGAGAGCTAGGTGGGTCTCTAAAGAGGTGAGTGACAGACAGTCCTTAGCTCAGATAGTGAGCTTTTGTCATTAATGTCTAAAAACACTTCTTTTGATTATCACTCTTGGTCAGTAATTTCTACCTGGTAGGAAGTTATTTGGATTCCTATCGAGTTTCAGCCATGGAAACCGCATATTGTATTTCCGTTGTGTCTATTTGAGAATAGGAATAAAGAATAAAACATTTGTTATAGTTCTTTTAACTCTGACAAACGCAATACTGAGTAATTCAAGAACATGTAACTCCATTTTATTTTAGTGCAACAGTACAGGTAGAAGTGAGTATAAGTGAATATCCTCTAAAGCTTATATTTTCGAAGATGCTGCCCTTATTGAACTGTTCTGCCTCTGTTTTTAAGGAGAAAGGAGAGAGGGAAGGGGGCAGATTCATATGGCCTTTTGGGTTTTTTTTTAGGTGATGGTGGCCTAGTGTGTAGGATACTTGCCTCTGGACCAAGAGATCCTGGGCTTAAATCTTACCTTTAGCACACCACCACTTGGTTCCTGAGCAAGACCCTTAATCCCAAGTTGCTCCAGTGAGATTGTCCCCTGTAGTTAGGGAATGGAAGTTGTATTGTAAATCGCTTTGCATTACCATGTCTGCCAAATAATCGTGATAATAGTAATTTGTATTTATAGAGCTCCTTTCTTAAACTCAGGGTCACCTTTCAAAATATTTCAGATAAAGAAGAAACAGCATATGGCAGACAATAGTAGACAAAAACGTTAAACAGTCAAAGTTACAACACAGAATGCAAAAACAGGAAAGAGCATTTAGAAAGCAGGATCAAGAAGAGACATAACACTGACAGAAAAGATCCGTTTTTAGATTCTGGGGGAGATGTGTTCACACTTCTTAGAGTTTTGCAAGTCTAGCAATGGATTTTGTAGGGAGACCATGAAAAAGAGTATGACAGTAATCAAGATATGAAAGTATGAATAAGTGTTTCAGGATTCTTCATGGAAGGAGATGGGATGGATGTGCAAATATTATACAGATTAAATTTAGCACTTTTGACCATGCAGCAAATATGGTGCTAAAATTGTAGAAAATGATCAAACCAGACGCCCAGACTCTGAACACAGTCACTGTCAATGTTGACTCTGCAATCAGAGAGACTAGATATGACACCTTTGGTGGCAACCAGTAAGAGTTCTGTTTTCATCTGCATTAAGGTGAGGAAGTTTGGTGTCAGCCATGCTTTTAAATCATGAATGCATGCTGAAAGTGAATGGGGCAACTAGCGTTCCTGGATACATTAACCCTGATCTTATACAGACTTTCAATGGCAGTTGAAAGTGATTGTATTTGTAAAGCAAGTTTTAAGATTAACCATGCTCTGTAAAACTAGCCCATTATCATTAAATAGATATATATAGTGTTGTAACACAGTGCAAAGACACCATAATAAGTGCAAAAGACAAGATGCACACACATTCAGCGGTATGTGGGTAATGTGGGGCCCTCAATCAGCAGAAAAAAGCATTGACATGACCATACTTTACAAACTCACAAAAACCTTCATTTAAGCCTCTTTTATTTTGACAGATGCAATGCCATGTGAATATTGGAACAGTGTAAAGGACATTGCAGAAAAAGGAGATGGATGCCTTCCACCTGGGTGTAGGAGCTGCGGAGCTGTGCAGACAGGGAGACAAAATCTTCTCAGCTGGAGATGAAGGGAGAGCAGTGGCACTTTATACTCGAGCATTTGGGAGTCAAGCAGGAACCACTGTGGCGCATATGCGCAGCATGGACAAGTCCCGTTTGGACCGGGTCATCTCTGCTCTAGAGGCTTGGCTTGACGGACATGGAATAGCACAGAACTCAGTGGAAGGCCCCAACAAAGGGCTTGCTGCAGTGTTCCTGTCAACCTTGTGCCCCAATAATGTTTCTGCCTCCCTTTTTAAAATGGAGACGGTCTTACTAGGGACTGGCCAGGGCTCAGACGAGATCTTTGATCGGTGTTCAGCTCTTCTGGAAGGAAAACGAGTTCCTTGTCCTGAGGGTCCTACACGTATAATTCTGGAGTTAACTCGAGCTCTTGCCTGCCTGCTTTCCGATCCGTCTGACCCCAAAGGTCCTCGCCTCTATCTGCAGGCTTTTCTTGAAAATAAATCAGAGACGGTACGGCTGGTCAAAAGTCGACAAGTGGAACATTTGCCTCGAATAGTCAAAGCTTTCTTTGAGCAGACGGCCCACAAGTTCCCCATTCTTCATGCTGGTTGCAAACTGGAGAGTGCTAAAAATGGCAAACAAAAGCCTGAGGTACTTTCTCCTTCCGAAATGATTGAGTTTCTTGTTGCTCTGTCACCTGAAAGCACTCTGGTGAGGGAGCTGCAGGCAGCCGTTCTGTTCTCCCTTGGTAAATTTGAGGAAAGTGCTGAGACCTTTTCACTGGCATTACGGCTGGTTGAGTCACAGTTGGTGAAGGTAAACATGGCCATGCAGGGAATGGCACCAGAGAGGAAAGCTGGTTTATTAGTGGGCAGAGCGGCTGCCCATTTTTCTGCTGGTGGACGGGCGAAGGAGGCTTGTTTAGACCTCGGCGAAGGGTTCGCCGTCCACCCAGCGACAGCCAGGTTGCAGTTCCAGAGACTGTTCTCTGAAAGTGGAACAGGAGGGGCAGCCCGTGTCGAGCTTCGGCAGCAGGCAGAGAGAGGCCTGTCCAGCTTCAGGGAGACAGTTCTGGTCAGGCCTGACCTTCGTTCCTCTGAGGGTTTGGAGTTACTGGACCCTGTTATTGCGCAGCTGCGAGCACTGTGCCACCTGGAGACTGATGGAGGAGGCAGGGAGCTGCGGGTGCGGCTTGCAGACTGCTTACTTCTCCATGGTGAGTTTAGAGAAGCCCTGTCCATTAGTAGCCAGTTAGCCGCCGCTGCTCCTGCTCAGCAGAGCTACCAAAACACAGTGCAGGTGCTCCGTGGCTTTTCACATCTGCTCTGCAAGGAACACGAAGCAGCTTTGGAGGATTTCCAGACTGTAATCGAGCACAGTGCTCCTCACCCTCCGAGTTGTGTCCGTGCACTTTGTGGCAGGGGTCTGCTGCGTATGATGGCAGGCTCACACTACTTGACTGCTTTGGACTACATCACAGCGAGCCAGCTCCAGCATCAGGACACGGCGCTGACTGTGAGGTGTCTGGTGCCATGGAACTATCGAGGCCTGCTGTGTACCGTGCTGCTGGAGCAGGCCAGGGCTATGCTTGAAGAGGATGGCGACCAGAGTACCAGTTCAGAGGTCAGCACCGACCAGGGTCATCAACAAACTAATCAACAGCCATCCACGCAGACAAAAGAGAGTTACACCAGCAACAAGGAAGGGTACGGCATTATTACATAGTGGTGTAAAAATGCAAGTTTTGTTGAATATTATTATAATTAATTATAATAGTGCCGCTCTATATCCACCTTTAGATTAGTCTGTCTTGCTAGACACTAGCCATTAAACTTCCTACCAACGTTGTGTCCTCACTGTGGAATCGATTATAATATTTTTATTGGTGATCTATAGCTCCTTCAGTTACTTTTGAGTATTTTGCATATTTAAAGATAATTCTTAATTGTACCAAACATATCCTCTGGGTGAAATCTGAGATTTATCAAATTGAGACCCAGACATCACAGAATATGTGAAACAGTTTCACATATCCAATGTTGTCGTTTTTCCAAGTTTCTGAATAATCCATTTGTCAAAGCCTGTGTTCCATGGGGTGGGCCATGTTTTGAAGCTTACAAAACACCCGCCCATGCCAGCTGCTCATCTTGCATGTGGGTAATCTTGTGGTTGCTTTCGTGCAACCTGTGTGCAGTCTGCATTAGGCAATGGAAGCATCGCTTACGCCAATGTGACAAGTGCACTTCCACAGAAAAAATTTGTGTATTGCGGTAAAACTCAACATTTTTTCTAAATCCGAAATGCCTTCCTATTCCTTATATAATGCACTTTATAGGAATTAATATATTGCTTCCTGAACAGTGTATAAAACGCCCATTGAACAGCCGGGTTCAGTCATGCCCCGTACTTGATGAATCATTTTGGATGAAGAAATGAAGAGAGTAGATTCAGACAGTTACAAAAGGCTGTGCATGTGCCTCCCAGTTTTTGGCATTGCTAAATTTTTTTACAGATGCTAATGTTCTTCATATGCAGCAGATTACTGAAATGTTTTCTATGTATATTTGGATTTACCCTTCCAAAAATTCATTCTATTTAGTGTCCTTAACCAACACCATAAGTCTCACTAATTGTAAATAGGTATTTTAGGGTGTACTCACACTATGCAGTTTGAACCGTGCCTGAGTGCGTTTGACCACCAAAGCGCGGTTCGTTTGACTAGTGTGAGTGCTCTGTGCCGGGGCGCGGTTTGTTTAGCCGTCCCTGGCCCGCTTGGAAGAGGTGAGCCAGAGCACGGTTCGGTTAGACTCGGGTGTGGTTCGCATGTAGTGTGAGCGCTAACCATGCTGTAGCACGGATCAGGACGCCTGACGCCACGTTCCAAAACCATTTTTCGCGCCACAAAAGCGATAGACCTGTTTAGCAACAGGCTATGCGGGGGCTGGGGACCACCACGGACCAAACGACTCAAAATGACTATCAAAAAAGTAAACAGAGCGATGGACTGCAGTGCATTCAGTGAGAGTGCCGCTCTTCCTGTTTGTCCTGAAACCATAGCAACATAATGACGTAAGCGTGCTCCGGCACGAACGCTGAAATCTAATGTGAGTGTTGGCCAGAGGGGGAGTGGGGAGGGGGGCCCGGTTCAGGGCAACCGTGCCTAGTTTGAGTACACCCTTACACTATATAACCCTAATATAATAGATTACATTTTAAAAGGTGATCAAGGGGAATAATGTGTTAGCAAGAATTTTAGCTCATATCACAGTTTTCACTCTTCTAAAGTGTCCGATATTTCGTATATGTTTTACCTTATTGTTCACATGCTATGAACTATTGAGGCTTTGCTAAGGAAAACTATACAGTTAGTGAGGAATGGATGAGTATTTAAACAATAGAACATTGTACATGTTTCACGTTTAGTGGAAAGGCTTTCTTATCTTTATTTTATTTTTGTCTGTGTTTAGAATGGCAGTAGGTGTGCATGCTCTTGCTGTTCTCCTGATGGAGTTGCAGCCAGGTATAGATGGACCCCAGATCCTCGCAGCAGATGCTCTGTACCAGCTGGATCGTGTTGAGGAGGCATATCGTATCCTCCTGTGCATGGAGCACTCATCCTCACGCTCGCCTATCCTCATACGCCTGGCCCTGCTCCAGTTGCATCGTGGCTTTCTGTACGACGCCTACCAGGTACCTCTTTGATCCTCTCACTGTATTCAGATCATTCAACCTGTGGTTGTGATGATGTATCACTTCTGTGATCTTTTCTTCTTGCTTCAGCTCCTGAAGAAACTTATCTATTGTGGAGACACTACCTGCCTACGTCCTCTGCTCTGTGTGGCAACTCAAAATGACAGGGCGCTCCTGGAGAAACACTGTCACAGCGCGGCGAAACGCATTCTGGACAGCCAACAGGATGAAAACGCCATCAGAGAGGCTGTGGCCTATCTGTCCATTGCCATCATGGCTTCAGGTAAATCAGAGAAGCATAAATGGTGTCAAAAATAAGCCTCCTTTTTGCTTCGTGACTCATGCAGTAAATAACCACAGAGATTTACCATGAACTAGGGAGCTGTTTTGACCAATCATGTCAGTGGAAGAAGTTATTTGGCTGGAAACGACTGATCTGTGGTATTCAGAGGAACTGACAGAATTACTATTAGTAAATCTGTGTGACGTGCATTACTTGCGCTAAAATTGCTACTTTTAGAAAACCTATTTGTCATGAAATATAGACATGTATAGTTGTTTTATTCCATAAATATTATTGGAGCATTTGCCAGAATTTGAAACGTCTGTGTTGTTTCACTGATAACACAGTGAATGATACTGATCTTTAGTATTTTTCAGGGATATTATTTTAAACTCAGTCTGATTCTTTAGGTGGTGAAGGAGTAGACTCATTGTTGGAGAGGGCAAGATGCTATGCTCTACTGGGCCAGAGGAAGACTGCCATTTTTGACTTTACTGCTATTCTTAAAGGCCACCCAGACCATGTACAAGCCTTGTGTGGGAGAGGGTTCACCTATCTCATGTTAAACCAGCAGAAGGTGCGGTATCTCAGGTTTTCCGAGCTATATCTGTTCATGTATTGTGTCATTGTTTTGTTTTTTAGTAAAGATTGCAGGAGTAAAGTTTAGTAAAGGATTTGGAGTTTTAGGCAATACTGCCTCGTTTAGTTTTCAGTGGGTATTACTTCCATTTCTGTTTAATTGTGATTAAATAAAGTGTTTCATTCTAGAGAGCAGCTCGTGTGTATGATAAAATAGCTGCAGACCTAAAATGTGCCCATGGATATTTTTCCATGGACACAAGGAGCAGGGAAGGTGAGACACATTGTGACGGATAACCAGCAACTCTAACATAAATGCAAAGCACTTAAATACAAAAACAGATGCTGACAAAAAAAAATCACAATCCCTAATCACTTAACGTAAACACAAGACAGCTGACAGGGCAAACACAGACACGAACAAGAACACAGAACTTCAAAATAAAGGTCTCTATAACGAGACTCTAAGTCCAGCCTCCCGTGGCTGTTCTGCCGCCGTAACACAAATATACACGATATTGTATTGGTCATGTTATACTTCAACATAATATTCATCTGCCTCATCAGTTTCACAGAACTCACAATGATATCTTGGTTTTAATCATCAGTGTACTCTCACTACAATAACCAGCATACATTGCACATATGTCATACAACCACTGGGAAAACCCACGTGCTGATTAAATCCAGTGATATAACAGAGGCTAAAAATTCAGATAGGCTTTTTGTTTCTTAGCAGTAACATAAGCTATCTGCCTTACTTTTGAATGTCATCTACTGGGAAAATAGCTGGTGGCAACAAAAAAGGAAATCCCTTTTAAACAGACTGCCTCATAAACCACACCTTAAAGCACATTCCACCCACCTTCAAGACGCATCATCTGAAGGGAGTTTTCCCCAACTGTAAAATGAAGCTCTAGAAAGTAGTTCACAACAGTGACTCATTTTTCATTTTGGCTGAAGTTTATGTTTTGAATTTCATCATTTTTCTAATGCACTCCTTTCAAATGTCCCCAGGAGTCCACAAACGACATACTGTCTGCACTTCATTTTGATGCACAAGAGGTTACTCGGAATATTCTGTCTCTGAAGGACAAGGCCCGGAAGCTTGTATGTGAATGGTTGCAGCAGCACTGCCATGCTATTCTTGCCACAATTCTGTCAACTAACGCCATGTCCTGCCGAGAGGAGCGTCTACGAGAAGCCTCTCTGATTGGGGGAGTGCTCATGAAGACTGACTGTAGAGATTCAAGGTGGCACCTTCTCCACATAGACACACTGCTTGCTCGAGGTGAGGTTTGTATCTGGTTTCATAAAGAGTTTAGATGTTCAAGCACATGGGGCTGTAGGGAGTCAGATCCAGTTTGTAATTGTCTCAGGTGATGTGAAGGCAGCAGGCACACATCTTCAGAAGATCTTTGGGCAAGAGCCTCGCGACGCAGCCGCTCAAGCCAGGTGGGGAGTGGTGGAGAGCTGGCAACAGAACTTCAGATTAGCAGCCAAATGTTTAAGTGTTGTGTCGGAGAAAGCGCCCTCTGTGCTCGACTTTCTCCTGGCTCTCATTCAAACCCCTCAAAGGAGATGCTTGGCGCAGGTAATTCTAACCTTAAGTATATTTTCATGCCTTTGGAAACAATGTAAAAAGAACTCTAGTGTATCATTATCTGGTACAGAGGCAGCTACTGTTCACTGTACAGCAATATATTTTTTTATGTGTGTAAATCTTTAACCTCATATTCATTCAATTTATTATTCTTGGATTATTGGATTATTTCTGTACACCTCTGGTTCAGATCAATTAATTTTTACTCCTACATGTCATCTATATTTTACTGTCTTTCCTAGGCAGCATCTCAGGAGGCCAGCAGTGTTTCTGAGAGTGGACAGTGGGAGCGTGCCCTGGCTTTGCTGACGGTTGCGGTGCAGGCAGTTGGGGGCACCAAGCTCCAGCACCTGCGGCAGCGTGCTGCATGCTTAGCTCAGTTGGGGCTCCATGAACGAGCAGTTACAGATCTAAACCAAGTCATTCGCTCCCACAGTCCGGACAGCAGCGAGGAACCTGCCGTGTGTGCTGAGGACCTGTGCCGCCGCGGCCGCAGCCTGCTACTCTGCTCCCGAGAGGAGTCCGCTCTGCATGATTTCTCTCAGGCTCTGGAGCTGCATCTGGAGCAGGCACTGCTGTGTGTGGACACTGGCCCGGGCAGGACACGCCTGGCTGAGGTCTTCCTGCGCTTTGCCTTGCAGCATTATGGAGAGCAAATGCTGGACAAGGCTTGGTACCTGACTGAGAATGGCTTGAAACTGGACAATGGCCACACAGAGCTGCGGCGTCTCAGGGTCAAAATAAAGCGAGAGGTCTCTAGTCCTTGTACTGTGCATTAAAATATTGAAATATTTAGCAGTTTATAACTAAGCCACCAAAGTATTTGTGTAAGTGACGGATGACCTACTGGACTTAAAGGCCACTAAGTTTAATGGTCATGTATACAGTTACATTTGTATCAGTCTGAGCTCTGAGCACATCTGCACCAGATTTCTTGGTTCAGATGTGTTGGAAGCAAAATCCTGACTTCCTTTAATATCTGCTTTATCATGGTATTAATTAAATCATGGTATAGTATGAGACTACAAATGAATGTAATAGCAAGGAGTTCTAATGTGACACATCCTCATGCATGTTTATAAAACTGGAACACGATATTCTGGTTGTATTTTACTATACAGTACATGCAGATGCTATCGGCACAGTAGACATGTAGGTCATGGGTACCACACTGGGTTTTTTAGGCCACTGTACTACAGAAATGAGCATGTGTCCTCATAAAGTGTAGCTGAATCACATGTGCTTAACAAGGGACCCAGTTTGACTCCCCTGGTGTAAAATTTTATATTGTGTTCATATGTAGCTTGTAATTTTAGTTCATGATTCATGTAATAAAATATAGCTGTCGACATCATGCAAACAGCATCATTTCTGTGTCTCACCATCAGCTGACTCTTAATTTGGAAAGTAATCCGTTTGGGTTAAGAAAATATGGCCCAGACAAAAAGAAATCTGTAAAGGAAGTGGGCCCACTCTGATGATACCTGGGATTAACTGATTCAGGCGTAAACTGCAAGCCAAATAAACAGAGCCGATTTAATTACTGTTGGCAAGCTGCACCGGGAACACAAAGTTAATTGAATGCCTTAGGTGTAAATCTTTTTAAAAATCTATTTTTAGGCACGGTGTAAATGACTTTACTATTTAGGTTGGTGCTATGTTGCACTGCATATTCTCCCACTGTGACACGCTCTCTGCCCCACTTCATTGTTCAGACCTGCATATTTCTTGGAATTTGTTTCGAAGGGAAGTTACAGTACTTGCTTAATCCTGTTTAATCGGCCTATCTGACACTTCACTGGTATTTTGTCGAGGCACACAAACTCTGGTTTCCTGAAATGCAGCCCACGGTGGTGAGAAATGAATAAACAGTCATAGCAGGGCAGGCTTGCTTTCTGAAAGTGTCACCACAGGCCGAGTCCCTCTCTGTCTGCCCTGATCAACCTCAGCATCAGCGGTCACTCCCACGGGCTTGGCTGCAGGCCAAGAACAAAGTTAAGCCCTCCACATCCCTCTCAATGAAAGGGGGAAAGTGGAGGTGGCAGGCCACGCAGCAGCATGAACCACAACAAGCTGAGAAGAGAGAGCTGGACGGTGCTGGAGATCGCGCTCTCCGTGCTGCTCCTGGCAGGACTCAGTGCTGTGTATGTGCTCTCAGTGAAAGGTGAGCCCACTTCGCACAAACTAAGGTGCTATACCTAGCCTTCGTTGGCCACAGGAGAGACACTACTGTGACATTAAATTTGTATTATTCATTGTAACTAACTTGCATCTGCACCGAAGTTTGTGTTGAGTGTATTTTGTTGACCCCTGTCCTAAAAAAACATTTGTTCATAATAAAACCCCTGCTGTCACACTTCCACTGTGCAATTTCTTACCAGGTTCAAATAACTATCATTATGTGTAGCATTATTTTGCTATGATGTACAACACTCTACCATGTGCAATGTTCTTGTGGCCAAAATATCATATGTGCAATATCTCACTATTGGGGAGTGTCAGGAGAAGTTTTCTAAATGAGTGCTGAATCATCTCACCATGTGCAATATCTTATCATGTGCAGGCTCACCATATAAAATGTTACTGCTTCTGTCAATCACACATCTATATCACTGATCTCTTTCTATGTAACTGTCGCCTAACTACCAGCTGTCAGTTATTTATCTCTAGTATTTATAGCCAGTGTATACAACATGATTTATTTCATACTGAGTTTTTTCTTAGATTACTTTAGACTTTAAGCTGTATATTGTCCTTGTCTCTGAGTGTCTTTGCAGTCGTAACATAAAGATCAATAAAGTTTCCTGTTTCTGATTTCTTCAAAAGGGCAACTTGGTAGTACAAGAGCACCAAGGAGCATTGAGTCGTCTGAGGGTAAGTGTTTATGTCCAGAAGGAAGATGGTTACATCAGTGTGGTCCATCTACACCCCACAATGTTATTACACCTCACTGGGGAACTTCGTGTGACTCAGAAAACAACACCGTGTAGGTGATAAATGCCGTAAATTGACGGTAAACTTAAATTAACCATGGTTTACTATGATTAAATAACCATGGTTTTTATGTTTTTTGGGTAACTATGAAGTGGTATATGTATATGTAAACTATGGTAGAACCACAGCTACCATGAAGTACTACGGATAAACCATAGTAAAACTATGGGTAGTACCAAAGTACCATGGGGTACCATAGTAAAACTATGGTTACTGCATAAAAACCATAGGAAACCACATTGAATTTTCGTAAGGGTAAAACCTGGGGAGCAACAAACACTCATATTCTAATGTGTTGTTGCGACATAGCAGCCAGCCTCAGTTCAGTAAACATATTACATCTATCTGGAAGCAGACAGTTCCTCTTTAATGTTAATGGAGCTTTCGTTATTTTTGCATCTTCTGCAATCTGCTGTTTCATCATCTGAGCTGCCAGTGGAGGCAACAAAAGCTGGGCTGACACAGCTGAATTCCAGGCCGCTGACACACAGGCCTCTGTGGGACTAATGTGCCCAAAAGCAATAGCGCATTAGATTCAGGCATTGTTCTGTTCACATTCGTAACGACAAAGCTTATGTAAAATCCTGTGGGGGCCTGGTGGGTCAGATACTTGCCTATGGACCGAGAGGTCATTGATTCGAATCCTACCTTCAGTACACCACCACTGAGTACCTGAGCAAGAACCCCAAGTTGCTCCACGGAGACTGCCCCCTGTAGTTAGGGAATGGAAGTCGCTTTGGATGAAAAGTGTCTGATAAATGCCGTCAATGTAAAACATCACAATTTGTTCTTGATTACATTTATTGCAAAAAATGTCCAGATATTTTTTGAGAGATCTGAAACGTATTTGTGTACACAGGTTGCTACAGAAATGTGTGTAGCACCCCTGCTTGTGTTACTGCCGGTGAGTGTGTGTTCACTTTGAAATTTCTTTGTTATCAGGCTGATTCTGATGCTGTCTAATGATCTCCACTCTAGTGCTGAAAGAATTTAGAATGAGTTAGATTGAATCCATCTAAAACCTACAGGAGGGTTTATGAATCTGAAAGATATGGTGATTAAATGCTGTGATATCCTGCTTACTTTTGATGCAGGTCAATTTTTCCAACTGTTTCTGTTCCAGCGGCACGACTTATTCAGAACATGGATCGAGGTGTGGCGCCGTGCCAGAACTTTTACAGATATGCTTGTGGTGGCTGGTTAAACCGCCATGTGATCCCTGAAACCAGCTCACGCTACAGCGTCTTTGATATCCTCAGAGATGAACTGGAGACCATCCTCAAAGGTAAAAACTGCTGTCTGATGGGAAAGAGTCATCTTCAGTACGATCAGAGATATCAGCATCAGAACAAGACACTGCACTGCAGCCTAATATTGCAATAAACAATAGTCTCAACATTCAAGATTCTTTATTTGTCACATGCAGTCACACAAGTACAACACACAGTGAAATGTATCCTGAAACGCTCCTTTCTGACTGTGCAAACATTAAGACAATAAGTAAATTAGATAAGTAAATTTAAGACAATAAGTATAATAAATAAATAAATAATAAATAATAAATAAATATTCAGTAGCGTAGAACTTTATTCAAAGCCTAGCAACTAAATGAAATACAAAAATAAAGCATTCAGTAAAATGCAGTTAATGCATACAGGACATGATGATGCCCCAGCACAGAATATGTATTCTTCAGAACGAGTGTTTGTAGACAATTCTCTTTTCTTTTAGGTGTTTTGGAAAAAGAGGATGAGATGGAGCGAGGAGCCTTCCGAAAGGCGAAGGTTCTCTATGCATCTTGCATGAATGAGAGTAAGTCGGTATGTGTGTGTGTACATACACATTATATATAATCATTTTAACAATATAGATTGTTATTGGCGCATATAATATGCTGTTCTTTTAGGTTCTTTGCGGCCTACAATTTATACACACACATGCACACACACACACACACACACACACACACACACGCACATTATATGGCACAGCCGGTGGCCTGGGGTTTGTGATCAGAAGGTAATGGGTTTGAATCCCAGGACAGCCAATGGCATCACCGAGGCTCCCTTTAGTGAGATACCGTCCCCACACACTGCTCCCAGGCCGCTGTGTTCCTGGATGTCTTGGTGAATGGATTACATGCAGAGAACAATTTCATGTGTGACAAATGGGCACTTTACACTTACACTTTGTAATAATGATAACATTTACACTTGCATAATAATACTGTACCAACATACAATGATACTGTAACTTGTACCGCTGCTCTTTTTGGTTCTTTGTGGGCTACTCTATTAAGGTTTGGTTGAAATGCGAGGTGCTCAGCCTTTGCTGGACCTTATCGATTTCGTGGGAGGGTGGCCCGTAGCTTCAGACAAGTGGAATGATACTGAAGGTAACCTTACGTAATCTGGGCTCTTTTATACACTTAAATAGGTTAATGAACAGGTCAGAAGGCAATAATAATGTAACAATTCACACTAAAGAAATTAATCAGTTGCATTTGTATCAGTCTTCAGTTCCCTAATGATGGTTGTTCTCTAAAAAGACGCTTTATTCTTTCATATGAACAGACTGTGCGTGGAGTTTGGAGGACACACTAGCCATGTTCAACTCCCACTTCCACAAAAGAGTGCTGTTTGACCTGTTTGTGTGGACAGATGATCTGAAATCAAACCAGCATGTCCTCTATGTGAGTGATATGAACAGTGATTTCTTTTCTTGTATGATTTTTAGCCACAGTTACTCTGCAGAGATAAATCACTGTCCTGAACTACATTGTTTTGGACAGATCGATCAACCTGGACAAGGGTTACCGACTCGGGATTACTATTTCAGTGAAGAAGGGGAATATAAAATGGTAACAGACCCACCAGGTAATATATTGCCTATCACATGTGGGTTGCATTTTCATTCCTCACATGCAGACGTTATATCTGTCTAACAGGTGCGTGAGGCTTATCTGCAGTTCATGATATCCGTCATGCTCATGACCCGCGAGGCCAGAAACTTGACAAGTGATGAGGCCAGAGTTCGAGAGGATGCAATGCAAGTGATGCAGCTGGAGACAGACATTGCAAACGTAATAGATAAATATGGTAAAAGTGGTTTGATGTGAAATGCTCAAATTGTCCTGAAATGCTCAGGATTATTCTAGTTTATTATAAACTGTTCCGGCTGTAAGATTGTGGTCTAAAATGTATTTCAAGGCAATGCGTTTAAGCCAGAAAGGTACATACAGGTGCAATAGTTGGTACAATAGTCCCCAATGATAAAATTTATACTTACTAAACGCCTGGGTCACCATTGTACAATCCACAATTTCAGATCAAACTACTCTGATTAACGTTTACATAACAATGACTGAATTATGTGGATTTCTGTTGAATTCCACACTGACTCTTCATATTTTGAAGCTGTTTTGATTTCAGCTTAAATTTTGATGTTCAAGTTTTATTTTGAGTAACTTCATATTTTAAGTTGAGGCACCTGACTTTATTTGTTTTAGGCGACCAGCCCAGCTCAAGAGAGGCAGGATGCTACTCTTCTCTACAACAAGATGACATTGCGTGATTTACAGGGAACATTTACTCTCAATGTAAGTGACTTTGGGGTTTTCTTTTATTGTTTTGCCTTGAAAGGACAAATAAGGCTTTAGCTTTCATTTGTAGGGATTCAACTGGACACATTTTGTGCTTGGAGTCCTGTCAGAAGTGTTCGTGACAGTGCAGCCTGATGAGGAGGTGGTGGTATACTGCACTCCATACCTGCAGAAGCTTGGTGAGGTGCTTGCCCGATACAACAAGAGGTGAGACCCCTAACATGTTTTCGTAAAGGTTTTTAGACAGCTGCTAAACCAAAAAAATGTAAAATGGAACTGAATTCAATTTTATTAAATGTGCTTACATGGCTCTGCAGGACCTTGAGGAACTATCTAACCTGGCACCTCATCACAGACAGGGTCAGCAGCCTGAGCCATCGCTTTAAGGATGCTAGGGCACAATATAAAAAGGTGAGTGACAGCAGATGGCATATTTATACTTTTAAACTTTTTAAAATACTTACATTTTAAAAAATTAACTGAATTTAAAAAACAGTATATTAAATTAAATGCAATGGAATGTGATGCAATTACCGTAAGTTCCCAAGTAAAGGCACTGAAAATGAATAACTCCTGTGACAGCATTTTACATTTAAAATCTAAAAGGGTTTTATTTGTTTTCTGATAGTGGTACACTGAACCAAAACTGTTGTCTGTTCCAGGCTTTGTACCGGAACACACTGGTGGATGCACGTTGGAGAGACTGTGTTCGCTACGTTCAGAACACCATGGAGAATGCTGTTGGATCTCTGTACGTCAAGCAGACATTTGCAGGGGAGAGCAAACGCAAGGTAGCCAGCTCAGCACACACCAGATTTTAAGGTGACTCTTAAGACTGCTGGAGTATACACATTCTTTTTGTCCTTTGATAGGTCCGTGAGCTCATCCATAGAATTCAGGAAGCTTTTGTAGAGTCACTGGAAGACCTGAACTGGATGGATGATCAGTCCAAGAAGATGGCCAGAGATAAGGCAAGATAACAGAAAACAGTATTTTTGTCACATAGTAGAATTGGTAATTACTATGTGGACAAAAGTATTAGGACAGCTGACCATTACACCAACAGGGACTTTAACGGAAATGCATTCAAATATATATACTTTAATATGGAGCTGTCCCCCCTGCCTGTTGAGCATTTATGGGATCAGGCACTGATGTTGGATAAGAAATACTTACAATCTCTGTTCCAGTTCATCCCAAAGGTGTTGGATGGGGTTGAGATCATGGCTCTATGCAGCCAGTCAAGTTCTTCCACACCAAACTCCTTCCATGTCTTTATGGAGCTTGCTTTGTGCACTGGAACACAGCCATGCTGGAATAGAAAAGGTTCTTTCCCAAACTGTGTCCACAAAGTTGGAAGTTTCCACGTGGTGTTGTCCATAATGTCTTGGTATGTGGAAGCATTAAGGTTGCCCTTCTCTGGAAGTAAGGGGCCATCTGAATTGAATAATTAAAAGATGTGTCCCAATATTTTTGTCCATATAGTCTATTTTAGGCCTGCATTATTTGAAAAGATCAAACAAACTAGAGCAGGCAAGCATGTTGACTGATGTATAGCTAAACCTGGTACTTATTTGTGTTTTAGGCCATGGCTATTAAAGATCAGATTGGCTATCCTGATTTTATTCTGGAGGAGGAGAATGACAGACTTGATCTGGAATATGAACATGTATTGAGGAAGCACTTGCTTCATTTGCTTCACTTGCTTTCATTTCTCTTCTTCTTCTTCTTCTTCTTCTTCTTCTTCTTCTTCTTCTTCTTCTTCTTATTATTATTATTATTATTATT
>JBBPDH010000130.1:18588536-18598536 GCA_037974565.1 Clupeocharax schoutedeni
TGACTAGTCGGTTGTTTTGGCTCTATGTTCATAATTGGAGGAATAGTTAACTAGCAAATTTTACATTTCAAAACGGGACCGCGCGGGGGCCCGCTAGAGGGCGCTTCTGCACAAAAGGGTTAAAAACTCCAGGCAAAGTGGCGATTTTTGAAAACTCAGTTTCTGCGTTTGCGTGTGGACAAGAAAAATGGAGATTTTGAAAACCGGACCGTGCGCCACTCATATAACGTCATCGTATGCACCTTGGTTGTCATCTAAAATGCCGGACATGTACAAAATGCTGCGGCTCTCAACCGCGTTAGAAGGGTTTATACTCGTGCGGAGTTACTGTCCATCCAGTATGAAGGGCATAGACGCTAGAGTCAGCTTCGGATGCTATTACATTCAACACAGACACTGTCTCTGCACTGTGCCTGCCGCCAACGTCAACGCCGGTTTTGGTCGAGACCTGGGGTTATTCCATGAAACAGGATTAAGGGAAAGTCTGTCTTATTTCAAGGGAAAGTAAGGAAGAGTAAGTCAGACTCTCCCTTAATCCTGTTTCATGGAATATCCCCCGGTCAGAACAGCGGTTGGTGGTTTACTTTTTGCACCATTGTTTGTCTACCAGAAACAGGTAATGATGCTCCCACTCCAAGGCTTCTGATTGGTGACCAATGCTATATGGTTAAGGTTATATTGCCACTTGCTGCCTTGGCATGCTCTTGACAGCTTTTTTTGCGGTTGCGTGTGGACGGAGATATTTTTGAAAACGTGCTCGTGTGGATGCGATTTTTTTTTAAACAAAAACGGAAAATCTCCATTTTCAGAAATTCCCATGTACGTGTGGACATGGCCTGAGAAACAATCTTCTTCAGTGAGTTTTTTTTCCAACATCCTCGAATAGTGCTTGTCAGTTTTGCAGGATGTAATACTGTTCTGGCCCCTTTATAAAATTTCCACTATAAAATTGCAATGGGATTGAGATCTGGACACTTCCTAGTGTACTGTGCTGTATTTCTGAGCCAGTGCCAGATTCAGCCAGAGTCCTGCAGTGAACCTCTTGGAGGCTGAGCGTTAGGCTGGCAGAACCAGCCCCAGCTCAGGGTGAGGTGGAGAGGGCAATATAGGTCTTTCATTCATACAGGGTACCGTGTGTTCCTGCACTGTGTGAATGAAAGTGAGTGTGGGAGTACAGTTGGTCTGAGGCCAGACTGCTCTGTGATGTGATGCTGGTTTGTATCAGATCTGCGCAGAATTTGTGGACTCTGACTTCAGCAGGGCCCAGTGGGAGGAAAGCAGTCCAGGTCAGCACACTTCTTTTCATAGAAGCTGCTATGAAATGAGCCAGTGTTGAAGTCTGGGGTGAAAGGTCCACGTCGTCTGTAATGTCTACATTTCACAATCACAATATGCTGTGCAATATATTAAACCACATGGGCAAGACAATCATAATTAATACATATCTTCCACACCACTATTCACTGAAATGCATAGTTATCTAGAGAACTGTAGTGGGTAGTGTTCATTGTTTTTGATAGATTGCTGGATAAAATTGCTTGAGACGTATTTAAAACTCCTCTGCGACATGAAATGAGGGACAGGACATTCCTCAGACATGCCTTGTCACTTAAGATAACTGTCCTTCAGCTGACCTGTAATATCTCAGTCATCAGCTCATAAGGAATTCCATTTTCTGCCAAGTATTTTCATTGGTCCCCTCTAATCTTCGTATAGGAGATTATCGGCCACCTCAGAGGACAACAATAAAGGCCTGTGTTACATCGCACTGGCAGAGCAGACAGGCCTCAGAGCCAAATAGCTGCAGTTACATCCTGTCACTGGAGATGATTTTTAAAAAGTGTGACAAATTAAGGAAGCATCCTGCAGATTTTGAGAACGCAGAACCCAGAATACATGTAGTGAGAAAAAAGAATGCTGTTGCAAAGAGTAGGACTTTCTCTACCTGCTAGATAAGCTCTATCAGCTAGATTATCAGATAATCTGCTGGGGTTTTTGATAGTTAACTTTTAATCTCAAATTTTCCCCACCTTCATTTTACTGCAAAGACATCCCTGTGACTAAAACTGCATACATGTTAAAAGTTAGGGGGTTATCATTCTCAGTAACAATTATGGGAAAGTAGTTTGTTTCATTACGTAATCAGTGCTTGAGTTAATAATTTCTACCCAATTAAACCATAAGTAAAGGTGAAAGCGCTCTTATAGAGACATCTTTCTCAGATGCATGCTTGGAAATGGTGACCAATTGGCCACCCACATCAATTTTATGCATCAAATCGAGATAAATCAGTAATTATTTTCCACCATAATTTGCAAATAAATTCTTTAAAAATCAGACAGTGTGATTTTCTGGGTTTTGTTTTTCTCATTTTGTCTCTCATAGTTGAGGTATACCTGTGGTGAAAATTACAGGCCTCTCTCATCTTTTTAAGTGGGAGAACTTGCACAATTGGTGGCTGACTAAATACTTTTTTGCCCCATTGTTTGTTTGTTGAACATGTAGGTAACAGGTAACATGTAGGTATAATACTACTATTATTTTCAAATTAGTCTCACTGATGCGTGTCTCACACTCAGTGTGTGAGAGTTGGCAACCCTGTAGAACCATTGAAGGTAGATTTTCTGAATAAATGTGCAAAACTTGAAGAAAACAAAGAAACTTGCATTGAAACAGACCTTTCATTATAGAACTGTTACCCAGTGTAAATGCGAGGTAAATAAAATCTGACATTTTCTGGAATTTAACCTTCACATATTCCAAAATAAATCTGTATTTATTACTCTAGATGAACTGGTATGTAACTGGTTTTGGAGGATATTGAAGTTAAAATAAGTGAATATTTCTGAAGCGACACAAAATATTTGTGTTTTCTTAAGTGGTTTCTTTTATGATTTGATGGTTTTATGGTTTCTTCTGTCCACTTTGCTGCTGTAACAATGCAAATATCCCACCTGTGGAACTAACAAAGGGTTATCTTATCTTATCTTATTTTATCTTATCTTAGGGAAGACATTGCCAAGTCTTTTACTTTTTTTGGGAGAAAGTAGCATCCAGGGTTAGCTTTGCACATCAGATAGAAAAACTAAGCTTGTCACTTCTGCAAACTGCCCAGGCCTCAACTGCCCAAATCCTAAGAGCAGCAGTGGAATGGAGTCTCTGACTGGCTCTGACTCAAACGTCTGATAGAGGGTTGTGACTGCGCCGTGTGCCAGACTCGACTCGAAGACACACTGCGCATAGTGAGGACAGACTGTGTTCTGATAGACACATGCGAGACTGCCTAGCCTCTTTGGAGATGAGTGACTTTTATTATACAAGCACATTAAAACACATTGAGGAGGCATTCAGACTTACTGACCGCTCCAGTTAAATTATGAATTTGAAGTCAAGCACACCCTTCCTAAAAGTAGCAGAGTAGTAAACAGATACGATACAATTTCAAATATAGGAAAACATATTCCATAGAACTTTTGTAGCCTGCAATCATCTGTAGACAGCAGTTTGTTATACAGCCACGTAAGAATTTATTTGAGATTACTTAACTCAGCTTGGTTTGAGGCATGTCATGAGTATAGCATGGAGTGCTAACCTGTAGCTCTAAGCAAACTTGCTGCACAAAACATGTTTTGGCTTGTCAACTGCATTTAAAGACGCATTTCTCATGATGAGGGACTAAGTGTGAAGGAGAATGAGACCACATGTTAAGATTTACTGAAGATGTGAATGTGGCAGAAAATCCTCCAAGACCACACGAATCAGTCAATCACCTGAGGCACAGACAATGGGTAATGTAGTCTGACTTGAATGTTAGTCATGGTGAAGGGATGCTACATGTAGACAGTGACCCTAATTTCTCATGGAACACTGGATATAATTAATATTCCTGTTATTTTGTTAGTTTGCTCCGGTAATCAACAAACACTTCTGTATGTTCTAGCAAGAGCGCCTGCAAGTGTGTGCCTGTGTATTTGTCCTGCTGCGTCTTTCTCCCTGGGAGCACATACCCAGGTGGGAGTGTTTTAGAATTGCTATGCCTAGAACAAGCTAATGTTTTTGCCATGCTTTGATGAATTGCCCGAGAGCTCAGTCATTATTTTCGTACGGCTGTCTGAGCTTTTATACACTCGGGTTTTATGGCTGATTTATTAAAGAGGGGTTATGGCTTGTGAGAATGGATCACCAGTCATAATGCGTTATAAATTGTTTTCTCTAAGCTTTGTGATAATTCCTGTATGAATTACCCTGAGTCTCAGAGCCATGCCGCAAGGATCAAAACTGACTAAACACCTAACACACCTACAGGCCTGAGGCTTAGCATAAAAATATCATGATCGGTGAGCTGCAGTAGGGAAAACGGGGTTCTCATTTATTTATGATGCTTTTTTGTCATTTTTGCACTACATGTTTATATGCGTTTAATGAGGTGACTGTAAATGAAGCAGGCCTACATGATATGGACAAAATTTTTGCTTGCATGATTTGCCTGCCTACTGTTAAAAAAAGTTAGATCACCTGATGTACTGAAGCTGAAAGAGCAGAGATGCCTTTAACGTGTCCGCACTTTAAGCATTATCAGACAACAAGACGCATGCTCAGTGCAGGTAAGAAGCTGGTTTGAAGGGATGACAAGTTTGTAGAACATGAGGGCAAAGGTAGAACTGGAAGCGCAGTGCCTCATACCTGTTGCCTATGGATGAGATAGGGAACACTATTTGCTGCCATTGCTCCTGCTACTGCTAGTTTAAATGATTTAATTTGCTTCACACTTCATACTTGACTCATTAAATCAGTATTTACAGGAGAGTTCTCAGGTTGTGTGTTATTTTCATCACTTTGCTACAAGACACTGGCAAACGATTAAATGAAAATGGTAGTTTCCCCTGAGAAGACAGGCAACTCATATTTACATATTTATCTTATTTTCTTAAAAACTTTCCGTATCATTTTAAAGCAAGTGTGTGCTTAGTGAAAAGAAGTAAAGGGTATAATACAGACAGCAGAACTGGAGAACTGGTGCATACGGTTCCTCTGAAGTTTTTTAACAAATATTTCAAAAGTCTGTTCACTCTATATCACAGCAGCCTGTAATGTCACCTTAAATCTGAACTGGAATGCTAATCCTTCTTAATAGGTGGCAGAGGTGATGTCTGTGCCTACATTTTCCATTTTTCCATGTTAGGACTGAAGGAGCATTTGGGAAAATGCCACGCTAATGCTTTGGGCAGATGCTTTGCAGCTGCTCTACTGTAGTGCTGTGTTTTTGCTTTGACCCGAGTCAGAAACAAAGTGAGGCCTGTGTTCCAGTGCCGGTGATAAGTACTCTGTCCTGTGGGCAGCTCCTGTAGAGAGGTACTGTATAAGTTCTGTCCTGTGATCAGTGGCTGATAGCTCACACTAAGCGCTACTCATCGGACTGTACTTTGTGTGAAGTCCAATTGAACCTTTGGCGATTTTACAGAGGAATTACAGTTTCTTGTGTGACATTTTTATACCAGCACTGAATGTCAGCAAAATAAATATCCTTCTGCATGAGATCCCACTGTAAGTCTGAGAATTATATATCGTCATTGTCATAGAATTTTATGAAATAGTAGCATAAAAGACTTTTTAACTTTAATTGATGTGTTTTTATGTCTACTGATTTGTAAGTACTTTTTCCCACAATGTATATGGTAGCTGCATGTGTGTATTCAGCCTAGCTAATGTTTCATGTTTTATTATTTTTCTGGCATTTTATTATTATTTTTTCATTCTAAAGGCTTATTTCATCCTTTAGAATTTTTTTTTTACTGTGGCTTTAAGACTGTGGAATAAGGGGTGATCTGTACCTGATCTGTACTTAAAAACCTTAACATTGTTTACATACTATATGAAACTTTTCCATTTAAAAAGTGAGGAAATTGCAGTTTTTCATGATATGGGCCGTTTTATTAAATATTTTAATGCAAGAGTCACCTCAGCAGTTCTCACAGGGAAATGTAGTGCAGTCTGCAAAATGCTTATTTTCAGAATCAGTTCAGTTCTTTTATCTCTTGAAAACATATGCAATGCACTCATTAAAAAAAAAAGCGCCATTGTTTCCCAAACTCTAGAATGAAAGGCCACTGACCCCCAGACTTTGAACTGGTCTTTGTGTAAACACGATGAAAGACAAATGACTGTTTTGGAAGAGGATGAGTGGAAAAGCATAGCGGTAATTTCACAAATTCCACATCGTGTTGTTCGCATTTGGACCCAGGCTTGAGGTCAGGGGTCTGGACAATATAGGCAGCACTGCCTCCTGAAGCATCCTAACAAGGTTTGCTCTCCTGGGCATTATTAATTACATTCTATGCAAGCCTTGTCTAATCTGGCCTTGGCCACATGCTTATACTGTGATGATATATATAGCAGTCCTGGAGGGATCATACTGTCAACAGGGAACAAGTACTTAAACATTGCATGAGCCTGATCTTTATATATAAAAATATATATACATCTTAAAAACAGGGGAAGGCTTGTTGACATTGCAGCATATGTTTCTTACATTTATTTGTTTTTATGCGCAAAAAAAGCATAAACTCTCGGAAATCTGGTGTTAGTTTAGGTATTACCGTAATTTAGCAGGATGATTTAGTGTAATAGCTTAATCTACTCCATAGTTATATAATTATATTTACATTTGACTTACATTCTCCATCAATGTAAAAAAAACATTGCAAATATGGAACATAAGTTTTTCTTTTCACACAATACTGTAAAATATTTTACACTTTTATCACTTATTATCAGAACAAAATTAGAACTTTGTGTTAGAGAACTTCACTTGAGAAATAGGTGTCCCGTCTCGCCGCTAGAGGCCGTCCTGTCCTGTTTTTGTGTTTTGAAGTCAGATTATGAAATCCTGTGCGCCACCAGCCGTGAGTTAGTTTTTCAGCTGGTTGTTTCAGCTGGTTTTGTATTTAAGTTCATGTGTGTTTGGTCTCAGTATTGATCCACCATCATCCTGATTTTGGTTTTGTGTATTCTCCATTCTTCTTTTGTTTTGAGACCCTTGTGCCTTTTTCTTTAATGCTAATTAAAAGTTCAATTGAAATGGAAGTCTGCACATGCGCCTGCCTTCAGTGCTTGGGCGAAATGAGGGGGAACCATGACAGGTGTAAAATTACATCATGTTTTAATATTGCTGGCAGTAACTATGACTTCAAAGGGCTAAGTGGCCCTTATACAGTGACAGCAGAGTGTCCCACCTTCAGTGAAGCTTTGAAAGTTTAACTGATGTGCATTCCTGAAGCAGCACTCGCATTCTTTAAGAAAGCTGTGTTGTGGGGATGGGACCCTTTAGGCAGTTTGATAAATAGACTTGCGCCAGATCCATTGTCTAATTACCAGTGTTTACTCTGCCTCGACGGCAGTTCTCTCTGTGCTTTCAGTCTCTCTGGATGGGCAAGAAGCCCCACTCCATCATCCTGGCAGTGAAAAATGGTTCTTCTCTGTTGCTGTAGGCAAGTATCCTGTTGTTGTAAATCCACTCCTTTTAACACACTATCCTGCGTTTAACTTTTAACCTAAGTTAATTCATTGTGTGTTACACTCTATCGACAACTTTCAACAGACCCCAAGGGTTAAATGGAATGTCTGGGCTTTCTCTCAGATCCTCCATTCAGATCATGTTGTTAGGAAAATCACAAAACACCCTCCAGAAAACACACACACGCACCCGGGCAGGGTGGCAGCCTTCCTGAACCACTTCATCCACCCCGTATATCTCTCTCAGCAGCAGCTCACACTCTAAATATTTAGATAAGAGCGAGACAGGGTGTTGACGGGGGGATAATGGGAGGAAATATGATGATATAACTGTATGTAATGGCACACTTATTAGGATAGAGCCAAGCACGTTTCGACGACAGGTCTGAAGTTGCGAGTGCCAGCATTACCTTCTTCTTTCTAAGCCGAAATGCAGAGGCTCGTCCAATAAGGCAGGCGGGGGGTGACTCTCACATGTGCGAGTGGTTTAGGGATTTGTGATGTTGTTGCAGCATCAAGTCTCTTTCAAGTCGGCCGCTGGCAGAGGCAGCAGCGCTTGTGTCATGAGGAAACAGGATTGTGTTTCCTTCAGCAAACAGGACACTGGGCGTGAAAGGAGAGTGTAGCGCTGCCAGGGTCAAAGGTTGTCCTGTTAGACAGAAGCCCCGATGATGGTCAGATAGGACTAGACAGAACATCTGTAATATATTTTTAATGTGTAACCAGAGACTTCAGAGAGTCACTGTCATGTCATGTATTCCTTCGTTGCAAATGTGACCTTGTACATTTTTCCCAAAGAGCTTTTTATGGTTCATCTTCTCCTATTCATCCCAAATCAGAGGACTGTATTGGGCTCTTTTGATCCGATATTTTTCCATTCATGGCTGTAGCACCAGCTGAAAAACAGCAGACTCCCTGGTTGACTTGTGGCTTTTCAGGCATTAGTTGTCTGAAGGCTGTTTCCCTGTTCCCCTGGTTTGTTAACCCCTGAAAACCCAAAGACAAAGTAGATAAAGCCCAACATACTTCAGTCATTCATCGTATCTCTCGTTCCACTTGTTGGGGTCCTGGCATGTAACACATTTAGGTCACCTTGGACATTCCTAGATAAATGCCAGATTAACATTTTTCATGTTCTTCTCTATATATATATATAGCTCCAGGGCATTTACTGACAATGCAAGCTTTTTGGTTTTAACCAAAAATAATATCCTCATATATAAATCACAACAGGAGATGGAAAAATGATACTAACGGAAGGATGAGCAATATACCCAACATTTTCATAATGCGCTGTATATCATGTCATGTATATTTTCTGACATCTAATCAGTTGTAATGGATATAAACACCAGTAATGATCATAAATTACCGGTACTAATGATATTTATTTAACATTTCACACACTGCAATGTGCTAAATCAAATGATCCAGAACTAATTATGCATGAGACATGAACTTCTTCTTTAACTACATATTTACATATTTAGTGTGATATTTTTGTACAGTTTTGTTCAGTTCTTTTGGACCACAATTAATGAAATATCCTCACAATGTGAAAGGCGGCTGCTGTTTTCAAAGGTGTTAAACAAACAGAAAAGTCTTCAGATATGGCAGATACGGAAACAAGGATTTCAGGAAGGGTCTAGAGTCTGGGATAAGTAGACCAGCAGAGTTTTCATTTAAGAGAAATTAAACTGTATTGAGTAAAACTCCAGTGCTAGGGGATGAATGCCATTTTTTTCTTTCCTATAACATGGGGCATATACCTCAGTGCGAAACTGTGAGTTATGTCAGGAAATTATTAAAAAGGAATTCATGCAAGTCAGCGTTTTCCTACACTGTTTAATGATCAGTCTTTAAACTGGGGCTATGTTATGTGAAATAGTTATACTGCACTCACAGACACACTTTGATTTACAGTATTCCATCATGCGGGTTTGGGCCTTTTAAGTCATAAACTTCGTAACAAAAAAGTGACCATATTTAATCACAGCTTGTAGAACACGTTTATTGTTAATGTGAAGTTTACGTGTCCATATTTTCTATCTACAGACTTTTGTAAGGCATAAGATGGGAAGACTGTCTAGACTGCATGAAGCTATTCTATTGAATATTCCAGTTTTAGCCAAATGCCAATATGAGAGAGAGGCAGAATAGCTTAGGCCTTTGTGATTCAGTGGTTTGGACAGGTTTCAGTAGCTGCCTGTCTAGGGACTGTAAAGATCAGTGGACCTTGCAGTAACACCAGTGATTCTCAATGAAAATGACAGGATTAGCAGCAGCCGAGCAGATCATAATGACTGCAGATTTTTGTTTCTGACATATTTTTCAGCCTAAATGTTTTTCCACTGCAAATGTATTTCTTTTTAGAATATCTGCATTATTCATTTGTTATGATGTAAGGTCATATACAGGGAGTGCAGAATTATTAGGCAAGTTGTATTTTTGAGGAATCATTTTATTATTGAACAACAACCATGTTCTC
>JBBPDH010000130.1:18601327-18615487 GCA_037974565.1 Clupeocharax schoutedeni
TAGTGCCAGGTTTTGTTTTCCTGCTTTATTTTTGGTTTGAATAAAGAGCACTGAAGGATGGAAGCAAACGTGTCCTGCCTCTGCTGCCCCAGAGGTAAATCACAGAGGCCGGTTTACCCAGCCCCTCGTGACAATAACGAAGAGTTCAAGGTCTTCACTTGGCCTCCGAAATTCCCCAGATTGCAATGCGATCATGAGGAGGCCCCACCTCACAACTTATCTATCGCTAAAGTCCACAATGGGTCAGAGCTGTTTTGGCAACGCAAGGGCATGAGGGGGACCAGAGTTGCCTCACTGGTTATTTTAGTAAATAATAGTAAAAAATAGTAAATTAAGTGGTTATATTTGCATTGCAACACCTGGTTCCTATCGCCACCATTAAACAGCAGACAAACAGCAGTATATTTCTCTACAGTGTCTCATCAAACACTCTAAATACCTTTGGTGTATCTTAACTATTAAGTTACGCAGGCTGGTGGCATATCCTAAGAGTGTGCTCAGTGTATTCTGTAATTGGTCTGTATGTGTTGGTTCTGTGTGCCAAGACAGACAAAGACTTATTCTCAGAAGGGATCTGAGCCCAGTTTTCTGTTGCCGTTGTTTGAGACATAAATTACATTTCCTGCAAATACTCACTGTCCTTGTCTGGATATTCAACATGTCAATATTATATGTACTGCAGACAAACTTAGTAATTGAGTGACAATGTCTCAAGCAGTGTTTGCTTCCCTCTAGAGGTATGAAGTGGTAAAAGATTGATAAGATTTGTATGTGGGGTGGCTGTGGCCTTGTGGACCAAGAGGTCATGCGTTAGAAACCTACCTTCAGCAAACCACCACTGGGTTCCTGAGCAAGATCATTAACCCCAGTTTGCTCCAGGGAGACTGCCTCCTGTAGTTAGGGAATGGAAGTTGCTTTAGATAAAAGTGTCTTCTAAATACCGTAACTGTAAATATTTTTAACAGTATTTACAGTAAATATCTGATGGATCAACAATTTGGACTTAATTCCTAAGCAGATGTCCTGCTTAGACACTACACCAGTCAATCCAGTCATGATTAGAATGATCCTCTTTAGGGGAGAATGATGTTTCAAACAGAAGTTGGTTACATCTTTGTAATCCAGCTGTCCAGATCTATTATCCACTGAGGGGCACGGAGTCGTCGGTCAGACGAGTCCCACTCGTGCGTTGAGGTTGGAAATTCCACCTCAATGTATTCCACAGCGAAACTGCATCTGCGTCAGTGTTCACAGAGTAGGAGAGCTGGTCTAGTGTTGGTTTGCTCCCTTTTTATACTACTCCTTTGCTGATAGACACAGTTTCTAAATCAGCAGTTCTATTATGAGACATTTCATGAATATGGGAACAGATCTAAATGTCAGTGCGGAAACTGTAGTGGCTAGAAATAGCAGAGTTGCACTTTTCCTCTTGCAGCTCACACAGTCTTCTTATCTAGCGCAATCTGATTAGGTGACCTAATGCAAGATGCTAGACACCAGGACTAGACACTTCAAGACACTCCATGATGTCAGAACTTCATGATGTCTCCTTTTTTTTAATTTTTTTTTTTAGAAATTTCTAAATGTACAGCATTCTAAGAAAAAACCCATGTCATACATGTATATATGTGAAAATTATTAAGGGAGTTATTAAAGATTAAAAAAGATGAAAGCTTTGTCCTAAACTGAGCGCAAATATGTGTGAAATGCTATTACTGCTATAGTTAAAAGCAGCATTGCCAAGTGTGTGATTCCTGATTTGTATTATCACACATACTGAAGACAGTTACTGTGCAGAGAACAGGAGAGACAGACATACAGACACCGTGTTCTTTGTCTAATGTGAACTTCTCACAAGTTCTCGTAGGCCTCAAAGACCTGTTTTGCTCAAATTCAGAGGTTCAGCAGGTCCAGACAAACTCACCTCACCTGTTAGATGGCTAATGCCAAGTTCCTGCACCAGTGCCAGGATTCTGCAATTAAGTGAATTTGTTGGCAATTTTATGCTCATTAATGCCCTCTTTGGTCTGGTCTGGTCGGCCGATGTGCTGTCTGAGCTTGTGCTATTTTCCTTATCATAAATTTAGTTGTTGGACATGAATGGGTTATATAGTAGCTTTGTCTGAATCACAAAGATAAACAGATACAGAGTCAAGTAACATATAAAGCAGTCCATCTGATCTGGCCTATTTGTCACTGGTCAGGCAGTTCCTGTACAAAGACAATGCAACACACCCTACTCCTGAAAGTCTTTATTCTGGAGTATCATTCTCTGCTGATATAGTGCTCTTTCCAGGAATGTGTTCCAGTTTCTGCCAGTTGATTGAAAGCCAGTTCACTAAGACACTGTCTCAACACAGTTACCCGCCAAACCGATTTTCCAAAATTATATCAGCTATCTCTCTAGAATTACGACACATGGATCTGGTTTTTGCTGTCGCTGCAGAAAATGCTGTTCTAAAGACAACAGCCGAAGCACTCCCTCTCAGATGCTGGACTTTCGTGCTTGATTGCATCTGAGTGTTCTGGTCTTTAGCGGCTGTGCCCACTGGCAGCATCCCCGCTGCCTTTCTCAGTTGAACGCTAGCAAACAGGAAGCCCAGCGTCAGGCCTGATTAGCAGCTTTGTCAATGCATAGCTGTGGATTCCAGGACACATTATCCACATGGAGAATACCCTAACCATGAACTTGGAGTCAGACATGAGTGAGGCCTTTTTCCAGCCTACTGAATGACTCCCTGATCTCTGGGGTTGCTTGGTTTAGCCTTTAGCCTCAGATGTCCTACAGAATATTTCACAAGTTAGTAAAACCAAACTGGTTTAAGTGCAGTATATTAGACTGTGCATAACCAGCAAAATCTGGTAAAGTCACTTCATTTTTATGTAACATTGAACTTTACTGGCATTTCAGAGACTGCAACAGGCTTTTGCACTTTAGACTAATTTCACACTGCAGACATTCTTAAACACTGCCTTACCCCACAAGCTGTGGTGGAAAGTAGTAGGGTAAAACAGCCTTAGGACTGGACCTGGATTGGGCTTAATAAAAAAATTCCAGCCTAGCAAAATGTGGCTCTAACACCAGGCTGGGACACCCAATCCTTTATTATATTTTCCACAGACATTTTATGCCATAAACAAAGATTTTCCTGCTCTGCCAGCTCCTATGTAGTATTGACAGTATAGATTGCTTTCACACCTTAGGGCATAACAACTCCCTCCAACACCTTGGCTGAATTGTTAGCCAATGACACCCTGCTGTAGTTTTGATCTAATTTGAAATTCAAAATGTAAAGGAAAATAATCAGATCCAATAGTAATGTGAAGCACTGGTGCTGAGAAAGGTAGGCTGCATGCCAAACTCTACATGTTAAATAGTATGTAAAAAATAATACACCACCATTACAAACACATTAGAAATGTGTGGAGTAAAAGTGTGTTGTTCGGGAGGCTGCCATGGTCTAGTTCTTTTTCACCTACAATGCTTTGTCCTTTTTGATTAACTTTAAAATTAATCCTAACTGTAACTCATATTAATTTGCATTGACCTTATAATGCTATTTAGCCAACCCTGCTAAAGGTATACTTTCACTGCAGTGAATTTTGCATTGCTGTCTTTCAGGTGGTGCAGAATTTATAGTGGTGGTGTGAAATCAGTGCAAATTTACATTAGCATGAGAATTTGAGATGGTGAACAGCTTTTTGCAAATGAGAACCATGCAAGAGCCAATTAGTTCAGTATGATTAAAAATATTCAAGGTAGTGGAAGATAATGACGACATGCAAAGTGACAACAGGTATGTGATTAAAAGATGCATGCCTTATTGTCTATGTAAACCTGAATTTATGTCACATCAACTTTCTGATATTGAGAGAAATGTTAACCCCGTAGGTGATTTAAACACTATAACTTTTGAGCTAGCCAACTAGCTAACTGATAATGTTGATTGATTTTGCTAGCAAAGTGTGAGCTACCTGCCTTTATGTGATGCATGTCTTTATATTGGGGAACTACAAACAAACAACAACAGCAACAACATAATATGAGAACAAAGAGGTAATTAAATTAGTGGAGAGCGTCTATGCCATTTGTTTACAGTTCACAGACTAGCTGAATCACTTGTGGGATATAATAGCTTGCTAGCTAATTAGCTAACACTCCTAGACTGAATGTTTTGTTGCAGTGGTCTAGCGCAACTTGAGTAGCTCCAGTTTTACAAGCACAGCCTTACTTATTGGACTAAAATTAACAGTAGTGATTTGTGTTACTAAATATTGTAGCAATACTTTTTGATCTGGACACAATCAAAACATTGCGATAACTCTTGAATATAGTGGATGTCGCCCTCTGGTGGTGTCTATTATCTCAGAGCACTGCAATTACAGTCAAAACATGTTTCCTTTCTGTTTTTCTGCTTTCTTATTGGAAGGTTGATGTTCTACTTTTCAGTAATCATGAGCAGCTTCAACACTTTAAGGGCAAGGAGGTTACGTTAACCTCCAAGAGGCAAAATTGGCCATGATTTCTTGGAATAGCGCGCATTGTAATATTGTGTAATATTATGTAAAAGTTGCATAAAGTTGTTTCAACACTTGACCTTTGTCCCTTCCTTCACTTTCCTTTTGGTGACTTTAGCAGCCCAGTCCCCTTTCTTCTTATAGTAGAGCTTATCTTAACATCTCCTGTATAACTTCTGAAAACTGTTCTAGCTTGATACCTTTGTTTTTCATATATTTTACACCCCCCCCCCCAAAAAAAAAAAACAACAACAACAAAAACAAAAAGTTACCTGTTTATTTTTTTGGAATACACTTTGTGGAGCCACCCTGATATTCTTCACTCTTGTAACTACATAACTTGCATTTTACATTTATAGTTATTATTGAATAATTCAAAGAAGTTCCTGAATAATATATCTTAAGATTCAGGTTTTTAAGAAGGCAATAACTAAAAGGCTGAGGGAAAAAGTTTCTGTTAAAATGAGAACAGTAACCCATGGACCCTCAATCAGAGGCGACAGTCTGCTTGAAAATTCTGTATGTCATCTCCATTTGATCCCTCTTTGTGTGCTGCTGGAGAACGCTTCTTCTGCAGGTGTAGATGGTAATTGAGTCTCAGGCCGGACGGGGACGCACACTCGAGATTTTGGCGTTCATATCCTGCCGTGATCAGTGTGAGAGGAGCCTCAAGGGACCGTAAGAGTTCAGCGTCCTCCAGCTGACCATTGCTTCACACCCTGTCTACAGGACGGAAATGGTTTTCACAGACTGCGCTCTGTAGCCATAGAGCCACTCTGAGTGATGACCACTGACCCTTACCCAGAACCTGACACCTTCACATCTGCTTTGCTGCTACACCATCACACTTACTTACCTTTATAGAGCTTAGAATGACCTTTTAGCAAAGTGGAGATGAAAAATATAGTGTCATGAAAAGATACGGATTGGTTAATTTTATAATTACTTCCCACTTGTTGGACGAATAAAGGTTTACCTTTATCTCATATATATAATAATATACAGTAATGTTGATATGTTTTCTTAAAACCCTAAAATTCCTTTGTGGAAAGCTTTGGCATGCTTAAACTTTCATGGTGCTGTGGCCAGATTTTATCGTGATTGATGTGGCTTTGGTTGTTTATTCTAGATCGGAATGGATTGCCTCTTTCTCCCATTAGTGATCACGGAATTTGAAAATGTAACCTAGTGAAAAGATACAGCCATGCGGAGAGCCCAAACCAAACACTTTTGGATGAGTACGTAGAAATCCACTGTCTCTACAAATTTGCTAATTACTAACTAACAATCTTTGTAATCACAAATCATGCTTAAAATCAAGACTGACAAACAGTATGAAGCATGACTCCTTCTTTTACACTTTTTTTTTTGTATATTCTGTCATTTTGTTTCTTCTGATGCACCTTCTGGTAGCTACATTTTTCCTTAAGCAAGATGCTTTTCGCTAAAAAAAATTAAAAAGTTAGTTGAGTTGGAGAAAATGGAAGTAGCCCCCTGGAGGTAAAGAAGGAGCTCCGGTTAGATTTATGAAAGCAATTTGCTGGAAGAATATGACCTTATAAAGGTGTTGCAGGGCGAGTGACTAGTCTAGCACCATGGTGCTGATCTCCAGCTGAGAAATGTCTTCTAGAATTTATGGAAACAGCAGAATCGAAACAACCAGTGTCTTATAATTTAGAAGCTGTTTAATGGGCTGTAGACTCTGGAACATCTAGCTATAATTTACTGTCATGATATTTAGATTCTGAAGCTATGGGAGATTTACTTCTTAAGTTCTTAATTAAACTGCATTCACTCCTTTTAAACCTTTGAAATATTTTTGGAGTGAAATCATAAAGAGCTACATTACACCTTCCCTTCCCGTTTTTGGCAGTTTTGCTATTTTCCCTTAGTTTGACGTCAGACTTGACCAGCTTTGAAAGACACACACACACACACACACACACACACACACACACACACACACACACACACACACACACACACACACAGAGACTGAGAGAAAGGACTGAATTCCATACTTCCATACTGGTATGTACATTGGGCCTTTTTGGCTGCTTTTTGGTGATGCATTCTGTTCTGAGGCAGTAGCAAAACCTGGCGAAATGCTGCATGAATCCTTTGCTCAGGCTGTAGTTCATTCTGAGCTTGCTGTATGCCAGAGCCCTCCATTGTACAGAAGAGACCCCAGAGGACGAATGCATCATGCTTAGAGTGCCTCGACTCTGCAACCTTGAAAATACGCTGCTTTTAAAACCCGAGGCCGCTGAGTGCTGTTAATCTGTTACGCTAGCCACCTAAGTATGCGCTGTAAATTCAAGAGTACTTTGGCTCATCTACAATGAAGAGGGAAGAAAAATGTTGGTAACACTTCTCTTGAGGGAGAAGGCAAAGTAGTCCTTACATTGACCATAACAGCCCTGCACGCACAAACACCTGTCTGTTTTCCAGCCTGAACACGCTCGGCTACAACAACTCGTGCCATCGCCCACGTGTGTGCTGGTTGTGTTTACAGAGAGCAAGGGAATGTGTTGGACCCTAACAGTAACCTGCAGCATAAATCACTCAGCGAGAAGCAGCGCAAGAGTGAGTGTGTGTTCTTTGAGACTTATTGTTTTTGGGATTCTTTTCTCTCATCAGTGTAGATCATGTTTCCCCTTCATATGCGACAGCACCATAAGTACGGGCAGAGTTTTTTTCTGTTTTTTTACGCTAACTGAAAGGCCAGCTGCCCCTTTACACCAGTGGTCCCCAAACCCCGGGCTGCGGACCGGTACCAGGCCGTGGTTCATATGGTACCGGTCCGTGGGCTGCACAGAAAAACAAACGTGGATGTTACCCGTGTTCTGTTGTCGGCTCATTGTTATGAAAATGCTGTTAAAAAAGCTGTACACACTGGATTTACACTACTTATTGTATTTTAAAGATACCCCCATTATTATATTTTTAAAATATCCCCATTTTTATGCGTATCATTTATTAGTATAAATACGTATATGTGTATTTATCTGCCACTCCTTAAAGGCCGGGCCGTGAACTGATATTAAACAGGTCCGTGACGAAATAAAGGTTGGGGACCACTGCTCTACACTATATGAACACAAAGAATGAACCAACAGAAATAGTCCAAACACATGTTTTAAGTAATTAGCTTAGGTGTAACATTACTCTGTAATGTAGTGCTTTGCAGTCAAATCGCACTTTATCAAAGAGTAGTGATGATCTTACAATAGGTTAAATGTTATTGTTTCTTCCTCAAATTCAAATAACTCTTCAGATTCATCACATCACAAGCAATATGGAACCTACAAGGTTTTAATGTCATGATTTAAAATAATAATAATAGTGGTACATTAAATGTAGCTGGTTTGAGCTGCCAGACTTATGTTTTTCCTCTCTGGTCACGTGAAAAAAATTATCCTAAAATATTTTCCAATTAGTGGCACCGGAATGGCTGTTTGATGTAGGAAAATTGGAATAGTGCTGCAGTGGAACGTATTTAGTATGCTTTCAATGGTTTGAGACTGAAAGCCAGTGGAATAGACCTGGAGCTTGCGGTTTTATGCATCCATGTTTTTTTATCCTTACACATGCGACTGTACAAATACAGAGAACCAGAAACTTGGAAGGCTCTGTGGGCAGCTTCTATTAGCCATTCATTCAGAGAAGACAGGAAACCTGCCAAAGGTGGAAGATTTTATTACCATTATATCCACATAATATTCTGTACTTCACTTAACCTTTGCTTTGGAACTGTGTAGAACTGTAGGTAAGCTGTTGTGTAAATGGTAGATAAGAGTCCACAGCACCTCTAATGACTAGGTAGGATTTTAGAGGGCTCCTCCCTGACCCATTACTCCTGCTTAGGTGTGGTCACTTGACTTTGACTAATGTCCTCGATTTGATACGGACACAAGGTCTCTCATTAGTAGAGCCCTGCCTTGTAATGACACTCACTGAATGTGGTGGACATGAAAGGTGCTCTAACCTTTAGATCACATGGTCAGTGTGGACTTCCTCTGTAAGTGCAGAGTTGAATGTTTGTGACACACACACACACACACACACACACACACACACACACACATATACACACACCTGCATAACCAACTAAATAAACTATCTGCGGTTAACTGAACTCGCAGAAGTCTAAAGTTAGTATTATTATGTTTCATTTACATTCTTTATCAACAGAATTCTGAGTTCGCAGTTCTTTTTTTATGGTCATTTTTGTTAACTGCAAAGGAAATTAAGGGTTTTTTCAAATCACAAAACATAATGGTATCCAAAACAATACAAATTACATCAAATTTAAATCAAAATTCATTATCTAATCCTCATATTACCACAAAAATTAAATGGTTCCCACAACAATGATACAATGCTATTGCAATCTGGGGGACAAGCTACAAAACAAGCTACCAAAACTGTTTACGTCTTGCAAAATTAAGCAGCTAAAAGGTTTTGGTTGCTTGTTTAAGTGTCGGTGTGCAAAATCAATGCACTAAGCTAACTGACGAAGGCTCTATGGCCCTATAGAACAAGGAGGTGCAATATAAATAAGCAGTAGACCCCAGTGTTACTTGGGATGATGCTGCTCAGTCCCAAAATTTTGCAAAGACCATAAAACAGATGAACCACAAGACTTGACAGTTATATCAGTGGCGATGACTGCACATCTAACAAGTTAAAACTGATCTTATGGAAGGTAAATAAAGTTGCACTGTGTGGTAAATAAAAAACAACACTCGCGGTTGGCCAAGACTCCTGTGGCTCTCCAGGCTCTGCTTTATTGACTCAGGTCTATGATGGAGAGAATGTGAGCAAGCTAATAAAAACAGTTTTCACAAAAGCATTCCATAGGGCGCTGAACATTCTTACGAGTCTGCAATCCATCTGTTTCTATGATCTATTGAGTGGTGTACATAAAGTGCAGGACAAGTTCATTCATATCCGCATTGTTAATAGATTAACCCAAAAGCTGTCATGACCCGCAGCTGACAAAGAGACAGACCTGTTGCTTTTATGAAGTCCATTAATTTGACGCTACACTGAAGAGGTGCACAAAAACAGTGTGGTTTGGAAACCTGCACAACATTAGAAATTAAGAAGGTCCTGCATGGTATGCATTATGCCTTGGCATCTTCGTGGCTCCAAAAATGCAGCGTTTCCTTTCCCTCATTAATCAAAGGAAACCTTCATGAGCTTCGTTGGCAGTGTGCAGCGGCTCACACACAAAGTATGATGGTTCAGCACTGCTTTCTTTTGTGAGTCAGTTTAACCCTTAAACTCTCAGGGTCTTAATGTGGAACCAGTGGTTTACCATCAGTTTCAACCCCTTAACATACACACTGGTATTATAGTAGTTATTGATTAAATTATTGTAGTAAATGAATGGTAAACCTTAAGATATTAACAGAGTACTAAGACTGTAGTTTAAGGAATTAAACTGAGAAAAGGCCGTTCTGTAGAGCATCATCAATGTCATAACCTTTCTCATTTTCCAGCTGCTATCTCCCTATGACATTTATCTATCTATCTTTGACTTTCATCTCACTCATCCTCCAAAGGACTGCGCTTGAAGCATCTACTCTCATGAGAATGGGGTGAGTTACTTTTGGAAGCACTTTATAAACATCAGCCATAAAGACGGGCTGAAGAGCCCACAGGCCTGGGATGGGTTTTATTGTGTATTTGAGGCTCACCATGAGTTTGGTCTCTCTGGCTGAGGCGCAGGCTAATAAATGTGAGGAACATTTCTTTCTCAGAGATCGCCCCGAGGGTCGCACATCTATGGAAAAGACAGAGAGGATGCTGGGCCTTGTCCAGCACTGAAAACTTGCAATGTCTGCAACTTAAAAGCTGTATTTAACCCGAATCTGAGGTTTCTCAAAAAGCATATGCTGAAAGCCCCGTGTCTATACTGGGGCAATACTCGGGCCAAAAAACTCCAGTCATCCACGCTGAACCTGCAAATCACAAAGCCATGTCTTTTAGGCTGAGAGATCGCTGGCAGGGCACTCGCAGTGTTCATGTTCAATGCTTTCTGCGAGCAGAGTTTGATGTCCACATAGTTTTTTTCCCCACTAAACTGACATTTATACAGACATTGATTTCTGCAAAACCTAAAGTATGTGATTTGAGTTACGACTGTAAGATAATATTCCTCCTGAAATGCTTCCTTTGTTTGCTTTTCAGAGCAGGAGCAGAATTCTGTTCTGCTGGCTGCAGTAAATGTTTTGATTAAAAGAAAACATTAAGCAATATCATAAAGAATGCATCAGCTGTTAGATGTTTAACCCCTGGTGCAGTATGCTCAGTGAGGACAGCTGTGCATTCACAGTTTATGAAATCATTTGAGGACACTTTAAAATAAAGCATATTAATTTCACCAGTCATGTATACAAATCACATTGAAGCACTTAGTGTTAGGATTTACATGACAGTACCGATAGTGTATGGTTGAAGAGAATGACTGTCTTATTTCTATGGATTGCACTCAAGGGCCTTGACACATTACAAAGGCAAAATAGCCATGGACTAAATATTTTTCATACATATGTGAAGTGTTTTTGTAGCTCCATCCAAACATAGACTCCAGTGATAGACTGTACAAAACAGCCGTTCAGCCAGTTCTCAGCTTTTCTTTAAAAAAGCAATGTCTAACATGATTAATTACTGATTACTAGAAGGAGAACTTTATTATGCTCTGTTTCTGCTTGCACTTCAGACGTTTTCATAGTCCGAATAGTTCTTGAACATTTTGTATATACAGTAACTCCGCTTATTTGCCAAAAGTCAAGGCTCTCACAGAATTATCTGAGAACCGAACTACTAGTTGTTTGCAGAAACCACAGATACCCTCAGTATTTTTTTTTGCTTTTGTGATGTCCGGGCCTCCTCCGCTATGTCCCCTTATCCTCGTGCTGGTTGTTTATGTTTGGGCACGGCTGATTGCAAGGCAATCAAAAATGTGAATGGAATAAGCATCCGCTGCTTAGAAAAACATCCCCAAAACATAAACAACCATAAGGATGAGGGGTCGTGGCGGATATAATATATAATTTTTCATGCATTTTAGTGCTAAATGATTAAGAAAAATATAATTTACTTATTTTGTATCATGAATGTTAACATAAATTCATCTACATTTCCATATAACATGTAACTGCATACATTTTGTGGTACTGTCCAGAGAACACAAAGCGTCTTGGGATGATGAAATGCCACTGAACTCAGAGGCGGGAGGTTTGAAAGTAGCCAATCCTAGAATGTTATTTATTTCTCTTCGCAGCTGATTGGCTGCTGCCCTGTGAGGCATCCCTTTGAAGCTGCAGTCCAGAATTTCCCCTGTTGAGCATCTTGAGTGTTCTTGTTTTTTTTCCACTTTGTTCTTATAGCCCTGTATTTTTATGAAGGTGTGACGTTCCCGGTCAGCGTCCACTAGAGGCCACCAGTGTTGCAGTTTTATATGTGGGACATTTGAAATGATCTGTTGGGTGTCCTCCTTCACACTGTTTGTGTTAATGTGATTGTGCTTGTTTATTGGTTAATATCCGAGTCCTTTGTGTATTTAAGTCCCAATGAGTGTTGCCCTTGCACTCACAAGCCTTCAAGGTCCACTTAGTTTGTTTATGTGTGTTTTGGCCCTTGTGAGTTCTTTGTATTTGTGTTTGTAAATAAAACCCCACAAATGAAACCCTGCATCTGCGCCTCCCTACCAAACCTGCACGTGACGGAAGGAAAGTGACTGATCAGTGATTAGTTTTACATCCAGGGCAAAAACTGAAAGGGAAAGTGAGAGAGCAAATCTAGATTTACAGTTCAATGGTTGGAATGAATGATCTAAATGTATACCTTTTGGACAATGAATTGCTCATGTCCTAAACAAAGTGAGATTGTTTTTCCAGTTATTTGACTTCAAGTGCATTGCATCTGTTTCTACGTTCATGACTGGATAGTGGAAAGTGTTTCCTGAATTCTGTGTTGCGTGCATCCCTGAATTGCATTGTCAAGTGTAATATACTGTAGGAGAACTGTACTGCATAACATCAGAAAGCTTTTGCTCTACATACAATGAGAGGGTCCATGTGCTTGGGAGCGTTGGGAATGTTGTGTCACTGAGCTTTATAATAGTAAATGGATCAAATGGTTTGGGATTTAGATTTGGACTCATTCTTGGCTGTGTTTGCAGTTGGGCTTCAGAGCCCTGAGGCATCTGCATAGGGAATAAGTGTCCTAAAGATCTTCCTTTCATCCAAACGTGCCTTTCAAAACCCATATACTTTGCTAACAGTTGTAGACCTTTTTCTTTCATATGACACTTTTGGGATTTGAGTTTATGTACTCATGTGGTTTGACATCTTTTCGCCAGTACTGGACTCATGGATCACCTGCATACTGTTAAAAATGGTGTCGTATGATCTTATCCCAATCTCCAATCATTATACTAGCTATGCCAACGATGAAGAATGCAGCTAGTGCTTAGTCCTTCGTAATGTTTTATCACTGATGAGGTTTACATTACTCTCTGAAGCACACTTTTGTAAGAAGCATTTAGACCCTCGCCTGTGCTCCCCTCTTCTCACACTGTGCTTCTTCTGAAATGAAGTATTTTTCATAAGGACCGTTGGTTTTTGTATTATTTGTTTCACTTTCACATTTCCTCAAAACCCTTTAGGATATTTTATGACTGATTAATTGCTGTAAGCTATTAATAACCCACAACCTGTTAATCACCTATATTTTGACAGGAGAGGTTACGTAAGAACTTATTGTTGTGGCTTGTTTCCCACTTTTTAATGTGATGTCATCCCAGCAGCGGTGGTTCTCTTCAAATTGAGTCAAGCGGTGGGAAAATGTCCCCAGACTAGCAGTTGGGTTTGGTTTACAGATGTTAGTTCTGATCTTGACAGTTTCTGTTTTGAGCCAGATCACTTCCTTTATTCCACACAAGGTAAAGGTTCTTAGAAGAGCATTTAAAGTGGTCCAGAACTTCTACATCTAAATGTTCTTTATACCTAGGTTCTTCACACTCAGGGGCAGTTTCTGGGCATAGACAGACAGGCGGACATAGATAGATAGGTGTTTGCCTAGCACTATGAAACACAATGTACTTAAAATGTGCTTAACCTTGCCTTAATTTACCCCTGAAAATACACCAACCCCCTTAATTTGAATTAAGTGGCCATTAATTTGTGAACTGACCCCTTAATTTTACCTTTAAAGTAGATTCAGTGTGAAACCTCTTAATCTTAAAAATAAGCAATTCATTCAGGAGGTTCTATTATTTAAGGGGCAAATTTGAAAAACTAAGGGGAAAATTCAGTAGTTTTCAGCCTTAATCTGTGCACTTTTCCCCTTAATTTTCCTTATTAACCAGGAAATTAAGGACAAAATTAGGGTAGAAGGTGTTTGGTTTCATAGTGTAGAGTGGCACCATTAGGGATATACTCCCTGACCCAATCGACTAAAATTTTGGTTACCTATTCCTGACGATTTTTTTTTTTATTGTTCTATCATCGCATCGTTCAAAGGCCCTATAGGGCATTGTCGTGGCGGCGGGGGCTACTCCCCCGAGGCCGAGAGTCACCCTGGAAGGAACAGGCTGAGAACCAGGATTCCATGGGACTGAGACTTTTA
>JBBPDH010000130.1:18618984-18637601 GCA_037974565.1 Clupeocharax schoutedeni
CCTAAAAGGGGAGCAGAACATAGAACAAGCACGCCAGACAAGACGGAACAGAATAGAACATGACTGATAACAGAACCAAAAACATAACTGTAAACACAGAACATAATATAACACAAGACTATTCTAAACAGAACAGAACCTAACTTGACAGACCCTGACACCTACAACAGAACAGAACACATGAAAACTACAACTTAAGTTCTTCAGCTATAGCTGGCAATAAGCAAAGCAACAAACAGAACAGAACAGAAAAACCAAAAGACAAGAAAAACCCATGGCTACCACAGCTCACAGAGTCCCAGCCGTGACAGGCGTCTTGTTTTTGAAGATTGTATTAGCTCTTTTGAGTTGAATTGTAGAAATACAAGTTCAGTCTTAAATAAGTGAAAAGTGACCATTCTGTCCTACATGAACACACCACAGCACAGAATTCTTCCTCTGACTTTAACTCATTCACCAAGTGACGTAGTGGGCAGCCAGGCACACAGCGCCCGGGGAGCAGTGTGTGGGGACAGTACCTTCCTCAAGGGTACCTCAGTGGTGCCACTGGCAGTCCTGGGATTTGAACCCACAGCTTTCTGATTGCAGGGGCAGCTCTCTAACCACCAGGCTTCCAGCTCCCCTAAAATCTATTGGCATGGATGTTCCAGTTGGTACACCTAAAAAGGGTCCCTCGTACAAAATATTTTGTCTCTGAAACAATCCACTGAAATGTTCTTTGCCAACCAAAAAACAACTTAAACTTTTTGACAACTTAATCTATTAACAGTGTTGATTAAAAATAATAATAGTGTATGTAGTGAAATCATTTCTGTGTCTTAATGTTTTTTAACAGCACTCAGATCATTTTGGCTGCTGATGTGCTGATAGGAATTGTTCTGGCTGTTTCAGCCCTATTCTAATACCTGAGGCAGGAGGAGGGGCTCAGAAGAGGGTGGGCGTGTTTTGCGCTGGACACAGGCCATGTAGGCATGACTGTGAAGGAGGAGGCAGGCAGTCACAACAAACCAGCAATACATGTCTGTCTGAGCTCAGAGAGAGAGAGAGAGGCAGGGGCAGAGGGAGCAAACAGACAAGAAGAGAGGGAGACTGGAGAGAGTGTGAAAGTGTGTGTAAAAAAGGGAAGAGTAGTGTTACTCGACACTGATAGACACCAGACAACTCAGCTTTCACAGCAGCAGTTGTGTTGTCTTCATCTATTGCATAATACTCTCCTGGACTATTCTCAGGGCTGCTTTCACTTGCTTGCCTGCTTTTGTTTTTGTCTGAGTTAAGACCCAGTGTTTCAGTCATGTCGTCACCTTACTGGTGCTTAGTTGTCCTTGTGACGATGTGGGCTCACTTGGCTCCAGGTTTGAGTGCTGGGAATTACCGCTACTTTCGTAGGTGCTACACCTGCTACAATGGATACCATGGATACCACGCAGGATACGTGAGTCAAGGTGAGTGTCTTCTGCACTATCGAGCCAGAGTATTTGTATAATACACATCAAAGCTTTTAATGTTTTGATCAGTCCATCACATAAAATTCTTGCCATATGAGGTCAGAAACCAGTACCTGACAGCTGTAATCACGGTCAGTCGGGGTAATCTGTGGCAAAGTCAGCTTCTGCTCTATGATTTGGCTGTTGGCAGAGAATATGTTTCTTAAACACTGTCTGACATGTGGTGTAGGGCCAGAGAAGTCTTGTTTTGTTAACAGATATGAGGTTCCGTAGAAACACGCCACATTCACAGAAGTCTAAAGAAGCAGATGCATAATGAATTCCTGTTATCCACACAATGAAACTCCCTGTTGTAAACATTCTTAGTGACAGATCATTGTGAGGTTTCCAGGATTGAGATTATGGCATTTATTTAGGAAACTGCATTCCTAGCTGTCTGTTAGTGGGCCAGCTTTTAACCAGTCGAGTATGAATTTGTTTAACCAAAGCACAAGTTATGCTCTTTTTTATATTGCCCTTTCCATACAAGAGTTGTTTAAAACACAATGCTTAGTGCTTAGCGTTATTTCATTCAAGGATGGCATCAGTTCTTCAGACTGAAACAGTGATTACAGTGTGTTCACCTCTATAAGGATGTCACTAACTGGGCATTTTTTCTTCAGAGTTAGGTGAAGCACATTGATGAGTGATAACCACAGTGCTCCTGCACTGCACCACTGCAATAAGGCCATTTAAACCATCCTTACAAGGCAATATATCTATATTAATGTTGATATAGGCAACTTTCTATATTAAGTGTTGCACTAATTGGGATGTTCAGTCACTGTGCTCAAAGCAAAGTTTTGTCTAAAGTTTGCCATTTGCTTTCATCCAGATGCCTGAAGAAGCACAAAGTACTGACACAGCATCTGTCACTCTCATTCAACTTTGCTGCCAAGCCACATGGCTTTTAGTGGCACTAAACAAGCTTGTCTTAGAGTTCTTTGTGCTTTTCTGTAACACAGAGCATGCAGCTCAAGTAAAAAACATTTCCAAGATGTAGGCCAATTTTTTCATTAACGTTAATGAGGTACTGAACACATATGTGAAGTTTTGGATACACGCCAACCTCAAAAACTGTAATTCTGATTCCAGCACAAGGGATGTTCTTTAAAATATAAAAAATCATTTATATTTAATATTTTCTTTATATACATATAAAATCATACGTCTGCAAATGTGGCATAGAAATGCCTTGGAAGCTGTCCATTCTTTTTTTATGTTGCTTTGAAGCCTATATCTCACGCTGCTCAGCAATGAGAAGAATTTTGTTCACAAGAGAGGCGAGTGGCAGAATATCAGATGCCAGTTACCCACTTGGCCGTTTTGTCTGGAATGCTTTGAAGTTGGATATTCTTCACTTTATGTTTTTTTTTATTTACAGCAAATACAAGCTAACACATCCAAAACACCACCATAAATACTATATAAAACACCCTTAGCATTTTTTGCTCTGTCATGGAGGGTCATGATAAACCTATTAGGTAATGCACTTTGAATCTGTTTTAAGTCAATTTAACCATGGAGAATGTGGCAGACGGCATTAGAATTGCTAATGTTCCCCGGAGCCACAAAAGCAGTGTTGAAATAATGGAGGGACCCCAGCACATGGAGGAAGACACAGCATTGTTTGTCTAAATGCTTAGATGCCTTTGGCCAAACTTCAGAAGTCAGTAAAGCCTGTTTAGCGTAGATCTGCTGTGCATCTATGAGGAAGCTGAAATCCCAATTCATTTTGACACAGAACAATTATCTAGAAACCCTTTTAGATCTTCCGGGAATGTGGGCTGATTTAGTTTGTGGTTAGAAACAAAATTTGTGGCAAATGATATGGTTAGAGCTCCCTCTCAGAAGAAAGTGATATTTAAGATGAAGGGACTTCATGTCCAACCACAATTTCCCATCAGCACTTTCACTGCTAATCTAAATCTTTTTTTGTTGTATTATAATATCTGTTTTAATGAAAATCTTTTGGGAATCTTTTAATTGAAATTTCTTGGGAATACAGTATACAGCATAAAGCACTGGAAAAGCTCATCTAGTGCTATCTGTGAATATAAAGAGCTGGACTTCAGCACTGAGTGGTTGTTTGAATTGCAGGGTTACATGGCACTGAATGGAGAAAGAAACCAAAGAAAATATGTGTTTGATTAAAGGACGACTTGCCTGGCATGATGATAACTTTGCATTCATTGCTTTCACCTTTCATCTCTAAGAGTGCCTCCAATCCTCTTTATATACAGCAGTTGGAGCTGCATTTGGCCTTCTTGCTTTTTGATGTGCCTTATTTTTTGCCAAAAATATGGTGGACAGACTACGATTTTGGCACCCCCCAATATCACCTTTCTTCCCATCCTTTACTTCTTCATAGAACCACTGTTTGATGTGAATGGAGAACTAAATTGTCATGATTCAAGAGGGCCAGTTACTCCATACGTTTTTGTCGAAGTATTCAAACTAAATATTGAAGCTGTTTGCTGTTTATTGTCAGTTAATGTGGGAAAATTGAGGGTAGTTTTAGATTTAAGTAACAAATTGTGATAATGGGCTGCAATGGGTTTGAGGAGGCAGTTTAGTGCTTAAGGCTGAATTAGTGCATAAGGTCACACATGTATTTGATTCTACAAGCTGAGTCTTTTTTTTCACATGCTGAGTAACTCCGAGGCTCGAACTTACTCTCCCATGTTAAAGCAGTCATGGTTGTAGTCACCAAGCTGCCAGTATTACCCTGTTGTCCCCGTCCAACAAGATTCTCAACACATTCCCGTTTAGTGCGAGGTTTAGCCACAGTTGGATATTCATAGATGTTATATTCAGTGTGAGATTACATAAAAAATAAGGAGCAAGCAGTGAAAGCTTACAGGCAGCCGGTAGCTGCAGGGCTGTGCCCCCCATGGTCTTGTGAGAAATACCAGTTTTGTTTATTTACTCCTGGTGTTGTGAATGGGCCCGGGCCTTTCCTCTCTCTGCAGGCTCCAGTCTGCTGCCGTGGACTGCACTTAGCCTCAGATCGACTCCGGGCTCTGGGCCACTGTAATTAAGATTCCTCCCAGTTCTGCTGGACAGGTGGTCTCCATTACTCTTGCAGCATTTGTGATCTTCTCTGGGCTTGTTCGGAGACTCGCGGTGTGCTGTGAATACTCTGCGTCCCTCGACACATATGCACTCTACACACCATTCATCACTCGGTCAGACTGCAGGATTGACTCTTAATTTGTCATCTACTGTGGTGTAGCCTTGCACAGATAACGGTAGAACAATAACCTGGAATACACTGCGTTATGATCTGAGAATGGGTGCTTTGTTTGTGGAAACAACAGCATTGGTCGATTTCCCTTAAATTGTTTTTACAGCCTTTGAATGTCACTCTAACAGAAGGACTTTTTCTTCTGGCTGTGCCAGTATGTGGGATGGATGTGATTCTTGGCCGCATGAGGCAAAATTCTATTTACATACTGGCATGGAGTCCTGTGGCATGGGAGCAACACCATAATGATTGATGGGTTGTGGAATTAGCAGCAATCCTTTGATTCAAAATGCAAATTTACCACTGTTTCACCACTAACCTATTATAGCCGCTTTAGCTTCTCCAGTCATTTTCTAAATCTGAACCAGATCTCCCATTGTGTGCTACTGAGTGGTTTTAATAAGTGCATCATAACATAGCCAGATGCTTGGCCCATCAGAGGAGTATGCTAGATGATTAAATGTGGCAGAGTACAACAAGGTGCATTCCTAAAGGAGAAGCAGAAAGCACGCAGAAAATTATCAGCATGGCTTGCGGTCGAAAGATATCGGTACAGAAATGCAGGACATCATAGAGCCTGCTTGAAGACTATTATCTTCGTTTTAGGAAATGTGCTGTAATCGGGGCCCTTAATTCATCTAATGCTACATGTAATCAAAGCTCTGTATCAGTCTCTTTTAGCTTCTAAAGGGCAGCTAGACTATCTGATGACTTGTCTAGAGGCTGCATCTCTTTTAAAGACACTGTTCAGTGGTGCACACAGTTCATTCACCATTCTAATCCCACTTCCAGTAGTCTTGGGCTGTTTAATGACAGCATCACAGAATCACTGATATATCTATCACAATATCAGAATTTATACATGAAGTTAGATGCCAGAAAATACACCGTCCTCATGAGTCAAGCAGTGCTTTTATTTATTATTTTAATGAGGGTTCATTTATAGCCCATAAACATGAAATGTATGAAACCAAACCAGCATGAGCAACCAAATTAAACCAAGCAGAAAGAGAAAGTGAGCCTGTAACCGGACACACAGACATGTTTATTTTCTCTGTTTTAAGGAGCCTCTCTCTTGTTTCTGCATGTGTCGAAAGTTATTGAAGAAGGATGTTTGAGGCTCTCAGTCAGTATTTACATACTCAGATGGTGTGCTGTTCTTTTTGGTAAGTGATTTTTGTGATACAATAGTCAATCACTAATGCCTATTGGGAACAATCACACAATGGTATTATTACAGCCTATCTTGTAGATGCCTGGGATTTCAGGGTTCCTCCTGCTGAAATTCTCACTCTAAAATGAACATGTATAGAAAATAAACATAAAGGTGCCTAAAAAGCCTCTATGCACAATGCCATATTAAAAACTCTTTGAAGTTCTGACCTAGCTCGCCCTTTGTGGCACATTAGTTTTAAGAAAGTTTGTTTCTGAAGACCTGTGTGAATGATTCCAGTCTTTTCAGTTCCTTAGAATATCCATTTCCTTGTGATGGTCACATCCATGAACTACACACATCCTTATTCATCCCTATTCATAAACTATATGGACAATCTTAATGCTTCAGCAAACCAAGGCATTTTGGACAACGGCATGCTTTGTGGACACAGTTTGGGGTAGAACCTTTTCTCTTCCAGTAAGGTCCGTAAAGACAAGGTTGTATGAGTTGAGTGTAGAAGCCTAACTTGACTGACCCACACAGAGCCCTGACCTCAACCTTCTTGTCCAACCTCAGTGTCTGCCATCTTAAATGCTCTCCCACAGAACATTGCCATCCAGGAAGAGCGGAAGCTGTTATAGCTGAAAAGGAAGGGACCAAATCCACATTAAATTCTATGTATCTGGATGTCTTTAAACTCCCTGTTGGTGAAATGGTCAGGCATCCAAATACATTTGTCCATATAGTGTATATTGCAATATTAGATTCTTGTGGGACCCAGGGTGTGTGATGACATAATCCTTTCAAAGCTGCAATGTAAGTCTAAAAGGTCTAAAAAGTGATTTGACATCCTAAGTGCCGATGATTACAAACACAGCTTGTCATGTTTTACTTCCTTTGTTCACAGCCTTTCACCTCTAATTATAGCACATTTGTAAGCTCTGCTCCGTCCCCGAGCCCTGCCAGACCCCCACCGTGAGGAAACTGTTAGATGCTGAGCAGCAATCACGAAATGCTGAAATTATGCCATAACTTTTTTTGCCTGGAGTTTGCTAACAGTGAATGCTGTAAGTGCACAAGGGGGGTTTTTATCACTTGTAGACTTCTTCTTTATTGCTGACATAATAAATGTAAATAAATCTGTTGCTTGTTTACTGGGGCTTTAACTTAGCATGCATCACTACAGATATAGAGCAGCTTTGTTCTTTAGGCTTTGGGCTTTTGGGATAGCCTCGCTCTGTCTATGTACTACTGTCTTTCTGAAAAAAAAACAAACATTTAGATCCCATATAAAACTAGGAAATCAAGCCATACATGTTTGGGGTGGCAAATATAAATCATCTTACTTCAAACTACAGAAGATCAAAATGGACTAGACAGTAGGGCAGATACAACATTAAATTGAACGTTCTTGTAATCATTATTCTGGTTTTTTTTTTACAGCTTTCATAGTCAAATGCTCATGCCAAGTCTGTCTGTCAATAGTATAGAAATATAGTATAGAAGTACAATATGACTCTGATTAAAATAATTATTCAACAGATAGGAACTATGAGTTTAATTACTCACCTCTGAATGTGTTTTATGGCAACCTCTGGCATACTTGCTAATGTAGGGTGGGCTAAATTATGTCACCTCTTAAAATCAGTGCTATAATGTTCCAGATCTCTCCTGGTTGCCATGTTAAGTGAAGAGCATGGTCAGTCTGAAACTAGCTAGCCGCAGATGGTTACTAACCTGCCACTCATTTAGCAATACTTCACCTCCTAGCTGTGTAAGACCACCAAAACATTTTCCCTCCTTTCTGAACAAACTCAGAAACCTGAGTTCAACCTGTCACTATCATTGTTATTGACAGCGTCAGCAAAGAGAGTGGGAAGTACTAATGCATTACTTTATGGCATAATGCTGTATTCTCCCTGCATTACATGAAAGGCTCATCTCATTTTGTTCAGGTTACTGTAAAAAGTGTGAATTAATGTGTAGCACATAAACGTTGTTCTTAGTTGTTCACTAGTAAAAATAGCTTCATTTTAGATTAGCTCTTAAGATCTGGGGTTTAGCCAGGGACCCCCAAAAAGCAACATTGGGAATATATATGTGCCTGTTTAAAGAACCCTTTTTGTTTTTTACATTTCACCAAAAATGACAAATCTACAGTATGATACAAACAAAAAATACAGTACAGTACAGTTGGGCACAATAAAAAAAGAAAAAGACGCTCTTTCCACCAGAGTGCCATTGTGTTGGTTTCATATAGGCTGTGCAGCAGAGCGAAATCCTTCATTTAGTCAAGATTTTCCCCCTTTCGACATATTCCTTAAAAGAAAATGTACATTTTAATGGCGCATTTAATAGTACATTTGTATTTAAATCATTGATCTTACTACTGCTAAAAGCCCTGGGCACAGATCACACCACTCTGATGTTTTTTTGTGATTGTAGGGCTCAGGTTTAGTTTTGGCTTTTGACAAGGGGGAGCCCCGCCAGACTGTAGTGGGCACCACACAAAGAGGGCATTGAGAGGGAGAGAATTACAGCATGAGCTGATTTTAGATTTCTACTGTAGTGATGCTCCCCAAACAGGGCAGCCTCAAATGTGCAGCTGCAAAGTGTGTTTTTAATGCCTTGTCCAGTAGCACATTAAAAATATTCTCACAGGCGTGTTGCTTTGACTTCTGCATTTCAGCAGTGGCTTAGCGCAGTGTTGACTGTTGGTTTTGGAGGTTGTTTGAAGACTACAGTGACTAAGAGGCTGTTATGCGATCGAATGGCTAAACTGGTGTAACCCAGTGCTGGAAACAACTCATTAATTTCAGCTGCACAAATGGCCTGTCTGAACTCACAAAGATTCATTATTTTGTTTTGCTAGTAATCGACATGGAGGAGAACCTTTACTGAATAACAGGGTTAAGAACCTTGGAGTGAACAAACCTTCACGCACTATTTAGAGACGCTACCAAGACTGTTTTCCTGCATCCTCTCTGTTTGTCTACAGATGTTGACGAGTGCCAGGTCCATAACGGAGGCTGCCAACACAGATGTGTGAACACCAGAGGCTCCCACTACTGCGAGTGTAACCCGGGCTTTCGTCTACACACCGACGGCCGCACCTGTATAGGTGAGTTACGCTCGGGGTACTTGAAAGCCACTGGCCTCAGCCCAAACTTTTGGAGGCTTCTATCGGCACAATCTAAAGACGGCTTGCTTTTCACTGCCTGGGAGTTCCTTCAAAGCCAACAGAGGACATCAGAGGGAATCAAAGAACCTTTTGTTTGATTTTTTCATAATAATTTTGCTGCATAATGTATTCTACTGTTTTATACTGTACAGGCCTTGTCGTGGTGGGGTTGTGGATAGGTTTGAGGTAGAACAGTGGTTCCTTCCAGAGATCCCCAAGCTGTCCTGCCAGGACACTGCGAAATGTCCCAGTCGTTATTTGAAAAGGCTCTGGTGCGGAAGGTATCAGACTCTGATTTTCCACATTACACAGCCATAGTGCCATAAAGGATTTCCTGCACAACGGGATCTTGCTTTAAACCTTTGATCCTTTAAACCCTCAATCGATTTTTGCTTAGATTTTGGTTTCAGTGCCATACTAACAGTTCTACTACTAGCTCAGAAACTCGGCAACTGTATGTGAATATTTGAAGTACAGTCCTCCAGCTATAAAGGAACTGTCATCCATGTGTATTTAATTATCCAGAAAAGCTGCAACCTCCTCCCTTCTTTGACATATTTACTTACGGAAGATTCTTTTTGATTCTTGGATGTCACTCTTAATGATGAAGATGTGTTTCATGGCTTTAATCAAGATACTCTGTCCAGGGACTTGCCAAATGTCCTCCTTTGTACTGGAAAGTTGTTTGCTATTACTGTACAGTAACTGTAATCTGTTAAAGTGAAGTAAGGTCAATTTAGACAATATTCCACCAAAGCTGAGAAACGGCCTCGATATATCCACTGTTTCCACTGTTTTCCATTAATAAGTCCACCGGAGACGCACCATTTCTTTGCCACTAATGAAATCTGTGCTGTGAAAGTAGACCTCTGTTAAGCACTTTAAAATAGAAGTCATTAATCCATCTGCCGCTGTGCTGTGGATCTGAAGCAGTAGCTGTTGTGAGTCCCCCAACAGCCTCCTCTTTTGGGAGGTCTTTCAGTCTGTCCCAGCATGCTTCAAGAGCCCAGGGCAGCAGGCCTAGATCCATTTAACGAACGCCACTGGGGCCCGGCGAGAGAGAGAACCAGCCGAGTGCGGTCAAAATCTCAGACAGATCTGCTAATTAATCACGGAGGGTTTTAACCAAACAGGATTGTCCAGGAATTTGGTAGTCATACTTATGCTCCATGTCAGATATCTATAAAGCTGTGGTTTAAAGCCAATATGTAGACCTTTAATTATTACTCTGCTGCTAGCCAGGTATTTTCAATTTCAAATTGCAGTACCACTCTTTACTGTTGGGAACATTTCTTTTCTCCAGGCCTTTTGCTTCTAAACTCTACCCCTTTATGGAAAACCTGCAGGTCATCCTTAAAACACTGCAATTATTTTTCATCTTGTTATTTGGAAAAGATCATGAGTGTTTGATGAGAAAAGTTTAGACTAATCTAAAGGAGGGCTTTTTATAGACACAAAACCTCACATATATTTTACGTGTAATCAGAGTTGGCTGACTGTATGTTTAGTCTGTAGCATTGCTATTAAATGTAGATTACGCTGCTCTTTGTGTCTGAGACATTTCAGTGGTAATCTCATACAGTAAACACTGGCCCTACTTTCAAAGACATTTTACGTCGTGTGTATTTACCTGTAGAATGACTCTGACTTTTCGTTGACCTGCATAATGACAGGTGGGTCCAGGACTGCCTTTGTCTGACTCCTAATTGAGGAAAAGAGGAAGCAGACAGACTAGGAAGCCACCAGCATTAGGACAGTTAACATCCCTAACCTGGCCTTGTCATTAGCAAAGAGCTACCGACAGCGCAGACAAATTTGCCTGTAGCTTTTTTGCCTGTAATTCAAGAAATGTGCATATTTTGGGTTTACAGTGATTTAACATATAAAAACTATTTCCTATTTGAGGAAAAGTATATATCACAGTAATGTATGTGACTGTGTTCACTTTGACATACCTCTACATTTGATCCCCTTTTCAACATTCACTGGCATTCAGACTTTTCAGGTGTTTAAAGCCACCTATGGGGGTGATGCAGCCTGTGCTTTCATCAATAGTTGGAAAAAAATAGTCAAATAAATAGAATCTCCTTATGCAAAAGAAGATACTTTGGTGAAGCCATAGCATAGAACATATCCAGTGTATCAGAAAAATAGATACTCATATTAATGTAAACCTCACATCCATTAAAATGCATTCATTTTCTGTACCTGCTTAATTTACAGTCGCGGGTCGCGGGAACCCAGGGTCTACAGGCGTGAGGCAGGGACCCACCTAACACAGGAGTGCCAGCCTAACACAGGGCACCTACACACAACATTCACTTACACATTGACACCTACGGCCAATTTAGAAACCCCAGTTCACCTTGATGCACATGATTTTTGACTGTGGGAGAAACTGGAGACCCTGGAGGAAACCCACACAACTGGAAAGAGAACAGACCAGTACTCAGATTCGAATCCCCAACACTGGAAGTGTGAGGCAACAGCACTACTGTGCTACAGTGAGGCCCTCCATGAAAATGAACAGTGTGAAAATATAAATTTTTAAACAATACAAATTATCCCAAACTTGTAATGGGCAGTTTATGTGAGACTCACTGGAGAGATCACATGGAAAAGCAACAGTGGTATGCAAGTGGAGGACAGTCAAGTTGGCAAAGTCCACTTTCCATAAACACACTATCTGCTCTCCGCCTTAAGTCTTCTTCCTAATCCTACTGTAATGCACTCATCTTAATCACTTTTTAATGGAGTAGAACCAGTTTACTGGGACTGTTTTGCCTAATGTTGTTATTGGTTTTGGTTCTGAGATAGCAATCACTGTGAAAACAACTGAATGGCAGGACTATTTAATATCACATTCCCTGCACCAGAAGCAATGAGAAGCGTGTTCAGATTTGCTGTTCTCTCGAGGAAAAGAAGGTGCAGCCTGAATGTTTTTACTAGGTTTTAAATAACTCAAGATATTGAGAGCTATCTCCTGAAATTACCCAAGAATGACATTTAGATAGTCCCTCAGAGAACCGCTCAGAGATAGTTCTGGTTTCTGTCAAAGTCAAATGTGGAACAACACTGTATCAGTTTTAAAGAACTCGTTTGCATTGCAATAAGATATTTTTTTTCCCTGTTCAGGACTTTTCCAGTTCACAATTGTATTTTTTAGTATTGTATTTTAGCAAGGATAAATATACAAGGGATGCAAATGAATTGAGCATGGTACACAGACATAAAATAAAAAGGACATAAGATTATGTATTTGTAGGTCCTTTCAAATGAATTTTCAAACATGTATTTGTGGAATGTATAATTAATTGTATTCTAGTACATTTATAACACTTTTAGACTGTTTTTTCACACTTTTAGACTGTTTTCGGGCTTCATAGATTTACTCGATCAATCAACTTTGACTTTGCTGTTGCCATGGCAACCACCAAGCTGACCCATACTCTTCAACGCCAAAAGGATTAGATCTTGCTCTTGATAATCATAAGTGTCTCCATAAGTGTCACAGTGGGTTATGGTTCCATTAGTATGTGTATTGTTGAATAGTGTCATCCTGCACTGGTCATTTAACACAATGTAGGAATAAGAATATACAGTGTTCAGGGTCTGCTGTCTTCATTTTTTACATTGAATGCCTCTATTTTATTAGTTTTCATCCGTTTTCATCTCTAATGTGCTCTTTAGCTCTGCTCTCCTGTGCCATCGGCAATGGGGGCTGTGAACAGGAGTGTGTTCAACTCTCTCCTGGCCACTTCCGATGCCGCTGCAGACGCAACTACCAGCTCGCTGCTGACGGCAAACGCTGCATATGTAAGTGCTTCATCATTGCCTTCCCTAATGCCACTTATTTTTGGGAGTTGCTATTCTGCCTTGGTGTTCCACTGCTAACTGAAAACTGGTGGAAAGTTCTTTCTTCACAAATTTGCACCAGATCATCTGATAAGTGTAAGAACATGGCAATACACAAGAGGCAAGCAGTGATTTTATAATTGCAAAGACTGGGTTAATGTCTTGCTTTTTCCCCAGTAATAACAGCCATGACTGGCTCACTGACAGCTCTCTGAGTCATCAGTTGGCACACAAAACGCAATTCTGTCATCTGCATTAGAAATCTAGCTTGTAGTCGAACCAACATTAACTCTTTAAGATCAGGCCCAATATATTGATGTTTCTGCTCTTTTGTTTTGTCCTTCTTTGATGATAATATTTCTCAGTGCTGGTTTGACAGATCTAACAAAGCATCTTTTTGATCTAAAAACCCAAAATGACTTTTTTTTTTTTCATTTTGAGCATGTAGCAGACGCAGTTTGATGCTCAAACACAGCTCATGTGTTAGTTATCATGTACATGTGGGGACATCACCAAACTGGACCAGAGTTAAAACTGGACCTCTGTGTTAAAATGGAAAACACTAAAGTCTGTGAATGCATCACTAGGGACACATTTGGTAAGATTTTGTTAAAGAAGGAAGGAAGAACAAAGAATGTGTTTTAACAAAGCTGGTGAATTTGAGGCTGGTCTATCTAGAATTGACACCAGGGATGGACTTGGGACCAGTTAATGTAAATGACAAGGAGAAGCTATATCACATGGTCATGACACCTCGGTTTGCACTGCAGCATGTGGCCACTGATGGTTTCTCTAGCCTGTTTAGAAATATTTATAATGTGGTCAATAAACCAGCACAATTTACGTGCCTTCAGTCGGCATGTGGAGACTAGAGGAGGACGGGGATTAAAAAGCTTAAAAAAGCCAAAACCATGGTCATAAATTCTGAATTATTAATGAATATGTGGCTCTTGGGTGTACGGTATGGATGGAAGACTTTCTGGATGGGAGTGAGGAAGATAGGGAGGATCTGCTAAAGCCTCCAAATGTGGAACTGTCTCCTGGCAGCCTATAGGTTTCTACCACACAGGGGTTTAATAGTGCTGATGCTGCACCTTTGAGATTTATAATAGATTTGTACTCCATGCCTTAATAAGTGCCAGACTGGTGTGCATTACAATGCTGTAAATCACAGCAGCCTAAATGTCTAAATGAGAGTGTGTGGAGTTTGAATGTGAATACTTTGTTCCTAATTGTTAGTGGCATCACGTTTAGTGCTGACGATTATACAGTGTTAAAAAAACAAAGACTCCAATTAAAGCAGTGCATCGAGACGGAAGACAGAGCTCAAGCGGTGGAGTGTGAAGTGTGTGAACACTAATATGTTAAATTACTGAGCGTTTTGGCCTGCTTTAAGATTGCCTGGGTGCAATTTCCGTCAAGGAACTTTTACATTACTCAGACTGGAGCGTCATCTTTTTGGCAAACCCATTGTCAACCTCTGCGTGTCTGCCAAAATGCGCTTTCTCTTCGGCCTATCCAGTGTCTCGAGACTCAGCAGAACTTGTTCTTCTCCAATGAAACACCTGCCATTCAGAACTTGAGTGAATACAAGTGAGAACGAGAATATTCTCCAGAGGGAGGGCTGTCTTCATAGACCAGCAATAAAAACATAAGAGCATAAATAAAAGATGATTGAGGGCAACAGAACAAAATGGACTGTATCTGATGGATATTTTACAGATAGGAAAGCTATTAATAAAATTGTTAAGTATTAGAGATCAGCGATGCTAGGTTTAGAGAGTGAACTCATCATTAATGTGACTTTAATAACTATTTTTACAAATATATAAAGTGCATTGTACTCTAGAAGGTCAGAGCCCATTTTTAATACCTTATATTAAATCCTAATTTGACCTTCATTTTTTCACTACTACTATTTGGTCCAGGGGACTTTCATTCGTGTTACTGTTATTCTACTTTATTGTTTAGTTTTTTATTACGCTTACGATTTCAAGATGTCTGTGTATGTGCCATGTGTGTAATGGTAGACAGAGGTCTCTTCCTGAATAACCTGGCCTGACTTCCAGGAAACAGTAATCTGTAAAGCCCTGGAGTGCAGCAAAGTCATCCACATCTCAGTCAGCCTCTCAAGAGGGAAGTACTGGAAGTGATTATGTTATTTATGCCCTGAGAAACACAGCCACTCTCTCATTTAAACCCAGTTATCGCCTTACCCACTAAGCCAAAGGAACGGGCTGGCACGAGTGTCGAGAGTGAATGAAGAGTGTATGTAATTGAGACACAGAGGAAAGTTGCCTAAATACAGTCCAGTAGAAGTGTATAAGCTGTGTGACAGATTCAATAGGGCCTCTAGTGGGCCTACGTATGTCTGATTGAGTGCGGAGACGTGAGCTCTATTTGTGACCTCTTTCTATTACAGTGACAAACCCCTGTGCGGATAGAAATGGCAACTGTATGCACACATGTCGTAGCGTGGGCGGCCGCGCCCTTTGCGACTGCTACAGAGGCTACAGGCTGGCCCAGGATCAGAAGAGCTGTGAAGGTAAATGCCTCTGACAGAACAAACTAAAGGCCTTTTCCACCCTATAGCTCATTTCAATTGCGCTGCTGTGGAAAGCCTGTTCATATGGAACATCCTCTCTGCAATGGATTCTTTTGGGGAGATTTCTTTCCTATGGTTTTGGAACTTGCACGGGTGGAAATACTGCTTTTAATTTGGATAAAGAGGCGAAGACGGCATGCTGTGGAATTAGGTTCATCCTCTTAATACTGGCCAGGACTGCAAAGATAGCTATGCCAGTAGGGCCTTCCATGTCGTCAGTGTCATAATCACTTTTGGCCTCAGTGCATGATAAGCTTGCCAAACTGGTGCTGAGAGGCTGCTCTCTGAGAGCTATGCTAATGCTATGGCATAGAAAGGAAAAAGGCTTCATTACCTAGAGTGACCATGAAAGACCCAATACATGAGATTGGTGACCATTTCCTTTAAATCCAGTGGACTCATGAGAGAAAGCTGAGCTGTATCCTCTGTGCATTTCAGACATTGATGAATGTGAGACAGGGCAGGCAACTTGTGCTCATGATTGCCAAAACAGTCCCGGGTCCTTCTCCTGCATCTGCAACCCCGGATACGAACTAGGGTCTGAAGGCAGGAGGTGCTACCGTGAGTCTCCTTTGAACCAGAAAACTCTAATACGCAGTTGTTCATGATTATCTACTCACTGGAACTTGTATGTTGGTGTGACACCATCTTGTGGTTGTTTCATATTTTCTGACAGGCATTGAAATGGAGATTGTGAACAGCTGTGAGTCTGGAAACGGAGGCTGCTCACACCAGTGTCAACATGGCAGACTGGGGCCTGTCTGTAGCTGTAACCAAGGTTACCAACTCGATGAAGACCTGAAGACCTGTTTGGGTGAGACAATGGATTAATGGTGAACGCTTTACATACACTCACTATTGTCTAAAACCACAATAACAGATTGTCTGGATAATCTAGTTCTGATCCTTTCCTCTATACCTCCACAGGATCACCACTGAAGCAGGGGTTATTGGGTGATGGATCATTTTCAGAATCAGAGTCAGGGGTTTTAAACCACTAATTGAGTCTGCTGGGCTCCAAAAAGAAAACTTGGAGGATATTATTATGAGTGCACAGAGACACAGAGACAAGAACAATATGAAGGCACTAATATCTCTTGTCCGGTGAAGGTTATGACCATCGATGAATGGGACACTTACAAAGGAAGCAGATGTATTTGTGGAATTACAAAGTGCATGTTTATGGAAGGAAGAGATGATAAAATTGAAGATGAGTGAAGATACAACGTGTTCCTAATAAAGCGGCCACTGAGCCTTTATTAGTTCCCCAACCAACCTTCCAGTTAGGGCTGTAACTGTACATGTATTCGTACCGAACCGTCACGGTACATGGTGTCTTTCGGAGAATACACGGTACAACGGAGAATACATGATTGAAGTAATACGGAATCACAGAGGGACCAAAAAACGCAAGTAAATCATAAACCTGTGTTGTAGTGTGGTGCAATAGTGCCACCTACTGGCCTAACACTTCTGCTGACTTACACATACATAAAAATATAAGCAAGAGTGTGTGTTTACTGGTTAATACACTGATGTTTATTTAAAACAAACGAAAACAAACCAAGCTTCATTCTTTAGAACTTTTTGTTGCCCAACTTGAATCTTGAACCGTATCTTGAACCGTACCGAACCGTGACCCCAAAACCGAGGTACGTACCGAACCGTAACATATGTGTACCGTTACACCCCTGCATCCAGTATAGTTAAATGTTTTCCCTGAAACATTAAACTATGCTAGGAAGGGCGTGTTCAGTTGGCTGGGTTTGGTTTGGATCATGTGTGCCATAAAACACTAAAATCTATGGGGCAGGGCTACTACGGGATCCAGATACAGAACCACTGTCCAGATGAACTCTGCGCAACTGCACCATTAATACTCGAAGCAGTTTTAACATCCCCAGTGTTTGAACTCACCTAGACCTAGACCCGTCACTTCTCTTTTTCATCAGTAGAATATATTGCTGTGACAACAGAACGTTGTATCTTAAAAAAGGATCTTTTCCACAGAGTTTTCACTAGAGGTGAAAGACCGCTTGGATTTGCTCCATTATCCAAAGCGTTTAAATGTCACAAAGACATAAAAGGGAGTGAAACTGTTCAGTTTTAAATTCATTATGGTCAAAGGCAGAGTCGTGAGGTTGAGTTGTGATAGCAGCAATATATTCATGTATTTATTTAAAGAAAAACAAGTTCATGTTTTACTGATGGACTCAGGAATCTGGATGTTGGCGCTCTGTGGGGGATTTGTGGTTTTCTTTGTCACTGACCCGTGAGGTTTTCTTTGAGTAATGGCTCCCTTCTCCCTAAATGGGAATGTGCTTTAATAAATGTGTACAGCCTGCAGAGAGAGAGAGAGTGATGGCTTATGGACTCACTCTGTGTGCTGTGCTTGAGGAGATGTTTGTGTGTTCCAGACCTGGATGAGTGTGTGGAGGAGACCTCATGCTGCGAGCAGGACTGCACCAACTACCCTGGAGGGTATGAATGCTACTGCAGGGCAGGATACAGACTCAACTCGGACGGCTGTGGATGTGATGGTGACTTTTTTATTGATTAGCTTCTTCAAGATCAGTAAAGAGAGCAATCATGCTTTGTCCTGCTACTGCTGCTGTTCTGCTATACTTTTTAAATGTTATTCTGCAATAGGTACATTTGATTTACATGTGATTCTACATTAACAGGTTAACATTCTGCATTAACAGGTTAAAGTCATCACTTTTTCTACTTAATAATTTTTTGGGAGGAAGTAAAAAAAAGTTAATCACCTAAACCTGACACCCCCAGACAAAAAAAGCTACTCCTTTAAATCTGCTGCCACATGTTCTTACATCACATGCGCTGTCCAGTTGACCACAATAGATCTATATTCAAAGATCAATATGTAGAATATGAGCTTTTGTGTGCCCCTTTGTTTCTGTCACTGTATAAAAGATGCACAAACTGCAGTACTTGATATTCTTTGATTTTCTATGTATGTGCAAGCTCATTCAGAGCATTCAGAAAGTGCTTATTAGGGATGAGCGAGTACAGCATTATCTGTATCTGTATCTGTATCCGTTAACCATATGAATTATCTGTATCCGTAT
>JBBPDH010000130.1:18637701-18648082 GCA_037974565.1 Clupeocharax schoutedeni
TCTTCTCAGTGTTCTGTGTGTGTGTGTGAGCAGATAAATCTGTATGTGTGTAGGGGAGGGCCGAGCACATTCAATCCAAGCACAGATATTGACTCGTATTACTCGTATTACTTGTACTCGTCAAAAGTGCTTTATCCGTACCGGATACTCGTTTCAGCCGAGTATCCGGCTCAACTCTAATGCTTATTATTGTACACTTTCGTCTTGAGTACCATGACTGCTGTGTTCCTTATGCACCTATGTATGTGTTAACTTGGTGACAAGGTTAATAAAATGTGATTTTTTTTTTACATATTAAAATGCTTACCTGATAAATGATTATCAGGATAAAAAACAATAATAGGCACTTTTCTGAATTGGTCATAAGGGACTCAATTACATTGTATTTATTTTCATTCTGACAGATGTGGATGAGTGTCTGACTGATAACGGAGGCTGTGAACATACCTGCCAGAACACAGCAGGATCCTACCAGTGCTTCTGCCACCTAGGTCACCGCCTTGCTGAGGACAGACACTCTTGCATTCGTGAGTTCAGTGCTCTTTTGGGTTAATGAAGTTCTGCTGTTATTTGCATAAACTCTATAAAAACCTTCTAAATGGATCATTGCTGTAAACTTTTCTCTAGCTCTGGAGAGAGCAGTTGAAGCACTGTCCACTCATGTGGTGGTGGAAAGACCATTTCCAAAGGTGACTCTGCTGCAGGACTACACTCAGCCTCTGGAGCGATATGATGACTATGAGGAGGACACTTTTGGAGAGCTGCGTGCAGAGAGCACCATCACACAGAAGTTTGGTCAGTACCAGAAGAGAACCTGGATTTCCCAAAGCGCTATATTCATTTTTTTGTTAATTTAAACGTGCTTCATACCTGCTTATCAGCAATGATCAGACCATGAATGATCAGAGCTCAGAGCTTCGAGCACAGCCCAGCTTGACTCACCACTTTACAAAAGTCAAAAGACATTTTCATCACTTAAGTGGTGAAGTATAAGTTAAAAACTTCCCCTTCGGGCTCTAAACTAACATAACTAACAACCATCACAAAAACATCTTCTGTGTCTTTTCTTTTTGTGGGTCCTGCCTTCTGGTGGAGTATTAACTTCAGCTCTGGTAGAATGTCAGTTTGCTAATAGCTCTTGGGTGTAAATCCTAATTAAAAATATTAGCTCTCACGAAATACAAAGTTTACAGTTTTTTTGTTAAGTGGAAGGTACAGAGGAGGTGGAGGTGGAGGTGGCCAGTCTACTACACTGATTTTGTACTGTTATTGTGTAAATGGTTTTAAATTAAAAAGAACATTCTCAAACATTCAATCATAATGCTAGAGATTTGCATCTCTGATCAAAGGTTTTCTCATTCTTTTTCTCACTCCCACACAGTGTGTCTAAATGAGACTTTTGGCCATGACTGCAGTCTGTCGTGTGATGACTGCTCTAACGGAGGAGTGTGTAACCTGGAGAGGAACGGATGTGACTGCCCGGATGGCTGGACCGGTGTCATTTGCAACCAGAGTGAGTACAAGTTGTAATGAGAAAAAAATATCAGAACCACAAACCATCAGTATATGATCAGTGTTTTTGACCACCAGGCTGTCCTGAGGGCACATTCGGCAGAAACTGTTCCTTCACCTGTAAGTGTCAGAACGGGGCCGTCTGTGACCCAGTGCGTGGAATCTGCCGCTGCCCACCAGGGGTCAGCGGAGACATGTGCCAAGACGGTGAGTTGTGGACACCTGATTCTTTTTCATGCAGTATAGAAAGAAGTTTTAGTATTTAATAAGCTAAAAACAAGGGGTGGGCATAGATTTTTTACAGAAATCTAGATTAATCTCATTGTAATCTCGGAATTAATCTAGATTAATCTAGACAAAAATTTAAATCTAAATTAATCTAGATTAAAATGGCTCATTTGAATTCTGCCGAAGGTCTGAAGCGCCCCCCCCAAAGAAAATTATCCCAATGCCTATTTTTATAGTGTACAGCATAAATATGTTCAAATGTTCTCCCAGATAACTTCATTTTGAACAAAGTTTAATACATTACCCTTGTAAATATAAACCCGAGGTTTAAATACAGAAAAGTCAGGAACGAGAGACAGACAGATAAAGTAAGAGAGAGAGAGAGAGAGACAGAGACAGAGACAAAGAGTTAAGAGAGAAAGAGTGAGAGAGACGATCCGCACCCTCTGGAAAAGTCACAAACGAGAGAGACAGATAGAGAGCACGCGAGAGAGAGACAGAGAAAGAGAGAGAGACAGAGAGCGAGAGAGACAGACAGACAGACAGACAGACAGAGAGAGAGAGTAAATCTGCACTAAAATATCAAGGTGAAAGTCATCATAGTATAGACCCAGCTCCCAACCCAACAAGAGTCTCACATTAACGCAGCACGTTAACGCCGATAACGGCCCACCACTACTAAAAACACATACTAGTCAGAAAGATTAGATAATATTTTCTTCTGTGAAACTGAAAGACCAGCTGACAAAAGTAGGGTCTTAATACTTGCATACCAACACATTTTAGTGCCTTATTATTATGCAGTATTATGTTGGAAGTAATCAAAAATCAATGAGGTGCTTAAACCTACTTTGGCCCAAAGGATTTTCAGTGTGGAAAAGAAAACTGCCAAATCATCATTAATGGTAAATTTGACTTTGATTAATACAAAGTTTAGTGCTACAAAAATATGCCCAAGAATGAGTAAGAAGCTGTTTTAAATTAATACCTTTGGATGTAACCTAAACTAGAAATATAAATATAAAAAAGAAATATAAAAAAGAAATTGATCAAACATATTAATTTCTGTGTGTTTTGTTAGTTTGCTTGTGTGTGAATTTTCATTTGAACTTTAATGAAGGATTAGCTCCATCCTCATGCATATCAGTGAAAAGCCAATAAGAACATTAAAAAATGTTAATTGCTTTAATTGTTACTGAGAGCTCATTGGATAATGCAGTTATGAGGCTGTTTTTTTAAAAAAAAAATCAGAATCACCTCAAAACATCTTTGCAGATTAACATGTAAAAAGTATACATTTATTTTTTTTATGTACAATTATATTTAAAAAAATACCTTTAATAGTAGTTACACCATCATTTAAAGTCAATGTGAAAAGCATCCAGAGGGTATTTATGGGTAATTTGACAGTGATATGGCCTGTTCTGTACTTTCAGGCTGTCCTAAGGGTCTTTATGGCAAGCACTGCAATAAGAAGTGTAACTGCGCCAACAATGGACGCTGCCATCGCACATACGGAGCCTGTCTGTGTGATCCCGGCCTCTATGGGAGATTTTGCCATCTCCGTGAGTCCAAACACTCACAAACTTTCTGCACAACTTCTCAAATGCGTTTGTTTTAGTTCATGCATCTTTTTTCTTGTGTCTCAATGTTCAGCGTGTCCTAGATGGTCATTTGGACCTGGCTGTTCGTCTGAGTGTCAGTGTGTACAGCGGAACACCCTGGAATGCGACCGACGCTATGGAGCATGCATATGTAAACCTGGCTATCGGGGCAGAACGTGCAGCGAGGGTTAGTGGTGTTTATTCTTCACCTCACTGCCAAAACATGAAATCCAAATAGGCTACAGGGGTGAAAATATTACAAATATTTGTCTTCTCTGCTTTGCTCTGTAGAGTGCAGCAGGGATTACTATGGTCAGGGATGCAGGACAAAATGCCGGTGTCCATCTGGAGTGCACTGCCATCATGTGACTGGAGAGTGTCAGTGTCCAGCTGGACGGCATGGAGAGAACTGTGACCAAGGTTTGTGCTCAGTTCTCACTGTGCCAATGCTGATATCTCCTAAATGACACTAGAGTGAAGCCTCACAAAACGTGGTCTGAAACACACCTCCATATTTATCTGTTTATTTTACATCCTATGTTGATCCTGGAGGAAATTAGTTGAGTCTTCTGTATTTAACCCATTCACCTGAGTGAACCAGTGGGCTCCTGGGGAGCAGTGTGGGTGGATGGAACCTTGCTCAAGGGTACCTTAGTGGTGCCACTGGCAGTCTTGGGATTCAAACCCACAACCTTCTGATTGCTGGGGCAACTCCCTAACCTCCAGACCACCAGCTACCCACCAGGATGTGTTGCTAAGCCTAAAATATATGACTGTCCTCGCTCTCCTGTGCTCTCATGGGAACAGGGTCCTAACACACTGAGCAAACACGGAGCCCCAGAAGAGACATCAGACTGACGGGGCACTGACTTTTGTGTACAAACCTCAAAGAGCCATATGGGAAAATAAAGCCAGCAGCTGACAATACAAGTGGGACGAGAGCCTGAGCCAAACATGGATACCAGACCCTGCACGACAGAGGTGCTTTCATCTTCAGGCTTGCCTACTAGTGTGTAACAGTGAGTTTTCTTTGCCCAGATGTTGTATGACGCTATACTTCACTTGCAAGGGAAAGTAGGAAACATAAATGTCCTTGCCCAGCGTGTTGCAGTAGGAGATTTAATGGCATAAAAGGATATAAAGCCAACCCTGTCTGCTCTGGATTCAAACAGTTTTGGGCCAGTTCACTTGCAGCTGCTTGTTGTGAGATGTGCAGGATGTATTTGTCTTCATTGGAGTGTTTCTCTGAAAGAAAGTGGAAATTTCTTATGCTGCAGGATTTTAGTGACCAGAGACAGCTCTGATTCCCTGCAGGTTCATCCTCTGCGTTTCAGCCCACCCCGCAACACGAGAGCCAAGGGGGGTATGGAAATATCCGGAATATTTTTACAGGAAGCCTGAGCTGGCAGAGACCACGCTAAGTCTGGAAGTCGTTAAATGATCGGAGTGCTGCATCTGCCATCGATTAGGAAGAACAGGCAGAGAGGGGAGTCACACAGGGCCACCTCCACAGTTCACCTGCAGCAACTGCTGCGGCCTTTCATTTTCTGAACACCACTCTGATTTCCAGGGTCACTGATTTTCTTTGAATGAGGATTTGCATGTGCTGCCTACACCCATGAAGAGAAACTTCAAGCATTCATGCATGTCATGTATGTAAAAAAAATGGAAATATAGCTCATAATTGTTTGAAATATTGCTCATTGCACACAAGCTCTAACCATGTTTGAGAGGGGGGGAAAGATTGTATCTTGGTTTAGACCCTTACAAGACATTCAGTAACAATTTATTTGGCAACCACTATAAAACTAACCTCCAGACCACCAGCTGCCCACCAGGATGTGTTGCTAAGCCTAAAATATATGACTGTCCTCGCTCTCCTGTGCTCTCATGGGAACAGGGTCCTAACAAACTGAGCAAACACGGAGCCCCAGAAGAGACATCAGACTGACGGGGCACTGACTTCTGTGTACAACCCTCGAGGAGCCATATGGGAAAATAAAGCCAGCAGCTGACAATACAAGTGGCTATGTAAAACTAATATGCAAATGATGTAGTTATAAGATTAAGATTGTTTGTGTGGGCCCACATAAGGATTAAAAGGTTGAAATGACCATTTTGCACAATAAAGGAAACAAATGGAAAGCCAGGGTATCTGTTGTCATATGTTGATTTTGTTTGAACGAAGTTGCAAGCATCAAGTTTTCTCCAAAGTGCTGGATTATGTAAGAGATGGGTCTATGCCTCTTAACAGAATGTGCAGAGGGGAAGTTCGGTGCTGGCTGTTCTGCGTCCTGTGACTGTAACGGGGCAACTTGTGATTCGGTGACTGGAGTCTGTCACTGTCCTGCTGGAACGACAGGAGAACACTGTGATGAAGGTGAGCAGCAAAAAGCCACACTCAGCTGAAGAGTGGGACAAGCACTCAGCATCACAGGTGGAACAGTTTATAGGAAATGAGTTGTATTTACTTTTCCTAAACTGACCCACTCTGCATTTTAACTGTACCACCATACACATTATTGTATTTGACAATTTGACCTCAGTTTGTTCTCTAAGCTCTAACCATGTTTGAGAGGGGAAATTAAGATTGTATCTTTAATGTCTTTCCATTCTGGTGCCTTTGGGATCAGGGCCACTTGCCTGACTGTATGCTCTTTGAAGTGAAGGTTTTTAAGATGACTTAAGTTGAGAGAGACAGTTTGTTTGGGTTTGCATCTCTATTCGTAGCTACTGTCAAGCTCTTTTAGCACTGTTCCAGCCACAGACCACAGAAGTATGATAACATATGGCCCCCACATGCCTCTACATTACAACGGCACTCTGTCAGTTTCTCTGAGACTCATAATGAAAAGTGGAAAGATGGAAGAACACTGGCAGGCCGGTATGCAGCTCATCTTTCATAATTTGAGGAAGTGATAAACTTGTTAACGAGGAATGTGCAAGTTCAAGCTGGGGTGTCAAATCAGGAGCCTCAAGTGCATGTGACAGCTGTGACCCTTGTTGAACTGCTGGTTTCATAACAATGTAAGACTCATATTTAATATTTAAATATTTAAAAAGGTGATTTAATTTACTTGAACAGTTTCTAAAAAGCATCAAATGTGTTGGTTGGTGTTGGCGCGAGCCAGTAAATGACTTCCAACCATGCCTTTATAGTGCTTGCTTTGTGCACTGGGGCACAGTCATGCTGGGATAGAATGAAACTGTGTCCAAAAAATAACGCAAAACAAAAAAGAGTACAGTTGCAGTGTGATATGTTGCAGAGTGTGAGGATGGGCTCTGGGGCCTGTCCTGTGCAGAACCATGTCCTGCTTGTGAGAATGGAGGCATGTGTGATAAGCAGAATGGAACCTGTATGTGTCAGCCAGGATACACTGGAAAGCTTTGTCAAGCAGGTGAGATTGGCCATTCCAGCTCATTCTTATAGCCCTCTTTCTAGAAATATATACTTCAACATTTTATGGTGAGTTTTTGTTTTTTTCTCTCTCAGAATGTCCAGCTGGCTGGTTTGGTTCGAGCTGCCAGCTTCGGTGCACTTGTGAGAATGATGGTCACTGCCACCCTGTCTCAGGCTTGTGTGCATGTAAGGCTGGCTGGACTGGACACAACTGTGAGAAGGGTAAAGACCCTTACAAAAACATTGCTTACCATACTTTTAACATACTGTCCCTCTGGATATGTTTTCAATGGTGGGTGGGGCTGTGGTTCAAAACATACATTTTTTCTTTCCTTTATTGTTACACAACAGTATTGGTAGTATTTTATTTGATGCTTCATCCCTTTAAGCACTTTTGACCATAGAGAAAATTATGGTGAACAATAGAGTGTAAGATGAGGCAATCGTGAAAACAGAAGTTGGTTGTTTACAACACTGCATGTTGTAAATAATGGCATGAGAGATGTAAGAGTGTTATGACATGGTCAGAGTAATGGTTTCTGTATGTTGCGAGGCAGCGTGTGAGCCAGGCCGCTGGGGAGTGGACTGCGTTAATGTATGTGGCTGCACGAGCCATACAGCGAGCTGTGATGCAGTGATGGGATACTGCCACTGTCAGGCTGGCTACACTGGAACCCACTGTGAGCAGAGTGCGTAACTAACTCACCCTTTCTTTCTCTCTCTCTGTCTCTCCTTTCTCTATCTCTCTCTGTCTCTCTGCCTCTCCCGCTCTGTCTCTCTCTTTCTCTTTCTCTGTCTCGCTCGTTCTCTCTCACTCACCCGCACACACACATATGACACCAATGATGTTACAGCACTTTCATGTTTAGATCACATGAACTGTGCTCTTTTCTTTAAGAGTGTTCGGAGGATTCATTTGGCCCAGACTGTCGGCACCAGTGCCAGTGTGAGAATGGTGCGGTTTGTGAGCCTGTGGGCGGCGCGTGCACATGCTTGCCAGGCTGGACTGGGACATACTGTGAGAGGCGTAAGTGAAGAGAAGGGTATGGGGGGGTGTAGACAGTCAAAACTGTGTTTTTCAAGAAACTATGTTTTCTTTGTTATTCAAATACTAGACGAGTATCTGGAGTAAATATTTCGAACCATATTTGTGACAGAACTACCTTATAATCATGTCAGTGTCCACACAATTTCATCTTGTTGACCTCAGAACATCAGATCTTCAGGGTTAGGTGTCTGAAACTACATTTGGGACTCAAATACTGCGATGAATGTGAAGCTGAAAGAAGCAAACTATATTAGTAAATTCTAAGTCTTCTATGCAAAGCCTTAATGAGTGTTGTATGTTATATCTCTGTAAATTAGAAAATTAATGTGTGTGTGTGTGTGTGTGTGCTTGCGTGTGTGTGTGCGCGTGCGTGCGTGTGTGTGTATGTGTGCAGCCTGTCCACAGGGCTTCCATGGACTTGAATGTCAGCAGAAGTGTGAATGCCTGAATGGTGGCCAGTGTCACCATGTGACCGGAACCTGTGCGTGTCCAGCTGGCTGGCTCGGCCCCCGCTGCACCTCTCGTGAGTTTCAGTGACCAGGACATCACGTTCAGACACAAGATGTAGCTCCAAAATGGTAAAGCAGATGTTCAGAGTTTGTGTGTACGCCAGTAGCGTGCAAAGTTCAGCACACTTATTATTTGAGCATGTTAAGTAATGGATGCCATAGGGCCCCTCTCCAGCTATGCTTGTGATGTGGAAAGTTTGTCTATTCCAGGAACAGTTGTAGCACGTTTTTTTTTTTTTAATTGTGTGATGGTGATGGCTTTAACCTCTGGCTGTTTGTGTTATAGAATGCCAGGATGGCATGTATGGGCTTGGCTGTAATCAGACCTGTATCTGCCACCATAATGCCAGCTGTGACCCCAGCAGTGGGCAGTGCCAGTGTGGGCCAGGCTGGACCGGACCAACCTGTGAGCTAGGTACAGCATTTACAGTACATGGAGTGTCATGTACCATTAAGCCACTCATCCCTCTCAATGACATTTATAACTCACTTTATTTTTAAAACAGATGTCCTTGCTCTGTTGTCCAAAATGTTGGATTTTAAAGGAGGTGATTATGAGGTTAGAGTACAATGTCTGGTTTACTATAAGTATGTATAACCTTTGTAAATAGAAATAAACATGTATATAAAACAGATATATATTTTCTATATTTTTAGGAAAGATGTGTTGAAATTCCAGTAACTTTAAGATATTACCGTAATAAACAGACAAAGCCGTTTTTTTAGTTTAACTTTTGGCATTCTTCGTTTCTGTTTTGCCTATATTCCACCCATTATTGATATACTGGAATGAAACACCATATACAACTATGAATTATAGATAGTTTCTGCCAGTTTTATAGAGGCTAAATAGAGGCTATATTTATTCTATTCATTTCCTACATATGGGAGCTGTCGGTTCTTTTCTGCAAAAGCCTCACGGAATGATTTACTGACATGGTTATAATGAAGAAATAGAATGGCTAATTACTGTTACACCTGTGGGTGTAAGTGTGTGAGACTGAGAGAAAGGAAAACTGCATTGTGGTTTGCCTGCTGCAGCACATTCACTCACATTACTTTCCCTCTTCGATAGCCTAGATCGTTTCTTAGACCACCATCTCTGTCAAACACGCTGAACTGAATGGGGAGTCTTTGTTAAGACCATAAATCAAGATGCGGTTGTGGTTTAGGATATAATGTGTCTTTGATTTTTCCCAGTATGTTTGGCCGGTTTCTATGGAGCTGGCTGCCGGCAGCAGTGCCTGTGCCAGAACGGTGGGTCATGTGACAGGATCAGTGGGCAATGCTCATGTCCCAGCGGCTGGACTGGAGTTGCGTGTGAACGTGGTGAGGAACACACTAGGCACAGTCAGAAATGACTGAATATTTAACACTTGCTTTGGGTTTGTGTGAAAAATTTGCTTCTTTTGTTTACCTCTGTACCCCTGAGACCATGTAGCTATAAAAGCATGTTAATGTTGTCGGTACCAAACCTTGTATTTATGTTTTCCATTTTTTACATAATTTGAAATTGTGAACTAGCAATTTCTTTGTGTCAGAGTTTCCTGATGAGCTGATTTGTAGAAATGGTCCAGAATGAAAAAAAATATTGTTACATTAACTTATTAAAGTCTGTGATTCCTTCTTCTGTAAAGTTGCCTTGTTAGAAATATCTTTATGAAGTTTGGTCCAACAGCGATGACAAAATGTAATGTAAGATACAAATAACAAACAGGGTTGAAACAAACTAAATGTATTTATTGAAAAAGCTGTTTATTGAAAAAAAAAGTAGTTTAAACCACCCAACTGGCTCTATGTGTAAGAGTAATTGGCCTGTAGTTACCTAATTAATACATTAATTCAATAAGATAATTGGAATTAATTTGACTAGATACACTCAGATTTCAGTACTGGCAGACTCCTTCAATCTAAACATCACTTAAAACCTTTCCAGCAATGTGAGGAAGACTAAATGGTCTCACCATACAACACACTACAGGGGGTATTTTGTCCACATCATCCTCTGTATGCATGTTGTCTTACTCTAAGCTGTATAGGCTCGAAAGCCTACTACCAATTAAGCATATTAGGTGATGTG
>JBBPDH010000130.1:18726966-18739818 GCA_037974565.1 Clupeocharax schoutedeni
AAAAAAAAGACTTGGTTAGTATCAGATTTGTATCGGATCGGCAGATATCCAAATTTAGAATATTGGTATCGGTATCGCACATAAAAAAGTGGTATCGGGACATCCCTAGTTTATACTATAAAAATGTGCATTTTTGACATTTTTTAACTACATCACAATCACATTTTTTCACAATACTACACTATATGACACTACAAGCTCTTACATCTGTTTATCATATATTTTTTTTTATATTTCATGTCTATGTTTGGGAAACTGTGAACGTTTTAGGGCAGCTGTTGGTCTAGTGATTTTGGAGATGCACCAGTGGCACCAGTGGTACTTGAGCAAGGTACCATCCCCACACACTGCTCCCCCGGCGCCATGTTCCTGGTTGCCCACTGCTTTACTCAGGTGAAAGGGATAAATACAGAGAAGAATTTCATGCTGTTCACACTGTGTGCTATGCTGTGTTAACCTGTCAAGTAACTAATCACAATAGTATTTGTAATACATTATTTTTAGTGAAATATGTCTGTATTTTTGTGTGGTTTGGACCCAATTCTCTGCAGAAATGTCAGTCCCCACCTGGCTCTGGTAATAATGATAAAAAGTCAAATATTAGTGGTCATCACAAACTCTTTTTTTTCCTTTTTTTACACATTTTTATATCTGTTCACCTACGGTTGTTAAAGGCTTTGGATACGAATGCTTTCTAAATAATGCCTATACATTTACTTTATAATATCGCTGTAAAGTAAGATACGCCGTTCAAAATTAAATGATCTATTTATCATACTGTGATTTAATCCTAGTCTGATAAGCAGAGCATGCTTTATAACAGGATCTAGGGTTTTATTGAGAGTTTTATCATAAAATAAAAGCTACAAATGTCCAAGCTCATTCTTCTGAATCTGTAAAATAAAAATATGTGTACACTGTGGAAGACAGTATACAGTATAAGACAGTATACAGCAGGGCCAGATTTGCTATACTGAAAACATGCAATTACCACAAGCAAGCAAATGAATTGTTTCAGCATTTTTAACTCCTAGAGAAAATAAGAGTTTATATTAATGGTAACACTACGGTAGATCTCCCAAAGAATCTTCCAGGTTGAAAGACAGGACAACAGCATGAGTGCTGAATGGACAGCTACTGTCGTCAGCTTTTCTTCAGACCATGTTTTTCACAAGTGTCTTTTACCCAAGGTCAGAGGCGTTGAGAACGAGAGCCTCATCTGGCAATTTATTTCCCTGTAGTCCCTGACACCGAAGATTGAATTTCAGTGATAGGATCGCTGCTTTAGGGACATTTGCTTCCCTCTCTGAAACGGGAAATCTGATGCCCCCCCTGTTAATTGCGGAAAAATCTAAAAATAGCCCCTCAATAGAAGGAGGTTAAAAATGGAATTCATACTAAATCAATTAATCAAGACAGAGAGAGGGTAACCTGTTGTTGTAGTGGGCAGGAACGACAGGATTTTATGTGCCCTGAGCACCTAAATTTAATCCTGTTTTATTACATCTCTTCAAGCTTACTCAAGATGTAATCCATTTTATAGCAATTCTTGAGCAAAACATGCTCTTTATTTATATTTGAAAGACAGTTCACTAATTTGTGATCGTATCTCATAATAGACAGTTTGAATTCAGTATTGAGACACACCTTTTAATCGTTGAATTCAGGTGGTCCCTAACTATCAGTAAAGGGTAATCTTCAGGATACCAAGACGTTTGGACAGTTTAGGGAAGGCTCTTTTCTATACCAGCAAAGCAAGCCCCATAAAGACACAGCTGGATGAGTTTGGTGTGGATGAACTTGACTGACCGTACAGAGCCCTGACCTCAACCCCATCCAACACCTTTGGGATGAACTGGAACAGAAAATGGCAGCCACACCTTCTCATCCATTATGAAACACTTGTGGAAACCCTTCCAGGAAAATTGAAAGCTGTTATAGTTGCAAAGGGGGACCAGCTCCATATTAATGTCTATGTACCTGAATGCAATGTCATTAAAGTGCCTGTTGGTGTTATGGTCAGGCTTCCCACATTTTTTGTCCATATAGTTTTAGAGAATGATCTAACGAATCTACTACAAAGCATTAACTACAAAGCATCATTCCATCAACCCAAGAGAGGTCATTTAAGGAGTCCTCCTTTAAGGCCACTGCAGCACAGTCCAGGTTTGCCATGGCCTTTCTCTTTTACTTAGGAAATGTGATGACAGCCTGGGTAACTAATACAGCCAGGGCATGAAGTCAGTGGAGCACAGTGGATAAAGTTCAGTGCTAAGTACTTAAAACTTAAACCAGTCTGAGGAGTAGGATACCACAGGATTACAATCTGTCAAATCTCCAGATTTTCCAATTAGGCAAGCTTAACCTTGAAATGAATACAGACCAGGACTAAAGCTAGACCTGTGGATCAACAGGGATACAAGAAAGCTTAACTATCACAGACGAAACTGTTTTTTTAATTCACTGTTTGATGCCATTTTTAAAACTTTTTTTAAAATAACCTTATATGGGAAGTTAAAACAGCTGCAAAACAGCCCATTTAAAGGAATAGCATCTGTGATGTCACAAACATGAATATAGAAGTTTTCCATTTACATATGTACACCCCCAGCCAAATTATTATTATTTTTTAGTAAAGGTAAATCTACATTACCGTGCAAAAGGCTTAGGCACCTTCCAATATACAGCTATGATTTCTGCCAGCAGAAACACAGCTGGATATTAGAATAAATGCAAACAAACAAGCAAACAGTAAAAAGTATCAAGATTTATTTTTTCTAAAAAGTTGTCAATATTTTGTGAGCTGGTTAGAATAACACAGGTTTGGATCCAGGTTTCTGCTCGGGGCCTCCAGTCATTGGATGAATGAATAAAATTCCATAATCAACACCTAATTTAATCTCCTGCAGTAAAAAGAGCCAAACCAGGAATTTGATGGAGCTGCAGGTAAAACTGGGCTTCCATGAGGAAAGAGGTCTGGAAATGGTTAAACGAAACACTGTGTCACACATAAAACCGCCATTTACTTTATTAATGTTGTTTGTATTTGTTGTAATGTAAGAGTTTTAACACTAACTTAACACTACTGCCCAGCAGTAAACAGCTTTTATGCATAATTTTCTCAGGTGCCTAAGACTTTTGCACAGTACTGTACATCCTCTGTAACACACTTATGTATGGTAGTTTTATTGCACAATTTGTATTTATTTGAGTTTAACACATGGATAAGAAATAAACATAAAATATATGAAAGGCCACTGCTTTTGCACAGGCCAACATATTGATCAGGATGTCCAAATTTTTGCATATGACTTTACACTGAAGAGCCGCTTTATGAAGTACATCTACCTAGTATGCCCCTGACTGGTTTCAGTAATTCTGATATTGCAGAATGTTGCAATATGCAGTTGAGCCTCTAACCAATCACAGAGTAATGACAGGGTGACCAATCACAGCTCAATCCAGAGTGATTCATAAAATCCAACATTCATAAAATCCAACAAAAGTAAAATTATTAAAAACATTTCCTCTTACTATAATAAGCTAAATTGGTGTTTTAAAGGGGCAATATTCTCCATTTTCCCTCTTACGTCTCCACAGTGTTTCTTCTTGTAAACATTACTGATGAGCAGTGCTCAAGAACTCTAAGCGATAATTTCTATACGGACTCCCAACACAGCAACATGCTTTTCTTGTGCTACTACCAAGCGATTGGAAATGTGATCTCCTCTGTGTATCTCGGGCGCTCAGCTGCAGCCAGTGGTCCTCTGTGCTGCAGAATTTCAGCGGCAGCTCTGACTATTCTGTCTTTCTCTTATACAAGTGGAGGATAAACTTCTGTCTTTCTTTTTACAGGTAAATGAGAGACTTCTGTCTTTCTTTTTACGGGTAAATGAGAGACTTCTGTCTTTCCTTTTACGTGTAAAGGAGAGACTTCTGTCTTTCTTTTTTACAGGTGAAGGAGAGACGTCTGTTATTCTCTTTTACAGGTGGAGGGGCATCCTTGACGAACAGCAGATGAAGGCTGATGCTCACAGTAGTAAGCTGATTACATTTACCAGCATAGCCACATACATTATATGGACAAATGTATTGGGAGATACATTTATTTTCTAACATCCAAATATATAGACTTTAATTTGGAGTTGGTGTCTTCCTTTCCAGATATAATTGCTCCCACTCTTCTTGGAGGGCTTCCCATAAGATTTTGACGTTTCTGTGGGAATTTCTAGTCATTCATTCTGTAGAGCATTTATAAGGACAGGCACTGATGAGTGCCACTGATGAGAAGGCCTGGCTCGCTATCTCCATTCTGGCTCATCCCACAGGTGATGGATGGGGTTGAGATCAGGGCTCTATGGAGCCAGTCAAGCTGTTCCATACTAAACTAATGTCTTTATTGAGCAACCAAAATGTGTCCACAAATATGGAAGCATGACATTGTCCAGAATGTCTTGGTATTCCCGAAGCGTTAAGATTGTCTTTCACTGGCAAGTAAGGGGTAACCTGAATTCAAAAGTTAATCAATACTTTTGTTCTTATAGTGTATTTATTTCAGTCATTTCAATGTTTTGATAGCACTGAAATACTGATATTTCACCATATTTTATTCACACGGCCTCAGGATTTTAGTAATTCAGGACTCAGGATTAATTTTTAATTTCACAATATGGTTGGTCTTCTGTCAACACCCACTGTCAAATCCCTTTCTCAAGTTTGTGGCTATACGTTACAAGAAACAGGGTCACTAATGTTGCAGAATGCAGAATGTTGCAGAATGTTGCAATATGTTGCAATATGCAGTTGAGCCTCTAACCAATCACAGAGTAATGACAGGGTGACCAATCACAGCTCAATCCAGAGTGATTCATAAAATCCAACATTCATAAAATCCAACAAAAGTAAAATTATTAAAAACATTTCCTCTTACTATAATAAGCTAAATTGGTGTTTTAAAGGGGCAATATTCTCCATTTTCCCTCTTACGTCTCCACAGTGTTTCTTCTTGTAAACATTACTGATGAGCAGTGCTCAAGAACTCTAAGCGATAATTTCTATACGGACTCCCAACACAGCAACATGCTTTTCTTGTGCTACTACCAAGCGATTGGAAATGTGATCTCCTCTGTGTATCTCGGGCGCTCAGCTGCAGCCAGTGGTCCTCTGTGCTGCAGAATTTCAGCGGCAGCTCTGACTATTCTGTCTTTCTCTTATACAAGTGGAGGATAAACTTCTGTCTTTCTTTTTACAGGTAAATGAGAGACTTCTGTCTTTCTTTTTACGGGTAAATGAGAGACTTCTGTCTTTCCTTTTACGTGTAAAGGAGAGACTTCTGTCTTTCTTTTTTACAGGTGAAGGAGAGACGTCTGTTATTCTCTTTTACAGGTGGAGGGGCATCCTTGACGAACAGCAGATGAAGGCTGATGCTCACAGTAGTAAGCTGATTACATTTACCAGCATAGCCACATACATTATATGGACAAATGTATTGGGAGATACATTTATTTTCTAACATCCAAATATATAGACTTTAATTTGGAGTTGGTGTCTTCCTTTCCAGATATAATTGCTCCCACTCTTCTTGGAGGGCTTCCCATAAGATTTTGACGTTTCTGTGGGAATTTCTAGTCATTCATTCTGTAGAGCATTTATAAGGACAGGCACTGATGAGTGCCACTGATGAGAAGGCCTGGCTCGCTATCTCCATTCTGGCTCATCCCACAGGTGATGGATGGGGTTGAGATCAGGGCTCTATGGAGCCAGTCAAGCTGTTCCATACTAAACTAATGTCTTTATTGAGCAACCAAAATGTGTCCACAAATATGGAAGCATGACATTGTCCAGAATGTCTTGGTATTCCCGAAGCGTTAAGATTGTCTTTCACTGGCAAGTAAGGGGTAACCTGAATTCAAAAGTTAATCAATACTTTTGTTCTTATAGTGTATTTATTTCAGTCATTTCAATGTTTTGATAGCACTGAAATACTGATATTTCACCATATTTTATTCACACGGCCTCAGGATTTTAGTAATTCAGGACTCAGGATTAATTTTTAATTTCACAATATGGTTGGTCTTCTGTCAACACCCACTGTCAAATCCCTTTCTCAAGTTTGTGGCTATACGTTACAAGAAACAGGGTCACTAATGATGATGATGATTTAAGACTTACTTTAGCATGTCCTGTACTAAGTACAGTATAATGCTAGCATGATATATCCATATGAGCTTATGAATTTGAGAATGTTTTTAAGCAATTCTTATTTTCTCATCGCTACAGTATTGGGTTTTTTAAAAAAAACATTTATTAGATTATATCATGATTGTAATCAGCTGAATCTGAATAGTAAATTCATAGAAAAGGAAAAAAAAACATTATTTTACAGATTTAAATGGATGTTTGAATAAAAAGTACATTTTTATTGATCTTTTCATTTTCCACAAGGTGAAAAGCAGCTAGTGTTTACAATGGGTGTAAAAAACATTGCGATACACTTTTTTGTTCGAGCACAGACAAATATAAATTCTTTTACACTTAAGTATTATACTATCTTATATTAGGAGTCATTTTGAAGGTGTGACACCACATTACATGGTACTGGTTAACTCACTCTTAGTACCCTTTTCACTCCCTCTGTGCAATTTGTGCAGTTCTCAGTCTCACCACTAGATGTTGCTAGATGCTCGTTTGAGACACACCTGTATTTTATGGTGTTCTCTGGAAATGGTCACAGATAAAAGTAGATTGCACAAAGATTACACTGCTGATGTCTGACCTCAGATTATCTGTTTTAAAAAGGCAAAATATTTAGTAATTATAAATAGTATAAAACTGTTTTGTGCATGAAAGCATGATTTTGTGTGTGAGTACTCTGCCTTTCTGCAAATGAGCCTCCAGTCAGTCACAGTGTTATTCTGAATCAGAATCAGAATCAGAAAACTTTATTTATCCCGAAGGAAATTGTTCGATCGACCAATTGCAGCTTCAGGTGTTTTGATGAATTGAAGTAGGCTATTCATTAATTTACTCATAAATGCTTTGCAGAATGAATGGCCATAAATTCCTACAGAAACTCCAAAATTTTGTGAAAAGCCATCTAAGAAGAGTGGAAGCTGTTATACGTATCCTTGTTGGTGGAATAGTCCAAATACATTTAGCTTTCTGTTGTGTAAGGAAACCATTTAGTCATGTCAGTGCTTTAATAGTACTACTTTAATAGTAATAGTACATTTCACCATATTTCAACGGCACGGTGCTCTGGATTTGTTTTAATTATGACAAGGTTGGTCGCAGGTTGAACATAGTTATTTAATATGAACATAGAATATTTAATTATTTCTGTCTGCAGCCACACTAAAATCCTTTTCACAGAGGATCAGGAATGAGATGCTTTGCCCTACATCTTTTTCTCAATCCAAGACGTAATCTTGCTCACTAATGATTATGAGGATTATAATTGTGAACTGAGGAGCCTACACAAACCCACCTGCTCTGAATTAACAGTTTCCCATGTCTTGTCTTTGTTTTAGGCAGTGTTTCTGCAGAACTTACAGCAACTGTTGTTTATTGTGCCATTTTCTTATGGACCACTGGCATGAATTTGGGTAAGAATCAGTTGTTGTACTCATTGTTTAAATGAAATGGGACTATGCTTTCTTTACCCAACTTGTAGTTAATGGAAAAGTCTCCTTTAAACAGTCTCCTTGTTGTCTTCTCTTATTTCTCCATGCCATATGACCATGTAAATGTTATTTAAGTCTCATTTTTTCATCGGCACAGAACTGCTTTATTGTTTATTTTTTATTAGAGAAAAATTCTTAGCTCACAATGGAATAAAAATAAAAAGGTTTTATAGGCTTCCTATTTCTATTGTCATGAACATTTCCACAAGGCAGCTGGTGTTTTCAAATTGCGTAAAAGAAAATAGAAATAGAAATAGAAAATATAGATAGGACAGTTTGTTCTGACTGACGGTTTTTAAAAATATGATATTTATGATGTATACCTTCCTTAGTGTATACATGAAGTTATTTTGAAGGCAGCTGGATGGCCTAGGGGTTAGGGTGTCAGAAGGCTTTTGTTTCGAATCCCAGTTGCTAGTGTCACAGCTGAGATACTCTTGAGCAAGGTACCCGTCCTACACACTGTTCCCCAGTCGCCCCTTATTGGAAGCCGCCTGCTGCCTCACCTGGTGAAAGAGTTAATACATTAAAATAAAGCCACATTTTGTGGCAAATATAGCAACATATGTCGTTGTCCTCATTTGTCATGTTTTATTCCCTCTTTATAATTTGTGCAGTTCTCATTCGCACCACTAGATGTCGGTAGCTGCTTGTTTGAGACACACCTGGGGAAATTCACATTTTGTGTTTTACAGTGTCCTCTGGAAATGGTCAAAGTCACAAATTAGGTTTCAGAAAGAGTACACACCTGGTGTCTGTCTTCAGACCTGTAACATAAAAGCAAAATCTTGGCTAATTATAGTCGGGGTAAAACTGTTGTTTAGGCCGTGTGAAGATTTTGCTGAGTGTGAATACTCTGCCTCTTTCAGCGTAAGGCCTCAATAAACTGGGGACTTGAACACAGTATGCAAATCCCACTGTGAGCTCCTGAAAATTTAATGAGCAGGAACTTGTTCCATTTTAAAGCAGCACTTTGCATTATGCTGCATTGATATATTTCATATTTGTGTTTCTTAAAAGAACTCAGTGAAACAACGGATTAAGCGTAGATTTGGGAGGCATGAGCCAGCCTATTTTGTGTGTGTCTGTGTGCAAATCCACGTGCCACAGCGGTGATTACTAGGAGATGCGGCTGGGCTCTCAGGCCTGGCTGAGCAGAGACGCTCCGGCTCTTTCTCCTCTAAAGAAGCGTTGGCTTTATTTATTTATTTTTGCACAAAAGGAGCTTATAGTGTGCATATGATCATAGTGAGGGGATGCTTATTAAACTTTCTTGTAAACCAGGTAACCTCGCAAGAATGGGGATTAGATGCTGAAACACTGACGATGCAAATTTCCCCAGTGTGCCATCTGTGCCACGCTGCAAACTTAAATTAGGCATAGCAAGCGCACCCTCATAAATATCCAACTTTTTTTGCACAGCTCTTTGTTGCTGAAAAGCGGATGGGAAGCCATTCCAAACACAAGATGAGAGCAGACAAAAAGGCTTTTGTAAACTAATTACCCTGCTCTATTCTTTTCCCTCTTGCGGAAACCTATTTATGATCAATTCAGATTTGTTTTCAATGAATCTCAATTTGTCTACATGGCAAAAATGAACAATCCACTTCAAGAATCTCCAACAAACCCCCCCCCCCCCACCCCCCGAGAAAAACCTTTGCTTACGTGGCATTCGCTGTACGGAAAGTTACATTTGAGTTTGTAATCTGCTTCATAGATTTAACAGTTACAAGCACTCTGTCTAATCAGCAGCCATTAAAGTCAACACACTGGAAGATATAATGCTGTTGGGATGTATCTCAGTGAAGGATTACCAATAATGTGTCTTACAGTAGAAATGGATGGCCATGGAAAGCTTGGATGAAATGTTCCAGTCTGAGTAATGGCCTTGTTGCTTCATGGATCATCATGAGCGTCTGGACTCCGCTCCATTTATGACTCGCAGAGATCAGAGGTGATAATCTACTCCAGATTATACTATTAATTTCACACACCATAAAACCACCAAGCGATGACAAAATGTCAGCCATTATGTTGTATAGTGCTGGGCATGTTACCAGGTTGCCTGGTTGAATGGTATGCTGGAATGTAATGCAAAGCATGCTGTCTTGTACCATATGGGACAACTGCAGCAACTAGGGATTTTCACTTAATGAATGGTATTGTGTAATGTGAAGTCATTATTATTTGCTTGGTATTCATTGTGCTATAAAAAGACATACTGAGGTATAAATGAAAGCATAATTGTTAAGCCTTACACCAGTAAATTGATTCTGTTCAGTAGATGCACACACAACACAGGGAAAGATCGTTATCTCAAGGGTTTGGTGAAATTATAATTAAATGAAGAGGTTTAATCTCAGACACTTGTTTTAAAACTTTATGAGTAGAATATATGTAGACTATTATATATGATGCATTCTATGCTATTAAAAGAAACCTAAATCAAATCATCTTTAGAAATAACAATTGGTAGCAGAACTAATAATATAACATTCATTAAAAGTCATACTACTTTGTTGTTCCACATAACAATAACAATAACAACAACAATAATAATAATAATAGTAATAATAATAATAATAGGTAAGAACAGAGACATGGACCCCACAAGAACTCTTAAGGTCTGTTGTGGTGTCTGGCACCCAAGTTTTTGCAGTAAGTTGTAAGGTGGGGCCTCCATAGATCCACCTAGATTGTTCATCATATCTCACTCATGCTCAGTCGGATTGAGCTCAGTGTGGCAGAGTTCAGTGTTGCAGTGTAGCAGGGTTCATTCATGCTGAAAGAGGCCACTTCCATCAGCAAATGCCATTGGCATGCATGGGGTGTATTTGGTGTGCAATTATGTTTAGGTATGTGTGGTGTGTGTCAAAATAACATTTACATAAATGCCAGGACTCAAGGTTTCCCAGCAGAGCATTGCTCAGAGCATCACACTGCCCCTGCTGCCTGCTTGCCTTATTCCTGTAGTGCATTCTGTACCCCAGGTAAATGATGCACATGCACTTGGTCATCCACAATTTGGCTACTCGTGCCCCTGTTGCTGTTAGACCAGTTGTCCTTCCTTGTATCACTTTTGGTAGGTACTAACCACCCAGGTCTTAAATATACCAGGAGCACCTCACATGAATTGCCATTTTTGAGATGCTCTGACCCAGCCATCCAGTCATCACAGTTTGGCCCAGAGTTTCTTGTCAGTTTTTCAAACTGACATACTGTCGAACATATCCAGTTTATATGGACTGACGTGTATGTGTGATCACAGACCATCTTGCAAAGTTATTGTTGATGGGTCAGTTTCTGACCACACACACACACACACACAAACACACAGACACAGACACAGACATACTAACGTTCCAATATCATGTCGGAATTGCTGCTGTGCTTAGATTGATCCACCACTCAAAAGATGCTTACTGGTGGTCCTGTGAAGATCCTGACCGAAGGGCTGACAGATCATGCAGAGAAACAGATTCAGTAATTGCAATAACTACAAAGTGCACCTATATGGTAAGCGGTACTGATAAAATGGACAATAAGTGTAGGTACAAAGTAGTTGTGCATAATAAAGTGGTTCTATGATGTGAGTGTAAAAGTTTGTAGACATCTGCTCATGCAATTTCTTTTGAAATCAAGGGTATGGGGAGTGGGTCCAGTGGGGCCAGTTACACAGGGCCTCTGGCTAGTAGGGACATCAGACCCAAACCCAAAGGCTCAAATATTGAAGTTAGTTGAATCAATGGCTCTTGAATACATACGAATGTTTATATAGAAGTTTTACATTATTGTTCCCATTGAAATGTTTGTTTCAGAGAGAGTGGTGTAATATATGATCACAGGTAGTCTGCTTAGTTTATCTCACTTCTAAACACTGATAGTCTTGAACGTTATAAAAGCAGAACTGGCTCAGTCTGCTGCAGTAAATATATACAACAGATTCTGACCGTATATGGACTACATTTTACGTCCTGGGTGCTTGGGGCAGCCCCTCAGTAAACGTTTTCATTCCCTTCTCAACACGTCCATTAGCCGTGTCCGAAACACAAACATGCATGACTTTCAGAGGCCTTCATATTTTACGGTGTCTCCCTCTCTCTGTCTCTCTCTAATCAGCTCCACGTGCCTCTTGTCACCAGGAGCCGGATTCACATCAGCACCTTCAGCCTGCTGCCCTCTGGACACCCCCCTCAGGAAGGAGCCTTCTCCAGCCGAAAGCCCACTGATCCCGCAGCAGAGCTCAGCTGGAGGAAGCGCTGCTGTAAATGTAATAAAGACACAGGGATTAAAGCAATGACTCACATCCTCACTGCCCACATCATGCCTTTCCCTCACTCAGTCTCAGTTGCAGGGCAGACTGATGTCTCTATGAGCTGATGGTGATGAAATGTTGCATATGATGTCTGTGTCGCGTACAGAAGCGAGTGGAGCCATGGAGGGAGGAAGTTGGAGGAGACTGGTTAAGCCCATGATTCGGTTTACAGGCTGTTCAGTTTGTGGTGGGAAAAGAAATCTTGGCTGTTTATCGTGGAACAGTGGGCCGTGTTCTCAGTGACACAGTATTTTCAGTGTATTCTCATAAATATACAGTCAGAAAAACAAGTGCCTCTCCGCTTGGATGTTCAGTTCTAAGAAAAACTTTAATTGGTGTATAATCTTTCTAGTATGGGGAGGAACTTTAGAAGTTTAAACATTTGAGTAAGTTTATGGAAGAAAAACTTATTTTTTTACATGACTAATTTCTAAATCGCTGTCTATCCTTTAGAAAGAAAAATGCTTGATATATGTGTATGACCTCTGTTTTAACTGTCTCATTCAAAACAGCTCAACACTCTTTCTGACTTTACCAAGAATGTTCAGAGCTGCTGTAGGCTGCAATGACATTTGGAGTGTCTTTAGTGACCTCCAAAAGTCATTATATTTTTGAAGAACTTGATATTTTTATTGCAAACCAGTTAAGTATTTTTCCATGTCAATAAATTTTTCAATAATATTTAACTGAAAAATGCTGCTTGCATGGTAATTGAATGCTACTTGCATTCAGTAACAGCTTCAAGCAAGTTTCTACCATCTTTGAGTGATTTGAGTTACACACTAGACTTGTAGTCAAGACCGCCTAGACCAAGACCAAGACACTACCAAGACCAGAGGGTATCGAGACCAAGAC
>JBBPDH010000130.1:18761682-18790136 GCA_037974565.1 Clupeocharax schoutedeni
CTTCCCTAGTCCTGTCTGTGTATATAAGTTCTGTTAGTGCCTTGTGGTGTTGTCGATTCATTGTCCTCCTTTACCCTTAACCCTTATCTTGTATCCTGCCTGTTTTTTGGTTTAAATAAATATCTGCAAATGGAACCTCGCTTTCTCACCTGCTCCCTAACCCGAGGCAGCTCGTGGTCCTGTGGCTCTACATCTCCCCGGGACCGCGACATACCTTTATAGCAAATATATTAAGTCTAATGCACAAGTCTTTCCCTGCGTCCGAAGCCGCATACTTGCATACTATATAGTATGCGAAAAGCAGTATGCGAGACGAGTAGTATGTCCGAATTCGTAGTATGGGAAAAACAGTAGGTGAGAAGTTTCCGGATGACATACTGCTTCCAGCCGAATTCTGTAGTATGCATTCGATGGGCACTGCACTATCCCATAAGGCAGCAGGAGACGCGAAGGCAGATTCGAAAAATGGTGGAAAACGGAGAAGTGGCTCTTTTCAAGTGTAAGTACCTTCAAGAGAACGTTAAATTTCACGTTCATTGTGGTTAAATTACCCTTGTGAGAAAATGCCCTCCGTAAACGTAAAAAAATAACGCGCTGCTGTGACGACACATGACACGTGACAACATCAACACAGCGGATGTAGTACGTCCGAATTCCATTCATACTACCCTCAGTCACACTATACAGTACATATTATTTTAACGGTAGAGCAGTACGTACTAATTCAAATGTAGTATGTAGTATGCGATTTTGACAAAGCAGCTGTTCCCTTAATAGTAATATTGTGCATGTACAAAACGACTTTTAATAACAATGCATTCCACTGAAGACAGCTGAATCATAAAGAGAGCACAAATTCACATACCAGCGAGATTTCATCATCACATACAACTGCTGAAGTTCCCCCGAAAGGGGTGGGGGGTTGGGTTGACTGACTTCATCTGAATGCTGATCTTTTTCATGTTCTGTAAATCACTAAATGAATGAATGTACCTCCGCACTGTGCAAGGTGTCTGAACAATTAGATGGATTTAGTTTGTGCTCTTTGATAGCCATAAGCCATGAGCCGCACATTGGCCTGTATTCAGGGGCTTCGTGCCCAGACGATGCCCTCATGGTCAGGTCTGAAGTAGATGGCCTAGGGCTATCCAGCCATCACACAAGCCTTCTGTGAAGGCAGTGGCTGTGAAGCATCTCTGTTGTGACACTGCTTTTAAACGCTTCTTTATTCACTCACAGCTCGGCTCAATTACTGGAAACTATTTTTAGTATCTTAAATCACTACGACTGTCAAGATGTTGTGGCTTCAAAGGCACTGCAAAATACTGCATTGTTGGGAAGCGGATTAAATCATGATTACAGTTTTTAGCAACATCAAAGCGCCACAGTACGCACGATCCTTGCCAATAAATATTCTCACTTTGACAAATTACTGACTACAATTATTAAGATTAAAACCTGTATAGGATGTGTCAGTTCTGTTTTAGATCAGGAATTAACAGTAGGGGTGTATCAATGTGGAGCTATTTGAAATTAAGTGCATCACATAATATTTCACCAAAGATCTGTAAATATTGTATCCATTTCTCAGTAGCTCATGGAGGTCACTGGAAAAGCAGCTGTGACGACTGCCAAAGCCTTTGGAAGATGACATAGAAAAAAAACAGAAGAAGGAATGGTGATGGTTGTCCAGTTTTTCGAGCTTTAATCAATAACAGTGCTACAGTAAAGACATCAACAGGCTGAAGGTAGGAAAGCCAATACAAGTTCCCACTACGCTATTGTTTCATACAGCAGAATAAATTATGCCATGATAATATACATACATGCTGAACCAAAAGATAACAAAGCAAATTACAGATGCTTCAACGAAAAAGCAAATTAGATAGGAATGTGATGGACCAACTGAAGCTAGAAAGAAATCTGAGAAGGCGTAAGAGCGCCAAGTCAAATAGTGCTTTAAATATCTCAAAGGTAGATTAATGTTTGTGTTAGAAATGAGTGCTACACACTAAAAACATTTTACATTTCTTCTTTTTTTGTCTTTCTTTTTATTACAAAACTCTTGAAGTGTTAAAATGAAATGCTAGCAGTCTTTGTTGGCGCGTGGTCACGTGCCTGAGTGAGTTTGTGAGTTTTTCTCCTGAATAACATGATATGCATCAGCCTAGGTGCCGTGGCATGACGTAGCCTGGACAGGCTTGCTGACTTTTCGTCCACTTTCTGATTGGTTTAGGCTGGATAAGCTCCACACTTAGCCTTTTTGTGGTCCATGGTCTGAACTCTGGTACTTCTGTGATTGGATGGCACCTAGGCTAGACATGTGGATTATGGACGAGTAAATATCCATTGGTCCTGGGTAGCAGGTAGCTCTCAGTTGATCCGCAGTTCATTCTGGTCATGGAGGTCCTTTTGTCGTCTAACAGTTTGTGGTAAGCTGAAATGAGGTACTCTACTGAGTCATGAAGTAAGGGACACATGTAAACTCAGAACACTGATTTTGTGTGTGTCTTAAAATCTAAATGTTCTTCTGAGAAGGATTTCACATTCTTTTCAATGAACTTACATAGATGAGTGATAAACAAGTCACTTGGCTTTTTGTGTCTTTGGAACTACAGACTAATCAAAATGCAACAATTTATAATTTATGCAACATACTAACATAATCTCATCACTCCTGTTCTGCTGTTTGAATGTGTTTTCTCACTGATAACCGATTCACGTTCCAGTGTGCAGTGCACTTCAGATTTTACTAGGTCAAATTAAATTGATAATCAAATTCTGCTATTATACGCATTTTTGTTCTCATAAGTAGAACCTAAGTTTCATAACTTGGAACATGAGCCCACACTATGCCCTTAATAGTGACTGCAAGTAGATAATACCATTTCAACTGCAAACTGTGAGGTAATCATTGCTAAAGGTGCAACTTTGATGGAATTGCTGACAGAAAGGCAGCATACAAAAGGAAATAAAAGACATTTGGAATGTCAAATAACTGTCAATATAAGAACCAATGTGATCTCTGTCAGGTTTTATAACTGAGCACCTGTATGTGATAGGGACAGTGGAAAATCCCAAAGTAAGCATACTGCCCTGAAATAGCTTGGAAAAAAGTTTATGTTTATGTGCAATTCAGGATAACTTGTGCTTTAAGATCATAGTAGTAAGATCATAGATAATAATACTTCAGCGAAATCGATCACTTATAGAATAAACAATCTGGGTGTAATGCTTAGGAAAGTCAGTGTTGCCTTACTCCATAAGACAAATTGATCATAAATAATACTGTTCTCCCTCTGTTCTCCCTCCAAAATGCATCTCTGCATTAAGTCGAGAGGCAGGCTGCTATGCCGTCGCTTTAAGACTGTTTATATTTCTAAGCATCGTGGCTTTTTCCCAGTGGTCGACACATGTGGGGACGAAGGGGAAAGGGATTGGAAATTCTTGGAGCCCTCATTGGCCACTCTCTCCCGGAGGACTCTGCTGAGCTAGACACCCCACTGACTCGCCTAGATCTCTCGGAATGTCAAGCTTAAGATTAAAATGTGAAGGTCGAATAACACGCATTGCAGGCAGCCTGAAAAGCTATCAGCCTCTCTCCATGCACCTCCGTAATGTGTTAGAAAGTCAGACCTTGGCAGAGGAACCTCAAAAAGGTAAAAATAAAAAGATATAAACAGAACGGCATTACAATAATCATTCTAACGGTAATAGAAACAACCACAATCATTATATCAAATAGAACCATAATAATACCATCGTTTTAAGTCCTATGAACAACATGGACCAGACGTCTTGGAATGGGGCAGCGGCTGTGTTCACAGCCTGTGTGTGCTAATGTTGACTGTTGATGGGCAGGGCACGACTGATGCAAGCCCAGATAATGAATGCTTGCTTTCCTCCAGCCTCTCCGAAACCCTGAAAGAGTCTCTTTGTTCAGATGGAGCTTGGGGTCAGTGGGGTGGGGACGGAGAGAGATGAGAGACGGCACTATAGTGTCTGTTTATCAAATGGCTTTTGTATTCACTCAGCCATAGGTCAGGAGTCTAAGGCTGTCTATGATTTTAGCTACTCCTCTTCCTTCTCACGCAGCAGAAAGAGAAATGGCACGACGGATGGAGAGGCGCTGGTGAAGGAGAGAAGTGATGGCCAGAAGGACAATTCCATCAATAGGCCTGGCCCGTCTCCACCTGTAGCAGTCCCAGCACAGCCGAGTGTTCTCCCAGCTTCATTCTCCTCTGCGTGGACAAGCTCACGTTCTTTGCCAGGTAGTCTACCGCTGCTGCAAACAGAAAGTGAAACAAAAACAACTCTTGAGACACAAGTTTTGTTTTATAAAGTGCCTCAAAAAACAAACCCGAAGCAGTGGTTCCCAACCCTGGTGCTGGAGTAGCCCTGAATTTTGACATGTAATAACATCTAAAATGTAGATTTGAACTTTTGTCTTACAAACTTCTACGTACTTTAGACGTAAGTCACCTTTAATTGTTATTCTATCAAACCAAATGAATAAAATGCTCCATTCTGAATGTGTACACACGATTGCTTAGAAACAGTACATCCAAAAACACACTTCTTTTATATAGTGATAGAATTAGGACATAGTTTACATGTTCTTCCTTAGTTTAAATGCCTATATTAAAGTCTTAAAATGTAAGGTGAGGTCCCTACCTCTGGCATTCCAGAGCCAGAGCTGGACACTACTGACCTACTTTCTATCAGATGATAACATAAAGCAATTTTTTGGAGCGTAAACAGGACTTCCTAACTACTGACTAATATGCAGCTGACTAAGATGATGCATCTTCAGGGAAATAAATGAACCACCTGTTCCCTGCTGTCATTCACTCCTGTCATACAGAGTTTTCCTCTGTGCGTTTTTCATTAACTCGGTCATCCCTGCTTTCTGCATTCCACACTCCTCCATCATCTAGCATCAGATCAGGACATGCTGCTCATTCAGTTATCTACATCATCCTTCCCTTGAATAAATGACACCTGATTACCTGATATTCTTCTATCGGCTGCAAAAACAGCTGGGAAATATTGATTGTTTTTTTTTAAGGTTAAAGTGGATTGATCAGATGTATTTGTGCGCATAAGAAATAGTAGCCAGTTTTATCTCCTGTAAGTGACTTTACTGGAGAAAGAACAAAGGTTTTTATGTAATTTTAGATGGAAAGACTGAGTTATTTTTAACCAAGTCATTTTGTATTTGTCCCTTCGTCATGACATTTTAACTCAGTCTAAACAGTAGTTGGAATGATCAAATTATGGGAAAAAAATGTAAATAGAGGTTCTGAGGAAAAAGGAGAAAACGCTGAGAATGCCAGATAGGTAGAGTGCGACTTAATCTGGCCGAAATGGTGTGACTAACACAGCACCTGAGGGTACGGTTCTCACCGGCCTGATCCAAAGCCTGACTTTTGCAGGGAGATCTTTATCAAGAGCACGTGTCGAGACTAACCTGCGGGCAGATCTGGGGTCGAAGGGCACAGCTAGTCTCACCTGCTGCCCAGGACCCAAGCATTGATCTGGCTCACACCTCACAAGGTTTCAATTTGACTACACAAGCCAAGGAACATTTGAGTGGTGGAAAAAGGTGCAGGCAACAGGCCAGAAGGTCGTGAGGACAAACGAAGGGCAACATGGAGCTAGTGCAGCAGAAAGGCAGAAACTGGAGGAAGCTCCAGTTAACCCCACTAGTCACTTCCTTCTTAAAACAGAAACCCTACAGAGTCCTCCCTCTCTGCTTAACCTACAGTCACACCAGAGCTGGGTACTATTAGCATTATTAAGTTAGCACACTGCTTGTCTAGCAAGAACTTTCTCTTCATTAGCCTATTTGCCTTCACATTGGAAAAATTTGGTAAAAATGAAATACACAGAAACACTAAGTGTCTGTTTGCTAGTGTTTACTATATTTCCAACATTAATTGTTTCATTACTGTTCATACCCGACAACCTACATTGGCTGAAATTACTATATAGACCTGAGAGTTTCCTTGCTAGCACTGACACAAAGGGCTAAACATCTTTGGGCTAGTCATGAGGCCCAGACACAATAATCACTGAATCAAAATGTCAGCTGTAATGACAAAGACTGTGTACCTGGGCCAAAAGAAGTCAACAACAGAAGCTTTCATGATTAAAAAAAATATATAGTACCCTCCCTTTCCTGAGTATGAGCATAAGCATGTTGGCATTAGCTGTTGGCCTGTCAAGTGTGTCAGATATGTGCAGTGGCAGGCCCTTTGATATCCGGAGCTGGCGGGGGGAGTTATTTCCACTTCTCCTTCTTCTTTTGTGGTGCGTGGCAGCACCTGGGCGGGGCAAAGTGACTGTGCGCATGGACGTTGCCAGGCGTCTGTCAGCGTGACAGTAAGTAGCGGGGTTAGTGCACGTTAGCAGGCAGAGAAAGGAGGCTGTCAGGAAGCAGGCAGAGTGTACGGTAGCAGCCACATACCTGTGGGTGGGCCAGCTGTCCGTACTGGAGACGCTCGGCCTGACAGCTGGCAAAGAGGGTGATCAGCTACGATTTAACTCTGTACCCCCTCTCTCCTTTCCTCCCTCTCTGGAATCCTTTCTTTGCTGTCATGCAAGGTTTACTCTTTAAATCCGCCTCAAAACACACAACTCTGCCTCTCCTCTTCCTCCCAGAGTTGCTCTATCTGCTCCCTGGCATTTGTGGCCATGAAATGCGCGCATGCACACACATACACACAGACACACACTCTGTGCAAGGTTGCACCCTCTAAGCTGCCATCTCGCCCTCTGCATGTTAATGAGCCATCAGACAGGTACACTCTGGGAGATGTTAAGCCTGTCTTTGAATGTAACCCCTTCAACTCTAAGGACCAGTGGGTCCAAATTCTAATAATGACATACATTCGAAGAAATGAATCAAGAGGAATGTCTGACTACCAGAATAAAACCATGCAGGCATTAACTGAAGTAGCATTTTTTACTGTAGGTAACAAAGTCTGTTTAGACTAGTTCTTTTTAGTTGAATGGAAATTTGTGGCATAATAATTTAAGTTCACACAACAATTCATTTTTACCATACATAGTAGCACAGCGTATACAGAGTATACAGAGTAATTCATTGTAATGACTTACCAATAAGCCTTAAGAATAATAACTGAATGATTAACCAGCATGTAGAGGGATTGACTATATGTGGTGCAGTGTTGTTTTGAGGAGATTTTGCCATACTCACTCTGGCCATACTGGCTGTATTGGTAGCCGGCAGTGACAGGGTCCACGCTGTAGCTGGTGGTGCTGTAAGTGGGTGGGCAGTAGGACTGGGTGGAAGCTAGACTGTCCACTGTCTTGATGGGCTCGGACCGCTGGCTGCAGCTAGCTGAGATGGGGTTGGAGGCCTCCAGGCCGCTGTGCAGGGGCGAGATGGAGAAGTCGTGCTGCGGCTGAGGGGCCACGCCGCTAGGGTTGCTCAGGATGCTCATCACCTGTGGGTGGGGCACAGAGTGGTTGCATCAGTAAGACTCCAAAGAAAGAGTGCAGCTCAAAATCTTTGGGTCAGCGGTACGCTTAGCAGCACAGACAATGATTCATTGTCGGCCACCGGGTATCACAACAAGACTGACACAGTTCAAGGCAGGGGTTAAGTGGCACCACAACAGCAGTCTTTCACTGCATCCCGAGGGAGCGTTTAGCAGCTTGAAAACAGTGTCAGAGTAAATAACACAGAGGGATAGGATAGACAGAAGGGACCTTGGGAAGAGAGAGAGAGAGAGAGTGTGTGTGGTGTGTGCCAGGGCTGTGTGTCCTGAGGCTGAGTATATAACAAGCTCTCAGGGAGGGTTTAATCGGAGGCCCTCAGCCATCCCACAGCCTCTGGCCTCATGAATGATTAAAACGTTTCAAATAATAAATGCTCACATTAGACGCCCCCAGAGGATAGATCAGCCCCTGTGCCAGGACTGCTTTTCTCTCACAGTTTACTAAACATGTTACTTAATATTAGGCTACCATCAAATCGCACAGGGTTCTATTTTCTTTGTTCATGTTTATCAAAGTGTCTTTCTTTGTAAGCAGTTTTGTCAAAATAATGAATTATTTCTGAAACTATATTTGTAGTGAGAATGGTTTGAGTGCTTACAAAATTTGTGCGCATTATTAACAAATCATTAATATGTCACAAATAGTAATATGTATAATTGCTTCCTTCCGTTATTACATAAAATGCATATTATAAACTGTTAAAAAAAAACATGTTTACCACTATTAAAATAATGTCCAAACGGTCTACAAGCAGAGCAGCATTAACCTGACATCACTTTTTAGCAATGAGAACATCTAGATCAACTCCATAGACAGTGCTTGCCAGCTAGAGTATGGGGGAGGGGGGATATAAAGCTACAAAAAGTTGTTTAAAATTGAGGGCAGAAAGAGGAATTAGCTTAAAGAGGTAAAGGAAGCAGAAATGGAGAGAAAAAAATGGGGGTGTGAGGCACAGAAGGGGCAGAAAAGTGGTGGAAGGAGGAGGGCACAAAGAGAGAAGTAGACGGAGAGAATAGAGCTACTTGTAGACGAGGCTGTGTCTGCCACATGCTCCCCATCCGCAGGCCGACACAAAGCATCCTCCTCAACATCAGGTTCACGTTGCGGCTCGCTACGCCCCACTGGCCTTTGGCCGTCTCAGGGCCTGGCCTGCTAAACCAATTAGCCTTTCACAGAGCTGCCTAGAGCTAAACCAGGCCCACATGCGCAGCTCCAACAACATCCATGGGCTATTTGCAGAAGTTCCACACAGCCTGCAAGTTCACAAACTAATTTACAAAAGGCAAAACATTCTCTCCAGAAGACCAGCCAACCAGTGGGCGTGTATACGGTAATACATCGCCCTAAACTGTGAATTTAGAGTAATATCCTTTACCCTTAATTCCTGGTGGAAACTTGACTCATGTTAAAATCATAAAGGAAACTTGAGACGTATCAGCATTGCGCTGTATGTTAAGTAACTTGCATAAGTATGGAAAGTCTCTGTACTCATTCATGTGCATGTGTGCATAGAAGAAGCAGACACAAGCTGTGTGTGATGAAGCAGGAAAGGGGTTGGGGGGGGGGGGGCAGGGAGCAGGGCAGTTGGTCACGCTGCTGGGAGCCGGTGTGTAACCCTGGACACGGAGCTGCGGGTCAGCTTTCCACCTCACCCTGTGGGCGCTGATTATATTCAGCTCTTTTGTATACCCATTAAATTAAACGCTTGCTAACAGCCCTGGGCAGCATCCAGGTCCGGGAAAAAAAATCAGCATCTAATATTAAAATGTATGTATTTAGTTTAGTCCTGTGGTCATAAGGAGCTGTGAAATTTTCAACAAACCTTTTTGAGTTGTTTACATTTTGAAAGAAGTTGTGAGGACAAACCTTCAGTTTCCCACAACTCTAATAAAGTCCTGAATCGCTATAATCCTCTGTGCTCCCTTAAACCGACATTCGTGGTGTAATTGGGGGTAATTTTGGGGTAATAGCAGCGCTGGTGAGGGTGTATGCTCAGCTCTCGGCGGGAGTGGAGTTTTAATCAGATGAGGAGGGAGGCAGCATGAGGGGTGTCAGGGCAGAATGTGCTGAAGGAGGCTGAGAGAGCGCCGGGCGGCTGACACTTCCATTCAGCCCTGTGCTTAAGCAGTCTGTAGCCGCGCTGATTCCATTATTGCACTGAAAGCCGAATTATTCAAATCTTCAAATTTAGCATAACCTTATTGACATCAATTAAAATGGCGAATGGCGAATATTCCAGGGCGCGACGAGAGGTAGAGGCCTGCAGCAGGAGCAGCCCCTCTCTCCCCGGTTCTCTCCACGGGCCACAGTGGCCAAGCAGCTGCGGTTAGCACATGCAGTCCAAACAGTGACATACACCACACACTCTAGTGGCATCACCCAGACTAGGACTCCCTCTGTAGCATTTACATGGGCTGCAGCCTTCACAGCAGGACAGGCCAGTTATCAGACAGGAGGACACGACATAGGATGCTTCTTCCCATGGTGAGGATATTTTAGAAGTAAAATGAACAAAATCGGATTAAGATCTGCATTTGTTATCAGCTTTGTGTGCATTTATGACAATTTTTGTGTAAGTAAATAGCTACATCTTCACATTTTTATCAATTTTAAGTAAAAAAGAATTGCATTTGATCATGTTTATGATTATAATTTCAGCAAGACCGTAAAATGTGTGAATATGTTTTTAGTAAAGGCTCCGAAGTTACTTGCTGAAAACATCAAGATAAGAATGTTTTAGCTCTCCTATATTCTCCAATTCTCATATAAAGTTATTATCTTGTATGAGTTTTTGTTCTGACAGTGATGATATATAAATGTGCTGTTATTATTTATTGACTTCTATTGAGTCAATATAAACAATATAAGAGACAGATTTCGCTACGGTATGAAGTAAGAAATGAAAACAAATAAAGCAGTTGACCTTGCCTGTGGGTAGGAACTGAAGAAGAATATAAGTTGAGCTATGAGAACAGGGGGAGTGAGAGGGGAACGAAAGTCTGGCCAGGCTGGGGGTTGTAATCTATTATTTCCTGCCATACTAACATCACTAAGTAAAAATCAATATTCTTTCCACATGTGTAACCTTTTTGTATCTGATAGGGCTGGTGGGAGGAAGCAGGAATATTTGCCAATCATCCTGGCTGACAAACAACATCCCCAGGCAGTCCAGCTCAACAGCCCCATGAGCACCAGAGGACGTCAAAACACACACACACACACACACACACGCACACACACACACACACACACACACACACACGCACACACACGCACGCACGCATACAGACAAAATACCTGACAGCCTGGAACACTCTTAACTTTCACTATTCCTTTTAAACTTCCCTCCCCCACAACCCAGAGTCCCCCCCCCTTCTCTCTGTCTGTTTCTCTCTCGCCCAGCAGTAGCTGGGCTTTCATTTGTTGTATGAGAACTGCAGGAGAAGATAATGCTAGGCAGGATCCAGTTTAAAGGACATAGCTGCAGGCATCCCTCCTCTCTCTCTCTCTCTCTCTCTCGTTTGCCTTGCCTTTCTCTCTATACATAGATTACTTCATAAATAACAATAAAAAGCAATTAATTCTCTCAACTTCAGAGGCCCTCCAGCCTGCGGTATTGTAAACGTAAAACTGGAAATTGATACAATGTGCATTCTTTCAGATAAACAAATGGTGTGTTCACAATCATTTATTTAATACATAAAGGTGGCTTTCATATCATCCTAATTTTCTGAACTGTCAAATTATATTTTTTTGTCTGTCTAAGTGTTTGACACTGATTTGCTCCTTGTTGAATTCATTAGCCAGACTGTAGCTGGGCCAGAGCATAATGCAGCTGGAGTGCAGCTGAAACGTCATGTGACTGCGACAGCAATGTTTCACTCCTTCTTTTCCCAAAAAGAAAAGGAAATGGGGGGAAGGAAGGGGGGGCTTGACTGAGAGTGTAGCTCCACATTGAAATTTGCTTTAAAAAAAGATGCCACTGACGGTTCTTTCAGCAATGCCATAGAAGAACCATTTAAGTTCCCCGAAGAAGCTTTTTTTGTAAATGAAATATGTGAGTATGAAGAACTCATCCAGAGGTTTAAAGAGGTTTTTTTTTGTCATTTAAATGTCATTTAGGGTTATTGAATGGCACACCCCATATTCAGTGATAATATTAGGCCTAACTTTTCAACTTTTCTAACTCAAATATGAAATCTGTATGAATTACTAAGGAATGAATGTTCTATTCTTTATTTATGGTATGGAAATATAGACCCACTAGCTTGTTTTCAAAAGGGTTCAATTGTATTAGTAGGGGTTAAAATGACTACAGTAACTGTGCCTTTTCAGGGAACATTGCACACTTTGAATGGAGGAGAAACAAACAGGCTGCATGTTAGAGCTTTGGTGTGAGGCGCCCTATGGAGCTCAGCTCCACAATAGCATTAATGATAATAAAGAAGAACCAACAGCATCCTCACAATGAAGGGCAGAATCGGGCTGGTCCACCTGCTCACTGTCTCCTCTCAGCTTAGGCCCAGGCGGAGGAGAGGAGAGAGTACGACAGGAGGGGCCTGAGGACAAAGCTTCCTGGAGGAGTGTGTGTGTGTGTGCCCTAGGGCCAGTCTGCCTGCAGAGCTGATAGGACTCCCTTCAGCTAGCTTCTCAGCCTAGCAATTCAGCTGCAAACACACAAGCCCACACACTGAGCTTTATCCAGCCCAGACTAGATTTGCCAAAGTGTAGGAGCCTGGCTGTAGTTTGACTGGCGAGAAATGCCTCAGAGCAGTAGCCCCTAATAGCTAAGCAAAGGGTCACCTGTACAAAAGAGTAGCCTTGAGCAGCGCAGAAGGTGTCAGGAGGTTATCTGCACACTGCAGGGCCATCATCCCTCCCTTATCCACAGCAAGATACTTCCCACCACACTCACACAGATTAGTTACTGTTGATGAGTGGGTTTTTTCGGCTCTAAGTGGGATGATCATTTCAGCATAAATATATATATATATTAAAAAAATACACGACACACCTCCAAAGAGATATTGGATTTGTCGGATTAGGAGGCCGAGCACAATGTGCTCCTGAGTGACATGAACATGAGAACATCTCACTCACAGACAGCGACATTACATTTTTTCAGGGCGAATATCTGATGCAATGCCACAGTAATTAAAGCAGGAGATAATGCCATTCTCCAGCAGGCAGATGCATTTCAGAGAGCGCCCGTAATCCTGCTCCAAATCCCAACACCCCCGTCTAACCGGCAAATGATGTCAAATGGAAGGTCTGTGTGCAAGCAAACAAACAAATTTATCTTGGGATATTTAAGAAAAACTCTCCATTCCAAAATATCTGATGCAATTGCTCTCTGACTTGAGAAACACAGAGGCTTTGTTAGTCTGCTACCTGCGCTCACAAGATCAGGCAGTTCACTAGGATGTGTTTTGTTTTACCTCTTAAATGCCGAGGAACCAGTTCTGTCACACACATTTATCACTTACAAAGAGTTTTCCATATAGTTATTAAAAATAATAGTAGTATTTGCTATAATAGTTACTGAATATAGAATAGTCTTATAAAATAAGAAGCCTAGAATTTGAAGGGACTGGTGATAACCTTGTACACATTCACTATCAAGTCAGCCTTTGCTGCTAAAATGATCTAAGAGAGAGTGATTAGTTGTAAAACCTTCCGTTTGATAGTTGACAATGTGAAGCACAATGGTTTTACTGGTTTAGGGATTCAGCTAAAGATCAAACCCACTTCCCAATGAAGTGGGAACCATAAAGTTTATAGATGTAAGGCCTGTTTTTGTTACTTATAGCAGATATCCCACCTCTTCCCATGTCCTGTATATTTGTACCCATTAGATCGGCTATTCTCACTGACTATTTTCCTCCCTGACATTAGACTCAGTTCTAAGTGGGCAATCTGAGAAACAAAACCTGGCCCTCGTCTGAGGAAACAATGGCCATTCCTGTAATAAACACGATTGCATAAATGCAATTAACGGTTTTGTCACGGCTGGAGGTAGAGCTGGGTAATTAGCTTGACTGCAGTTCCTCTGTCTCGATTCCTTTTTCTGTCTCTCCCTCTTTATTTCTCTGTATCTGTCTCTCTCTGTCTCCTTCTCCCTCTCTCCCCCAGTGGCAGGGAGCAGATGACAGAGATGATTTCTTCTCCAGGCTATGTGTCATTTTGTTAATGGGCCACAGCACATTAATTGAAAGTGAAAAGGGGCATCCGCCAAAAAAAAAAAAAATGATGAGGACAGGGAATGGGGGAAGTGGCTGTGGGGATGAGGGGAGATTGGCTAGCTGGCCTGTGAAATAGAGGAGGAGGAGGTGGAGAGAGAGAGAGATGGAGCGGATGGGGGGAGGAGAAGAGGAGAGGGACGCTCAGGGAGCCTTTAATTGTTTCAAATTAGGCATGTGATTGACAGTGACAGAAAGTGGGCATTGACAAGCTGGGCCCTGATGAGAACGATTAGCATGCCGCCAAACAAGCTGTCAGGTTTACCAACACGTTAGCTATGGGAAATACTAGGCATATGGCTCTTTTAACCCCTGTACGGCAAGCCAGACTCCTAACAGACTCCTTAATTCATGATTGATGGATGACTATGTGTGGGTGGTTCTGTATCTAGTGTATTACTCACACCTACAAAATGCCAAATATGGCCGCTTCCATATCAAAAACACGTAACTCACTTTTTTCTCCCAATGTTCATGCTAATTGAAGTTGCTGACTTTACATTGCAAGAATATTTCACAGGTAATTATTTCTTAGAAATAGCAAAAATTTCTACAGCACCATTGTTTTTGACAATATACAGCATATAGTAAATTCTGTTCTTTTTGTTCAGCCAAAGCATAACTAAATGCACCAAAACCTGCCTATGCATTCAGGAAATATTGTCTTCTTTCAAGAAAAATAATTTCTCCCTTCAAACCACAGAAAAAAAAAGGGTTGTTTACGGTGCACACAGAGTCTCGCCGACCAACTCCAGCTCCTAAATGTCTCTAAGTGCTACAAGGCCTCTTGCTAACCAAAGGTTAATGCATCCTATTGGGATGACGTGCATTGGGAAAATGCAGTGCAATCAGATTACTTTCTCCAATATGTTTGCACCAGTATGGGATGAATTCAGGCACGAGGAACAAACATTCCCCTCTGACCTCTCCTCCTCAGCCGCACCGGCCTAGCTGCTTTCACATGGGTGCCTCCACCAAATTAAATGCTTTTTCACAGGAGTAGATGAGAGGGCAAGGCACGGTAACTGGGTCCAAGAATAATGCAAGGTGGATGCGGGGGTAGGCGGGGGGGTAGGCGGAGGTGGAGGTGGTGGCGGAGGGGGGTGTGTGGGCTGATGGTGGATTGTTTGCTGAAAACAGCAGGCGGCAAGCACAGTGAAGAATGTCAGGTCAAATTGTTCTTGACAGTGTTAATATCAGCAGCTCATAGAGATAATTACATGTAAATAAACAGTGAAATAGCTCTCAGCTGGAGACTGGGAAGGAGAGCAGAACAGTTAGTGGCAGCCAGCTGGGGACTCCAACACTGCTTAATGTGGAGAGAGAGCAAGAGAGAGAGAGGGGTGGGGGGGTGGTCTGTAGTGAAAGGTCTACACCATGTAAACACTCATTGCTGGCCTGAATATATATGTACATAAAACCAACACAGCTTTAAGAAAGGCAGGAATCAACCAGTCTGAAATAGGAACAGAAGACTGGAGAGTAAAGTTAGTGGCAGTACATTTTGTGAGGTCATAATATTAATCACAGATTCACACCTGTCAGGCTGGTATCTGGAACTAACATGAAGCATGCACTCCTAAACGACCCTCCAGCCTTCCGCAGCTTCAGCAGTCTTATAATTGCAAGAAATGCTTTCCTACTGTTCACACCAAACGACCCTGCAAACTCCCAACAGCATTTTCTGAAACAGCTCATAAACATCTTTGTTCTTCATACATCCAAAAATACTGTAAACCAGAAACACAGTACATTCGAGCACTAAAGCCTGCATACCCCTGGTCAGATTTCATGTTGTGTTGATTTTCTAAGTGAAGTAAGTTCACAAAACCTCTACCTCTAAACTGAATCATGTTAATATGTTGGGAAAAAACATAAAATAAGCCCTAATCAATCCCAATAGAACATATATGCTCCCAATGTTCCAATATGTTGGAAGGATGAGCAGTACTTGTGCATTAAAGTGCAAAGTATGTTCTCTGTAGGGGATGTGTACTGTAAACAGTAATCAAAAGCAGTTGAGCAAGATTATCTTTAATATTTCACAAAAAAGTGATATGGAGTGTCTGTCTAGGAAGGCTACATATTTATTATATAAGCAAATAAAAAGTAATGTAATTATCAGCATAAAGATTGCTAGTTGCTGTGCATTTTATTACATCAGACAATTTATTTTATACAACTAACCTGGACAGCCATTATAATATTCCACAGAAAAGTGTGAAGTCATCTCATGGAAAAATGCATGGAATGTACTGGCACACGGGCCACTTCTCACTAATAGGCAACATTTTTTTCAACACTCTCATCTAATGATCACCTCTGTAGCTTGAGACCTTAGTTGAGTCTATGTGTTGGTCTCAGCCTCTCCCTACTTAAATCCTCATCTTCTAGGATTTGCTGAAATTTATATTGGCTGCCTCTGCAAGATAAATGTAAATCGCATTCCCTTATATTTACTATTTATCAGGATGCAACAGCTCACTTTCTGCAGGAAATATCTCTCACCCGCACAAACACCCTTGAATTTAAATAGCGGTTTTATTGTCCACCATAGCCTTTCATCTATGCAAGGGGAATAATGTTTCCTCTCTGGGGAGAGAGGAGAGAGAGGGAGCCAACGACAGAGAGAGAGAAACGAGAGAGGGAGGCCAGAGGACAGACCGTTGAGCCAGCTTTAAAAGGGGGGGGGGGGTGTGGAAGGGAGGCGGCAGTACCTCATTGTGAAGGATGTGAAGAGGTTCGGAGAGGCATAGGAAGATTGGTGATATAGCAAGTCTCAGTGAGTGGACTACAAAACAGCAATTAAAACTGTTGCCAGACTCAAAGTAGATGTGCTGGTCAGTGCAGTTTTCTTGCACACAGACTCAGGCAAAGGCCAACCAGACCACAGGAAGTGCAGTGACAACACTAGGAATCAGGAGAACTTCCCTTTTTTTGTCTGTCCACATGGACAATTGCACTCTGGTTGTCCTCATAAGGCACTTACACCTTGATAACTGAAATGAATCCTGGACATGCAGCAATTTACACATATAAACCCCCTCTGTAAGTGAATAACCATTAAAGTCCCACAACGGTGAGGAGAGATCTGAGGGGCGCCTGTATGAATTTGTATCCTCGTGACCTGAGAAGCGTACTACCAGTGATTAATATGAGCATGGGGAGACTCCAATTCCCCTGAGTCCAAGCTGGCAGGAGGAAAGACAGAGAACGAGAAAAAGAAAGCGAAAGAGACTGAAAGATAGAGAGAGGGGAAGAGAGAGAGAGAGAGAGAGAGAGAGGGAGAGGGAGAGAGACAGAGACAGGGAGAGAGAGAGGGAGAGTGAGAGAGACAGAGACAGGGAGAAAGAGAGGGAGAGGGAGAGAGACAGAGACAGGGAGAAAGAGAGACAGAGAAAGAAAGCGAAAGAGACTGAAAGATAGAGAGAGGGGAAGAGAGAGAGAGCGCGAGGGGGGAGAGACAGAGAGAGAGAGAGAAAGACAGGGAGAGATGGAGACAGAGAGAGAGAGAGAAAGAAATTCAGGCAGAAAGCATTCTGCCAGTGGGTATGATTTAAATTCCCTGATTTTCTTGGCAGCTTCCAAGCAGGTCTCATCTTTCTCTTTTTTTTTCCCCAAAAGCTTCTTACTTTTTAATTCTTGCCAAATTGAAACAGCATCTGTATTTAAGATGAGTTCTAATTAGCAAGCATTTTTCCTCCCCTGCTCTCGGAGTATGGGGAGGGATGTAAATATGTGCATTTATTAAGGCTTTTGATTTTTGTCGATGGATGGAAGCCGGTGCCAGCTGATGCCGTGCCCAGCGAGGAGCTTAATACGGCAGCCCTTAATAAAAAAAAAAAACAACCAGTGAATATGAACTCACTCATTGACATGCAGGTGCACAATGTCTTGTCAAAAGCAAGAAAGAAGGGAGAAAGAGTGAGCCAAAACTCAATCTTTTTTTTTTCTCTCCCTACAACTACCACCCCCTCAACCCCCCACCTACCCATCCTCCAACCCCTACCCCCAAAAACATTTTCTTTTTTGGCAACCCCTGTGCAGGCTTCTTAAATATAATTCATCCAGTTTAAAGTGAGTGCGGTGCTAATGGGAGAGCGAGCGAGGTTTGAGTCCCCCCTCCCTTATCTCTAGCAGACAGTTGTCAGGAATCACTGGAGAGGCCTGGGCGAGTGTGCGGCGGCTCAGGCGCCGAGGCCTGGGGATATGGATCAAAGGGAGCGCTGGTGAGCACTGCTCTGCCTCTGATCCCCCAGCGCTGAAACCCAGCCTATTCGCTCTCCCTTCCCAACATCAAATGCTAGCCAGAGTTCCTTCATTCCAAAACACAAATCTTCCAACTGCAATGGAAGAACAAAATTACATTCTATTCCACCACATGCACCCCCTCCTCGTCGCTTCCTCTTTTTGACTTCCATTACCGGTTTATGGATATGTTTGTTGTTCATAATGTTTGCTTTTTTTTTTTTGTTGCTCTGTGACAGGTCATTTCTTCTCATCGCTGTCACATCAAAACCCCATAACTCAATTTTTGTCAGTCCACAATGCCAGCTGTCCTAAATATTGAGCTAAATATATTTCATGATGACTGGATCGACAGAAACTGTTTGAAATAAAATCTTATTACATAATGTTGAGTTCAAGAACAATTTCATTCTCTTATGAAGGAACCATCCATGCTATATGAAACCTTCATGTTGATGTTCTTCATTCAAGAAGGTTTGCAGCATATTCTTTATGAGTTGCCTGAGATAAAGAATCACGTTTTAGCTAGAGAACAGAGAGAAAAGGAAAAATACAAAGAATTCTGTTGTATTTTACACATTTTCCCATTTACATTTTATATGTATAGTGTCAAAAAATATAAAAATTTATTAAATTCTTTTTCCAATTTTTTTATTTTTATTTTTTATCATTTGAACATGTGTCATTCACAGTGTGATAAACCTCTATGATACATGAACCAATAAAAATATGTTAAAATATTCTAAAATATTCTAAACCTATTTATTTGAAGTAAAAAAAAATATCTTGCCTTCTCTTATAAAGTTTTTATTCTGAAGATGTTCTGGGGTTTATTGCATGACTAAATTATATCACACAGTAGTTGCCAAAAAAGTGAACAGAAACACAAAATATTTACTGCTGAATTAGTTTGTTCTTCCATCTGGATGCTTCTGTTCATCCATTGCACTAATCATGTACCTCATCCTGGCCAGAAAAAAAGAAATACCACTCCATGACTGTAAGCTGCAGTGCTTGTGCTTCTGTTCTCTCTGGTGTGAGAGAAACAGATAATGCAGGAAAGGTCTTTTCATAACTCATGCTGTGGCAGGCTTAATGGAGATTAGGCTTGGAACAGTACTGGAGAGGTCAGAAGGAAACTACTGAGAGCAACAGCAGTGTTTGTTACACTGTTTTCCAGAGGTGTGGTGAGAAAGTGTCTGCCTGACAAATGCTGGATGTGAACAGAGAGAAAGCGCACCTGTTGGTGTAGCAACCCCAGCAGGATGTGGTTACAACCTGGCAACCAACCATCACAGCATGTTTACTGTTAACCATGCGATTTCCTCCATTCCCTACTGATAACAAACTGGTCTGTCTGCACCTCAGCCAAGAGAACCCAGCCCACCTGCACATCTGCATGAATGTGCTACTGGACCAGGAACCGCAGGATGAGGAGCTTACGCTGTTTCGGTGACTCAATGGCTTAAATGTATGAGTATAAATTGATCAGTGATTAATGGATTCGATGTGTGTCATAAGTACACACTTCAAGAGGGGCTCATTTACATGTTAAAGTCAATGAGGCGCACAGATAAATGAAGGGTTTGCTGTTGTAAATGACAGTGGGCATTACATCATATTGAAAAGAACAACTGCTCTGGGAAATGAGGCCATGAAAAAATAAGAATGAATCAATAAAACCAACGGAAAACAAACAGAAAAACTGAAAATTCTCTGTCCATTTTTTTTAACCAAGGTTAAATTAACCAAGGTTAAATAAAACATCGAAACACATTTTGCATACATTAAGGTATACAGCTCCAGAAAAAATAAGAGACCACAGCATAAATATTTCAAATGTTTTATCAGAACAGCTGAAGAGCTTTGCTTTAGTTTTTAAGAACTGCTGAAAATATTTCTCCTAAATTTCCAAATAAAAATATAGTTTTTTAAAGCAAATTATGAGAAATGATGCAGAGTTTACAGAACTTGAATAATTCAAACAAATTTTCACAAAATGGCATTAATTACCTTCTTCTAATAGTAGTGTTTTGCCATCCAACTGGTCACACAGAGGAGAGTGTTGATTACAGCAGTGCTTTTATACTTTTTCTCATTAAATAAGATTAGATTCAGGCGATCATCTACCAAGAGCATCTATTTTGTATCTGCACTTTTCTATTTTATATTTGAGCGATGTATATTCTATTATTCAGTGTGCTATGATAAATCATAGGAGGGATAGTGGTGTCGTAGGTACAAGAAACAGAAAGGATATGACAAATTATGGAGAAAATCAGAACGTACAAAAACAAGCTTGTATGGTGCAGCTATGTGTAATCCCTACAGCTGGGAAGAACAGAGGTGCTTTGGTCTTGTGAGGCACCCCCGGCACTTTCATGGACATTGAAGCATAGTGTGATGGTTAGGCTGAACTATGATACTCCTGTCAAAAAGGACATTAATTTTTCCCACAATAAGGTCCTGATGGACTAGCCACATGTGCCATGTGGACAGGGGTGAAAAAGTAAAGAGTGGGCCAGTAGGAGAGGGGGTCGGGTGGGGGGTCAGGATAGACACACTGACAGAATGGAGATGCAGAGGAAGGAATTCTCAGGCTTAAATGAAGATACATAAAAAAGAAAGACAACATATATTATGTGTGTGCATTTATATAAATGAATACATATATTTGTTCTTCATTGTTTTTTTTCAACCAAGCAAATATTTCCCCTCGTCAAAATATTTTTTGTAAATTATCTTAGAGAAAATAAGTACATGTCCTCTAATATACCATCTTTTTTTTAAAAATCTATTTTAATCTATTTTTATTTGTATATTTGCTGAGTTTAATATACTGGGAAATAAATCAAATTTAAATGATCTTCTGCCATTACCTATTTCACAGGTCATATGAAGTATGCATTCTGTAGTGGATATGCATTTTATTGTGACTCAGAAAACATAATTTCGTAATTTGTGTGTATAAATATACAATATATGAGAGAGAGAAGGTATAAAAAACTGGTATTTCTAAATCTCTTTCTGCAATGCATGAGGATTTTATTTAAAAATGAAAGTAGGCCTTTTCTATTCATGTAATTGTCAGGATTTTTTTGTACCGTTTTCATAAAATAAGAGCATTCTTTAAATATCAAAAAAAATGCATAAGCATGTAATTTATAAATATTAAATAATCTTTACATTTTGTGTGATGGTAGCAGGAAATAATTTGATCTCTTAGCATATATTTAAATATAATTTATTTTCTCGATTATATAAAAACGAAATTAATGTTATAGATTTGCAAAGAGAGAAAAAAAAGAGATTTCTAATAGAAAAAATAAGCCTATCCATATTGAATGTGGCTTGAATAGGCGGAATGGTAATCCGTAGTGTAAAACAGGGGAGGTTATTTTATCTTTTTTTTTCTCTTATATAGCGTGAGGAAGGAGTCATTTCCACAGCGGGCTGGGAACAGTCACATTAATAAAAAAGCCCGCCATGTTCCTGATATTTATGCAGGTTTGCAGCGAGAGCATTAGGCCTTAAAGCCCCTCCACTATGATTAACAATCAAACATGCTGAGAAATGCCTGTGTTATCCCCCAACTCTCCACTACAAGGGAAAATCTCTTTTTTGTCATCAAATCCCTAATTCTTTCTTCTCCACGGAAAAAGAGTAATACCAGTTTCCAATCTGCTTTAAGAATTTTTTTGGTTGGGTGGTGGTGGAGGGGGTGCGGGGGGCTGGTGGTGGCACTAAAACGTTTGTGAACGAGGGGGTAATTGCGGACAAACGCGGCATTGAATTTCTTTTTCAACTCCTTATACACCATTTCAATCTTATTTTATGCTTGTTAGTCAGATCTTGTTGCTTATGGTGGGCAGAACTGCCCAGCGTTGGTGCGTAATTGCTTATAATTTACTGTTCGCTAGTGACTGGCATCAATATTAGCCATTTTTCTCACTCATGAATCAACCTCAATGAGAAAGACCCATTTTAAACACTCATTGTTTAAGGAAGAAGGAGGGTACAGCATACAAAATCCCTTTAGATGCACAGCCACACAAATTGACAATAAGGCAGGTTTTAAATATTGCATATTCTTACACAGAATACAAGAGATATGATTTTTTTATATGTATCGGGTTATTCATATAAAATCGTCTACAGATCAACCCAGGCAATATGCTCAACTCTCCAAGCTGGTGCTAAACAGAGCTATGCAATACTTGCCAACTACTAATTAGTTTGTTACACTTCATTAAAGCATCTTGAGTTTCTTAACCATATATTAACTCCAGAAAATTACTTGCAGACAATTAGATGAATAGACTAATTAGTTTGGTGTGATTATGTCTTTTCACTCTGAGCCACAGTGCTGCTGGTTCTTTCCCCTGCTTTCATTATGGAGCACCGGATTTGATCTCTGCAGGGTATCCCTTATTGTTTCAAACTCAAGCTCTAATGTCTTTTGATTCAAACTATTATGACTTGTTTTAATTAAGAGAGCAGGCGAAACAGAAGAATATTAATTACAAAACATTATCTTCACAACACCTCAGTGGCACAAGAGGACATCCACTATTTAAAGACAAATTCTCTAAAAAGAACTTCTAAGTCTGCTTCACACCCAAGAGACGTACTTAATCGTAAAGCAGACATGGCAGCAAACAAAGCGCATGCCCTTTTATCTGCGGAGAGGTCTCGTAATTCCACTTGAGAGACTCCTTGACATCTAGCTATAGAGAAGAATATTTACACACTTTGGTCAATGACCCTTACTAACCTGCGGAGAGAGCCCATTGTTGACGGAGTTCATGGGGTTGCTGGATGCGGACTGGCTCATGAAAGTGTCAGTGTAGCTGGAGAAGCCATGGCGGTTGGATGAGAGGCCGTAGGCAGAGCTGCTGTCACTTGAGAGGCCGCCCTGGTGCATGGTAGAGGGCGGCAAAGGCTGTGGCCTGTGCACTGTGCTACTGCCATCTGCAGTAAACAATTACAGTTAGAAATGCAGCTTTAACTACACTCTGCTACACCAAGTGTTTTATTACAAAATGATTACAAGGCCTACGCTACATCTTGTAAATTTAACTACCTAAAGTAATCAGCTGATATTCTGTTCTCTGAAAGAGTCTTTATAGAAAAAAACTGTTTTCAGAAATATAAAAAATTCCATAAACACTATTAAAGATTTGAAATGTCGTTTGCACTGCCTAGTCCATGCAGTCCATATATAAGATACAAAACCAGCTCATTTTGAATTCACGGCATTAAAAAAAAGCCAGTTTTCATATATCCACCTATCCAAATTTTAACGGTTTAGCTACACCCATTTGTACTGAGGTTTTAAGGAGTCTGCCTTTTGAGTTAGCCACAATAGAGGGCAGCTAACTAAAACAGAGATCATTAACATATACACCAGCCACAACTAAAACCACTGACAGATGAAGTAAATAATCATGGTTGTCTTTTCGAAAAAGCCCCTGTCAATATTAAAGGCAACAAGTGAACAGTCAGTTCTTTAGTTGATCTGTTGGAAGTAGGAAAAATCCATAAGGATCTAACATGGACCAGGGAGTGCTGACTAGATGACTGGGTCAGAGGATCTAGTGAAGATAACTAGTGAACCGATGAAAGGGTCACTGATGTATGTGGGGACCAAATGATAGGCCCTCTGTTACAATCCCACAGAAGGGATGCTGCAGCACAAAAAAGGTTCATGCTGGCTATGATGGACAAATTAGCACTTATAGGATCTGCTGCTAATAACTTGGTGCCAGAAACCACAGCCAACCATCTTACTTGTTTTTGCAGCATGAGCTTTAATGGCTCATGTATCAGTCCCAAAGACAAAGGTAACAAAAACAAATTGTTTTTAAATCTAAGAAATAAATTTTTTAAAAAAACTATGGAAGAGAATAAAAGGTAGTATATTGGCCCTTTAAATGTCTGGTGGCTTTCTTCCTTCTTCCTTTAAAACAATGAAAGCCAGTGGCTCCTGTGTGACACACTTTATAACCTTAATACAGATTGCTGTTTTCTAATTTCACTGCTAAAAATAGTATGAACCAAACTTTTTACCATTCTAACTAAAAGAACATTATATTAACATGTTAAACAAAATTTAAATTAATGCTATTTTTTGCTTTTTGTTTCATGTTTTATAGTCTACTCATTATGTGTTAAAAGGAAAAATAAAATAATATTTAATTTAAAGACATTAAAAGGCATTTTATTTCATTTAATTTGGAAAGAGTTTCAGCAAAATGTGAAACATCTTGAAGTAAAGTATCAAATTAAGGGTGATTGATTTGTGAGCTGACGTACCCTGTGATAATGTGGTAGAAGGGTAGGCGGGCTCAGGGAGCTGGTATGTGGGCAGAGTGGGCATGCCTGTTGCTGGAAACCCTCCTGGTAATAGATGGTTAAAAGCTGCAAGCTGATTGGCACCAGCTTGCTTGCGCCACCTGGCTCGTCGATTGCTGAACCACACCTGCAGATAAAAAAACATGATGAACACAAAACTGAACAAAATTCAATGCTGGTTATTGCAATGTGGTGTTTCAAGTAAAAATGCTCACAAAGATCTGCCCAAGTAAGGACTTTTATTCTGTACTCTTTTACTCTTTTTCCTTTTTTTTGTATATATTTTTGAGGAGGCACTTTTTTTTGTTTCTTGAAACACAAGAAAAGCTCAAGCTGAACATTTATTTCTTGTGTTCTCAAAAGGTTCATATCCTTAAAGGTACAGAGTCCAAACTAAAAAATAAACAAACTACCCTTATCATTATTTATTAATGTTGATAACTAATGCTTTAAATCTTAAAAATGAATAATTATGGATGCTACGTTCAAAGAAGTGGAAGAAAAATGCCTTAAGAGCAGTGCAACATTATCATGGCTTTAGAGTGCCATTGTATTGAGAGCCCTTTAAAGCTAGAGGCCAGCCAGTAACCTGATGTATCAAGCCGGGGCCCGGGCCCTGCCCATGTGTATGCAAAAGAGTGAATGACATTGATCTATGCCTCTGAGGAGCCATTCTTCAGACTTTAATACACTGGCAGTGCAGTTAATCTACTGTTGTTTTTCAAATGGGCTCGGCCATTGTGAGAGGTGGTGAAAGAGGGGGACAATGGCCCCTCGATGAATCAGGAAACAAAAAGAGGGCGTCCCTTTTAAACAGCCCCTCAAGAATGATGCTTTCAGCCAGGGCATTGATCAAGGGGGCTAGAGCAGCCATACTGTATGAGCACACACTCCTTCTCTGTCCCCCTCAGCCTCTTTGGCTCCTCTTGAAGCTTTGTACACAAAATAATTGAGTGAAAGCCTTTTTGTGTCCAGTGAATTCTATGTACATTCTTATATTGAGTCTTTAAAGGTAACAAAAGAAAAACACTGGCCGGACACATACGGGAGCACTTTCGGCAAAGGTGCTGCTATCAACACGAGCAAAAAGATCATTTATAACGTATAAAATGTAAAATGCACAAATGTGATGTTCACTCAGGCCTGGTAAATCAGCTGCAAAAGTATTCTTTGCACATTCTGCTTGAGTTCTGGAGTTAAATAAATACTTTAGAAGCTGGAAGGGGTGATTGAGCTGTACCGTGCATCAGCCTAAAGGCACAGAAACACCCATCTCTGGAGTCATAATTTACCCTTATTAACACAACAGGGGGCTAATCACTGGTTATTACTCTTGGTTAGGAATTACCAGCATGTGTCAAACACCATGACCATGTAACCACGAAACTTGGACAACATCAAAAGAATTTATGACTCACGTTCCATTTCCCGTATTTTCCATCGGATAAAGGGATGAAGCTACTGATCGTCCTATTAGCCATCAAATACTGTCCATCCCCAGCACAGCACTGTTCCTTATGTCACTGTGAACACTACGGCAACTCTAAGACCCTTTACACCCCACTTACTCTACATGTAGTAGGTAAGGATGGGCCCTGGTATTAGTGAGAAGAGGGAAATAGCCCAGGGCATTAGGACATGCATAGCTCAGTGTAAGAGGCTAGAGTGACTGCTACGGCACTCAGTGGCCCTTATAAGAAGCTTGGTGGAAGTAGGCCTTGCTCGACACTTCATTCTGCAACCTGGTGACAAAGGCACCTTGAGCAGGGATTTTCTCTCTTCTGCTCTCTCTAATTCCCCATCTCCTCATTCGCCTGCCAGAGGAGGCACACGCAGGGCTCGGCACAGCCAAGGCAGCAAGTGGGGGCTGGGAAGTCATTTCAAATTTCTCCAAGGAGTTCCCCTAAGAGTGAATAAGGAGTGTAAAGCAGGACATTTGAGAAGGAGGACAGCTCCAACGGTGATGAACAACCTGGCTGTTGTCTAGCATGCATCCAGTGCCAAACTGGAATGTGCAAAACATGATGCTTGAGTGTTACCTCACAAAGCATCTCACTCAGAATACACACATGAAAATGCAGTACTAAACAGAGGTTCATCAAATAAAGTGCATTTAAGTCTGTCGACACACTGCACAATGTTTGCAAGGTGTATAGTTACAAAACTGTGGAGTCTTCAGCAAGCTCAGGGTCAAACTGAATGCTCAGTGACGAAGAGAGACAGTGGCATAAACAAATGTAGTTCTTCCTCAGGAACATTCTACTCTAACTGTGAGGAATAGAATGGGGAAACAATAATGCAGAAAGTCAATACCATAGGAATCACTATGTGAACTAGGTAGATAACTTTTCATTGCATGTATAAAGTGCACAATTGGCTTCTTGCACCAGTTTTATACGTAACACAGACAGTTTTCTGGGCATACTATTTGTGACTGTAAGGCTTAGCATAACTGGCCCTTGATATTGAGAGACTAGAAGTGGAAAAATTCAATATACCCTCAATCAGCTGGCCAACCAGAGTGGAGTGAAGGGAAGACAAGAGAGAATGGCAAAATGGAAGACAAATCTGATTGTTCTGTGCATTTCCACCTGAAATATGCCAGCTGAGGTACACTCCAGCACCCTCCACTCTCATCCAATATCAATCAGCTGGGGATTCCTATCAATTCTTCTTGCACTCTCTCTCTCTCTCTCTCTCTCTCCAACCACTGGACGGGGGCTATATGTCTTCCTAAGATTACTGTTCATGGGCGGGGGCAGTGGGCACGTGGAATGTTGAGGAGTAAAACCTGGCTAACGTGATTGAATTTCACAGCAAAAAAGTAGAACATAGCAGTGGCTGAGAGGCGTAAAAAAGCCCCACATCAATCTCTGTGGCTGTATGCAGAGGGCTCACATGCTGCTGGTCTTGGGCACAGTACGGCTGGTCTGGCCACTGCCGGGGTGATGTTAAGGGCAGAGCAAACACAACCACACAGAGGTGTGAGGTCACAGCCTGATAGAGGACAGTAAAAATGGGCCCCTCTCTAGAATGCCTTCTGCAAAACTAATTTTACTGCACCCATATGTTACGGATGGACTGAGTAATGCTGGAGCACACACACACACACACACATAGCCATGCCTCACCATTTATGTAAGGCTTTCTTTTTTTCGGATGTTCCGATTCTGCCTGTCTTGTTAGGATCAAGCAGAGGACTATTGGCTCCAGATTTTTCCAAGATCAATCGTGTGCTCATGTGTTATTATTCCCCAACAGGGGTATCCAGACTGAATCAAAGAATGTCAGAGCAGACAGTGGAAGTAAAGGCTGTACTGTGTCTGTCTGTGTGGAGCATGTGGAAGGACTAACAGCACCTGCTCTTGCTCTGGCTATTTATCAAATGAACATCCAGTGCTTCCTGAACTAAAAAAAAAGTCAAGCTTGACTCAAATGTGGACCTTAACGTATAACGTAACAAAAGACTAAACTTTCAGTTTGATTAATATTAGGAACAATTTTGATGCATGGAAAAAACATAAAGACTAAACTTTCAGTTTGATTAATATTAGGAACAATTTTGATGCATGGAAAAAACATATACATTTGAATCAAGAAAATATAATGTGTGTATGAATGTGTTACATTGTGAATAAGTGTGTATGATTACTGCTGCCCTGAGATAGTTTTGTTTTTGTGCTGTTTGGTAAAGGGTGTATTTTGTTGTTGTGAGTGTCTGTTGTTGTTTGGTGTATTGCTGAATATATTTTTTGTTATAGTTTTAAAGGAATCATGGGTTTAGGAATTTGCCATATAAATATTATTGTTGTTGTTCTTGTTCTTACTATTATTACTATTATTATTATTATTATTATTATTAATATTATTATTTTTGGTATTGTTATTATTATTATTATTATTATTATTATTATTATTGTTGTTGTTGTTGTTATTGTTATTGTTATTACTATTGTTATTATTATTATTATTATTATTATTATTACTATTATTATTATTATTATTATTATTATTACTATTGTTATTATTATTATTACTATTGTTATTATTATTATTATTATTATTATTATTGTTGTTGTTGTTATT
>JBBPDH010000130.1:18811236-18813736 GCA_037974565.1 Clupeocharax schoutedeni
AATAATAATAATAATAATAATAATAATAATAATAATAATAATAATAATAATAATAATAATAATAATAATAATAAATACATAGGAGGTTACCAAGGCCCCGACAAGTGCACGAGAAGCCTCAAATCTTATGAATTCGCGCCCAGGGCCAGCCGGGCGAGAGGCGTTTAGAGATGAAAGTGGAAAGAAATAAAAGGCTCAATTTAATCTGCTTTAAAACCCTTCAACACATCGCTCGCGCCGAGGACTCCGCTAGCACTAGGGGCTGATGCGCCGCATGCCTGAGAGCTATTACACCCCTCTAACACAGACCCCCATTCACAGCACACCGTTTTCATTAGCAGCTCTAATAAGTCTTAACGTTATTAAATGCCAGCCCCGATGATCGAGTGAAACAAGCCCAAAGACGACACGATTTTTTTTTCTTTTGAAGGTCCTGAAAGAAAGAAAGCGATTCCACAAAAAGTCAGAGAGAGAAGGGCGACTGAAAAAAAAAACAGCGAGAAATAAACCAAACCAAATAAACACGAGCGGCCCTCGCTCTGTCCACTTCTAACACGGGACTGGAGGGGAGGAAAAATGATGAAGAGGTTTATAATCACTGCCTGCCATTTCTCTCTCCAGCCATAATCCACATACTCCAGCTCCCGCTGCGCAAAGAATCATTGCTCATCCCAACACCAACCAATTTACCACCCAAATACACACATAGCCACAAACACACCAAAACACTCAACGATTTGACACTTTTGGTCGCTCCTCTTTTGCCTTATGTTTTTGATTTTATGATAATATGATTTTAATATTATATGTGCGTGTGTGTAATGACATTTGGATTGGACTTTAAAGGTAACATTATTTAAAAAGTATGTATTTTGTTTATATTTTTTCACAATTTCCACGTGCGCAAAACCCCTCATCATCAACACCGGACAGAACTGCGCTGCGTTAATTCGTTAAATTCATCCAAATTCAAACTATAATTTCTCCGACACAGGAAAAGTTTTACCCGATTGCAGGCTAGAGTTTGTGCCTCCACGGGGTCTCATGTTAAACACACACACTATGTGCCATTGAAAGAAGTGTGAGAGCAACCCTTCCACTCCCCCTACACCCAGCCGTCAGTTAAGGAGCACAACGGCGATGGGAAGAAAAAAAGAGCAGTGGGCATTTCCAAACAAGAATAAACCATTTTGCACCCTCCAAATCTCATTCTCTTCCAACAGACGAGCCCATAATATTACAAACCTATCTACCGGCGGGGGGTGCTGAATAATTCATCTCCCCTCAGTTCTCTTCTAGGCCTTTTGTTGGAAGTTTTCTCTCCCTCCTTTACGGATCTTTGGATGTGAATGGACGGATCTATTCCTCGTCTCCATGCCTCGCTCTTCAGAGTTCGCCTTTGTACCGCGGACGCTTTACTTAAAAACCAGAGCCTTCAGAGCGAGGGTCTCCGGGGTGAAGTTCATCTTCAGCTTTAATGAAATACTATCTCTGCAGAGAAACCTCCTTTTTTCGCACATTGCGCACCCAATGTTTCACAGCGTACATTATTTATCACAACGTGATTTTAAGAGTTAATATTTTACACACACGGCTAACATTTCCTCAACAGACCACGAAGATCAAAACATGACATTTTGCATTTTTGAGACTAGTGGGTTGTAGATGTTGAGGGTGGGGAAGGTGTGGAAGTCGGGGAAGTAGGGAAGGTGGTTGACCTTGGGCAATTTGGGGAAGCTTGGGAAGGTTGTGGAAGGTTGGGGGGTTCAGGGAAGGTGAGGGAGGTTAGAGAGGGTGGGAAAGTTGTTGAAGGTGGGAAATGTTGAGGAACGGTGTGGAAGATGGGGACAGTTGGGAAAGTTTGTGGGAGGTTGGGAAAGGTATGGAAGGTTGGGGAAAAGAGGTAGGTGGGGCACGCAGGAAATGTTCTGGATGGTTGGGGGAATTGGGGAAAAGAGAGGAAGCCACAGAAGGTTGGGCATGATGGGGAAGGTTGGAGAAGGTGGGAGAAGGTCGGGGTAGGGAAAGCAGGGAATGTGGAGGAAGGCTGGAGATGCTGGGGGAGATGGGGAAAGGGGGGTAAGTCGGGCATATCGGGGAAACTAGGAGAAAATGGGGAAGGGTGTGGAAGGCTGGGGAAAGAATGGGAGCTTGAGTAGAGACGGCGGGGAATGGGGAGGTTTAGGGGGTTGGAGAGATAGGAAGGTTGAGAAAGTTGGAGATGGTTGGGGAAGGTGTGGAGGGGAAGTTGAGGGAGGTTGAGTAAGGTGTATGGAGAAGGTTGAGAATGGGAGCAGATTAAGGCGCAGTTGCGCTGCGGGGTGTAATTGAATCTGATCGCCACATCGCTCATCTGTCACTTAACGTTTAGGTGGGAGCGTTTAGGGGCTCTGCAAGACAAGCGCGGCGAGCCCTGAACACGGCCAGTGTAAATCATTAAGGGTTTCAATCAAACGGCTGGACTGACAGCTTCACTGCGCGCCTGACACACAGCGCCGCT
>JBBPDH010000130.1:18818736-18821787 GCA_037974565.1 Clupeocharax schoutedeni
CACACACACACACACACACACACACGCACACAGGATATACATATATACACTTCGCAGAATTCCAGGCGATGGTTTCCAGGGTTACAACAAAAAAAATCAGCCACAGCCTGAATTAGAAGCGACTTGGCACACTGCAAAAAAATGACGCTATATGTGTAAATGATGCAAATGAGTCAGACGGTTGCACATGGATAAAACATGTTACATCAACACAGGGCTTGTCTTCTTCTGCTGGGAACCGCGTGTGTAATCATTTGCAAGATATGGACACATTTGTATCACAAATATTTAAAGCGGCCCAGTGTGTGATTAGATGAAATTCACTGTAGGTGTAAAAGTCGTATGCTTATTATTTATATTTAGAAAAATAAGAAAATGAACACATAATAAATTCAAACTGTATCCCGTGTTGTTAAAATCTTAAAATATATGTTATTGTGGATCCAAAACGTTCTTCCCACGAAGAAATAAAATGAACTCACTTCCATTAAAACAACTTCAGTCATACTTCCAGCAGACATGTTCCGTCTGTGGTGCGGACAGTACAAATTTGTTTACTTATTTGCCTCTTTTACCTCTGTTTAATGCTGTCTGCAGAAGATTCTTTCTCTTGCCATAAGTCACTGATTTTGCAAACATGATACAGTCATGTGTTGGTTCGTTCAATCCAGCAGCAATGCGGACAAAAAACGGAAAGTTTCCCAGTCAGAATTTGCGGTTCCTGGTCAGTCAGAAGATGAAGAGCTCTTAACCCGTCAAACTGTGTCATTATAATATGAAATGATGCAATACACAGTTATTATACAAGTGGACACCAGTTTAACTCTTGGACATTTACGTTCTTACAAAGTTTAGATAAATCAAATTAAATCACTTCCATTAAAACAACTGCAAACCAGTGTTTTTTTATAGAACTTTTTTAGAGTTTTGGATTGGAGTTAAAATGGGCAAGAAGGGACATTGATGTTTAGGAGATGTGCTGTGGGCAACTATTTCATTTAGGTAAAGAAATGTCCACTAGAGGGCGATAAAATTCTAAACGCAAGAGCTCAATTAGTGGCAATGGGAACAGGCTTAGGAGACTGTTACTGTAACATAATTCACATTAATAATTCCAGCATAACATAGGCAGATGTTTCCTTATCTAGTGCGACAGTATACACATTTTCTACAATCAGATGAATATATTCATTAAAACATTAACATTCTCGTAAGAATCAACTACAAATGAGCCAAAAACTGCAGTACTGTATTGCACTATTCGGCATGCATATTTTAGTCAATTTAGTTTAAAATATTATGTTTTCAAAAAAGAATATCACTGAGAATAAGTTACACAAACCGATTGTGTTTGCAAATGAGATTCCACTTAGGTCTTTAACCTATATGTGTTTGCAGAACTCACTTGGTCTACAAGGATAAGCACTGGGCATGTGGATCCATGTACGTATTTTAAGTTTAATTCCTCATTTGCAGATGTAATATCCTACATTTGTGGCCATCCTGTAATGATGGGGTTGTTAAAGCTGTTCTTTTGAGAGGGGCTTTGACAGTTTGACGGCTCATGTGGCCAGAGTCAGGCAAGTACGGGATTAACTGCTGTCTTTAAACATTTGGCACTTCTGTTTATAGACATGCAACCATATTCATGTAGTTTCATGTACTTTCATCCTCTTGGCTTGACATGGTTTCATCATACAAAAAATATCAGGGGCAAAAATTAGTTTTAAAGTCTTCTATTTTGTTATTATATAATATATATAAGGACCACTTATAATGTTTGTGCTTATGTACCCGTAATTCTATGTATGAATTTACACTAGTCTCTGAAGTATCGATCTTTTAGGACCAAATTACCTGGTTTTACCTGTGTCCTTACAACACACATACACACGCACATTGTATGTTTTATATGTATATAAAACATACAATACGAAACATACAAACACGAGCTAGATGGGTGAACTAGTTTGGTTGTGTGTGGCCGAAAAATATGCTATAAAGCAGCATATGAGTGAGGTAGTTTTCCTTTTCCTTGCTCAGTGGCATTTTTATGATTTTACAGTTATGTTAGAATAGGCTAGGGTGTGTTTCAACTAAAAACAAAATTCAAGTTACATTACTGTCAAACGAGCGGAAATTGTCATAACTTGAAAACCCCCTGTATATCCAGTAATACCTAACAGTTCAATAATCGCAGTTTCACAGGTTTTGTCTGCATATATCCTCCACATTTTTTGCTTTTGTGACGTCCAGAACTCAAAGGGGTATGGACATCATAAAAGCATTTTTTTTGCTTTTGTGATGTCCATACCCCTTGGTCCTAGTGCTGGGTTGCTAAGCACCACAACCAAACATAAACATCCCAGCACAAGGACAAGGAAGCACGGTAGACATCACAGCTACTCGTGGCAATATATATACATTTGCATGCATTTTAGTGATGAATTCTTAAGAAAAATATAATTAACTAATTTTGTAACATAAATATTCACGTAAATTTAGATACATTTCCATATAAAAATAACTATAAATATTTTTGTCCTGTGGAGTGAAACACAAAGAAAGTGCGTCTTGGGACAGTGAAATACCGCTGTACTCAGAGGCCAGAGGTTTGAAAGTAGCCAATCCAAGAACACTATTTATTTCTTCTTGCTCCTGATTGGCTAGTGCCCATTGACACGGCAGCAGTCCAGAATGTACCTTGTTGTGCATCTCCAGTGCTCTCGTGTTTTTCGTTTTGTTCTTCTTAAAGCCCTGTATTTTTATTACTGTATGTTAAATTAATTTATTTCTGTATTTACTGTATTTACTCTGCTTATACCAAAGAAAATGACAGCACATACCAAAGAAAACTTTTAGCACCGATATGCGGGTGCTATATATATATATATATATATATATATTTATTTATTTATATACATTAGGGGTGTGACTAGATCTCGTAGTACGGGAGACCGTGACGATATCCTTGCGTTAATAAAAGCTGCGCCTGTGAAGAAAACAGAAAGAAATTCAGTTCGCATTAAAGGGCAAACAACCCTCTCTCTC
>JBBPDH010000130.1:18849649-18876091 GCA_037974565.1 Clupeocharax schoutedeni
GTAAAATTCAATATCGGTCGACCTCTAATCACTATACCTACAGCAGGCTCTTGCTACAGAACTGTGGCATAACTCAAGGATCCCCCCCCTTATGAGTATTTACTCACCTCTACTAAAAGATGGAGGCTCTGAAAGCAGGATTATTTTAGCCATTCTTCAGTTATTGATGGTAAAAATAATACATGTTCTGTGATTGGTGAAGTGACCATATCACAATGCTGTGCCACTTTTTAGAGTTCTTCATTGATGCTGGCTTTGCTGTTGGTTTTAGTGGCTTTTGCAGTGACCATTTGTGAATCCCATCAATAACTTATTGTTTAACAGGCAGTGGTAAAGTAATGATGATAAATGCAAGGCATTTAACAATAATTTTTTTATCAGCCCTAAATGAAGTGTTTAGTCTGATTTTTTTTAAATGTAGTTTTTGTACTGTTTGTCTCTGTAGGACACAGGTCTAGGAAGCCTCTATGTCTTCAATCCTATTTTCGGCAAGAAGAGCCACATCAATGTTCCAGCGTTGCCCAGACCAATCCTTCAGTCCTTGTTGTTGCCCCTCATGGACCAGGATTATGCTAAAGTCCTTCTTTTGATAGATGATCAGTACAAGGTCAGTACGTCTGTGTTTGGAAGAAAGAGCTGGCAAAAATTATGACAGCATTTTCAGTACGGGTCAATCTGTTTTTCTGCTCTTCAGGTAACATCATTCCCTTCCACTAAGAATGTCCTGCAGCAGCTGCAAGAGATGGCATCCTCCATTTACTTCTACTTGGTAGACTCCAGTCAGGGCAGGCTGTCTGGTTTCCGTCTACGCAAGGACCTGTCCACTGAGCTGATCTGGGAGGTGGTCATCCCCTGTGAGGTACAGAGGATAGTAGGAGTGAAAGGCAAGCGAGCCAACGAGCACGTCCACTCCCAGGGCCGAGTCATGGGGGACCGCAGTGTTCTTTATAAGGTAATAATCAACATGCAATCAACTTCTACAGCCATTAAAGACACAGAACCTTAATCATTTATAACTTTAGTGAGTCTTTGACATAACCCTGCCTCAGCTAATTTGACATTGTCCATTGGAAATGTTTTGGGATTTTTAAAAAATATTTATTATACTTTATCTCTCTTACTTCTAGTACCTGAACCCCAACCTCCTTGCAGTGGTAACCGAAAGCACAGACAGCCATCAGGAGCGCAGCTTTGTGGGAATTTTCCTCATTGATGGTGTGACAGGCCGTATTGTTCATGAGGCAGTACAAAGGAAGGCCAAAGGTCCTGTTCACTTTGTCCATTCTGAGAACTGGGTGGTGGTGAGTAAAAGGACAATTTCTTCTGGTCTTTTTTTGTTGTTTTCTAAACTATTTGCATGAGAAGCCTACTGCTGCATGTTTTGGGGCTAGTTAACATGTATCACTGCTTTATGTCAGTGAAATTAGTTTATAATTTGTTTCAGGGGTAGCAATATGAAAACTAATGTTAGTGGATTTTTTCCCCTCTACTCTAGTATGTTTACTGGAACACAAAGTCTAGGAGAAACGAGTTTTCTGTGCTTGAGCTTTTTGAGGGTATGGAGCTGTACAACAGCACGGTGTTCAGCTCTCTGGACAGACCGAACCCACCGCAGGTCCTGCAGCAGTCCTACATATTCCCCTCTCCTATAAGCACACTGGAGGCAACACTCACTGAGAAGGGCATCACTAGTCGGCATCTACTTGGTCAGTTCTGAGCTGAATTGTTTTGTAAATGTGATGTTATAAGAACTGTTGTTTGTACAAACTTTGTTTTTGTTTATTTAGTGGGACTCCCATCAGGAGCCATCATGTCTTTACCAAAGATGTTTCTGGACCCACGGAGACCAGAAGTGGTCTCGGAACAGAGCCGGTGAGCATTGGGCAAACGTATAGTGTCCACTGTCTATAATTTGTTCTAACTGAATGCTTTTTTTTTTTAGGGAGGAGAATCTAATACCGTACTCTCCTGAAATGCCAATTCGCACTGAGTGGTTTATTAACTACAACCAAACCGTGTCAAGAGTCAGGGGCATCTTTACTGCCCCTTCAGGTCTGGAGTCCACATGCCTGGCAAGTATCCGGACAATATTAACATTACAGCGAAGACGCGGCTTCAGTCAATCATGGATTTGTTTCTTAGAACCTAACAAATAATTATTTGCGGAAAACACATATCTTCCACACTTTTTCTTTTTTTGGGGGGGGCAATTTATAATTTTACATGCTTTTTAGTGTTATTTGTATTATAAAATTATAATTTTCTAATGTTGTTATGTGGATATTAATATAAATTCAGCTAAATTTCCATATAAAATATAGTTTTTTAATACTGTCTAGAGAACACAAAGCAACAGTATATTGACTGCTGCCCCATTTCTACCTCATAACAGTTTCCCTCATCAAGCCATCTTGAGAGTTTTGCTGACCCTGTATTATTACTGTAAATTTAACTATATTGCTAAAGTATTTACCCTGGTTATACCAAAGAAAATGAAAAAAACCCACATTTGCATGAATTACAGTACAGTCTATACATGGGTAACATCAATATTTTACAATCAGTGTAAACTGCACAGTATGTATACAGGGTTACTTTTACGTTTTCTTTAAGGGTATTAAACTGAGTTAAAAGTAAACTTAAAGCATATTTGGTGGAATATTTACTTATGAAATCAGTTAAGGGTCTGTATAGTGAGTCTGTCTTTGCTGCTTGCTTACTGTCCTTGCAAAGTAAAAATCAATTTCATTGGTTTTTCATAAAACAATGTTTATAGATTTGTATCTCTGCTAAGATGATGGTCTGTTCATTCATTTTATTTTTCCTTTTCCTCCCCTAGGTGGTTGCATATGGCCTGGACATCTATCAGACGAGAGTGTACCCTTCTAAACAATTTGATGTCCTTAAGGATGATTATGATTATGTACTGATCAGCAGCGTGCTGCTTGGACTGTTCTTTGCTACTATGATCAGCAAGCGATTAGCAGAAGTAAAACTACTAAACCGTGCATGGCGGTAAAGTGCAAATCCATGGCCTGAAAACCTCATTCTGGCTGTTTCTTCCTTGTGATGGCCTCATTGATGGCAGGAGACCAGCTAATGCCTATGTCAGAAAGTGAGATTGCATAATGAGCATCATGGAAGTTTTGGAAGCTGACTTTTGGGGGGGGGGGGGGGGGGGTTTTTTTTTTTTTTTTTTTTTTTTTTTTTTTTTTTTTTTTTACCATTTCTCCATGGCAATTTATTTATTGTGGCTTTTGATGTAAGGTAATTTGGAGTTTTTATGCCCACTGTCTGTGTTTTAGGAATAAATTTAAGGTTATAAAATTACCACACAAATTGAGTTTTCAGGTTCAGTAAATGACTAGGGTAGCACATTTAAGAATGTTCCCCTCAAAACTAATATTAGTTGCTAGTTAATATACATATGTGTTGTGTGGATTCTAAGTCATCCAAAAAATGTTAACAAATATTAATTGCTGCTTTAAAGGTAGACTCTGAAATTTTATTTAACATTGTCCAATAACATTTTTTGTGATGCTTAGTGCATCTTATTTTGCACTGTTCACCTGCTGACTGAGTCTGCCGTTTAAAAAGAAAAAAAAAACCTGATGAGAGATGATATAATTTTAAAATCCGAAATAAAGATGGCCTAGATGTCCGGACATGGACTGTACAGCCTTTTGTATGAAAAGGTTGGTTTCAGACTTCTCAAAAAAGTCAGAAGGTTCAGATAAATTACAAAAAACAAGTACACTGTGGTAGGGAGGTGGGGTTGTATACTTTTGAGTATTATCCTGGTTGGGTCAAGGTGTTGGGGCACGCTTGTCCTCATAACCTAATATTACAAACACAGGGTGTCTTTAGATATGTTCTACTGATGTGTTCCTGGAGGCCCCACCTCAAAGTGTATGAGTAATCTTTACTCAAATTTATGAGTAAATAGTTGATTATTAATCTATTTGATCAGTCATGTGTTTTGGAGCAGAGGAAATACTAAATGGGTATACAACTGGAAAACTGGTTTAGCAAAGTGTTGACCAAATCCAGTCCTGTATTTCACTTGCAATGCACAGTTTTCAGTCTTTCCTGCACTTGAGGTATCTTGAACTAGTAGTCAAGACCTCCCTGAGTTCATTTGGATGTATTTGAATGGGGGAAAATGAACCTGTGCAGTGCAGATGGACTTCAAGACTAGATATAACCAACACTGACTAAACAACACTGGATGGAATGTTGTAGGGAATCTATTTTCACAAGAATCTCCTGCCTTCAGTTGTCTCCCCAGCCCGCTCCAGTTTCTCCCTTTCTTGAACAGCTAGATGTGTTTGGAGCCTTGATTATTACAGTGGATTCAGCTTTGTTTTGTTAATTTATTGTTTTTTTGTTTTTTTAAAATGTAATTTTGGACTACATAAGTAACCTGGATAACTTATCCCAAGATGATGATTAATAAAAATGAGATCCAAAACACTTAACATTTGTGTTATAACTGTAGGTATGAGGGACTGAGACTGTGACGTTCAAATGAACATTGTAATGATATATTGTTCAATATACACGATGTGGACAAAAGTATTGGAAAGTCTCACCATTACACCAACTTTAATGATGTGAAAGTGAACATTTTGTCATATGTGAACACACCACAGAATTCTTAGTCTGAATTTAACCCATTCACCAAGTGAAGCAGGAGGCAGCCAGGAACACGGCACCCGGGGAGCAGTGTGTGGGGATGGTACCTTGCTCAGGATACCTCAGATACCTCAGGATGCCTAGTGGTCTTGGGAATCGAACCCACGACTTCCTGATCGCAGGGCGAGCACCCTAACCACTAGGCTACCAGCCACCCCAACAGGTAGAAAAGAATATTCATTTACATTGTAATACACAGGAATGTAGATTTGCAGCACTATATATTCATCTCTTTTAATTATATGTATAAATATGAAAATCAAACAAAGTGGAGAACAAGTGAAGAAAATTTTACCACTGCATTCAAGTAGACTTAAAGTTCAAAATCTCACTTCATGAGATTTTTTAACCTCAATACGAGTTCCCCTATCCATCCTATGGTCTTGCAGTGGCTAGAAATGGCAATAGGTGTATAGAGGGCTTTGAACATCCTGCTCCACCATTGAGAGAATGGCAGCTCAGATAGCCTGACCTGGAATTTTCCCCTTATATCATCATACGGGGAAAGGTTAACTTCCCTTTCTCATGCTTTGCCCGCCCAGAGAATTTGTCCTAATTATAAATTGTCCTAATTAAATTATACAACCCAATCAATGATGCAAAACTTTTGTTTTGGTATAAAATATGCACATACTCTAGAGGGCTTTGCCTTTCTTATAAGAAATTTCTGACATATATATATATATGGGGTGTGTGTGGATGTATGTATGTATGTACTTTGACATTGTATCATTGTGTTAATACATAGACTTTATAAAGGACTTACTTATGACGTTCAAACGTGATCTGTTGCTGTATATGATACTGAACGGGTTGTAGTATGACGTTACTCTGTTGAGTATGAGGTACAGTGTTTACTTGTGACGACACGTCCTGTTGTTCCGCGTCCGAGGCCGAACCTCATTTCCTCCGCTAGACTCTAATAGAGAATCGCAAGATGGCGTCGAGTGGAGGAGATGGAGAACCCGAGTGGACCGCAGCCGTGCGGCCGCTCCTGTCGGCCTCCTACACGGCCTTCGAAACGAAAGAGCTACCTCAGCTTATAGGATCCATCATAAACAGGTCGGGGTGCGGCTCTCTTCGTTGTTCCGTGCGTGCAGTCTCGAAAACGGGTCGGGTAAACCTGGCATTAGCAAAAACAGTGCTTGCTAAATGCTAACCCATAATACTGCAGTGCTTTAGCCACTTTAGCATTCAAGCTAGGAGAGATTCTGCTTCATCATCAGGCCGAATAGGAGGCGTGGGGCTCTTTTTCAGATTATTTAAGCCCCTGTGAGACCTTTCTGGTGGTTCACACCCGGTCACTGGGTTAACATGGGCAAACAGTTGCAGTGTGGTGTTTAATATGTTTAAAAGGAAACACGAAACTGACATTCGTTACTGGTTGCCACCCAGTTTAGCTTTCCCTTTTCCTAGCTAGCTCTTAGCTGGGTAGCTAACCTGGCAGCCTAACATAAAAATAGCTGCCAAGCAAGAGTAAAGTTTAGTTTTCTAAACTAACCCTAAATCTTCTAAACGAATTGTATCAGTTATGCTTTTTTATCCTATCAGCGCTGAAATGCTTGCCGACTTAGAAAGTTTGTAGCTAGCCAGTTTAATCAGTTAAACCTTCAGTGACAGAGATCAACTTTATTGCTACCTAGCCGTCACCAGCCAGATTCTAATTCGTTTCCATTCTCTGAACAAATTCGTTTTTGCATACATGAACAAGTATGTAGGCTACGTTGTGCTCTGTGGTTCAGAGAGGTCGTGTTTGTATACTGAGGTGTTTGCACGGCTGTCACTGGACGTTTAGCCATAGTCTGTTGGGGTTTAGGTGGTTATCATTTACCTGACAACGTTATTACCTAACCAAGGTGGGCCGTAAGCCTCATTAGTTACTAGTAATTAAAGTAAATATTAGTTACTAGTGTATTACACCCGTTGATGTTTCTGACTTGATAACTGTTCAGAATGGAGCTGCTGTATCTGACGTCTTAACTGTAAATTGCCCACCTGAGGTGTAAATTGTATAGAATACTCAGATCTTTTCAGTTGCGTTTATTTCACCGCCATTAACTTTTTTTCCAGTTGGTTTGTAACTTAACAAGTGCTTTAATGTTGCTGACATGAAAACGAAACTGAAAATTAATTGTAGCATAAGCGCTTTGTTTGAATGCCATTATCTTTTCCGTGTTTTTGTTATTATTTGTGACATAGTTAATTCTAACGGAATAGTCGTTAAATTATGTTTTGGAGTGTTGAACTATGTACTAACCTATAATACTACCAATTATTACACTTGTTCTAAAAGCAACATAAAGTAAAGTGGCCCCTTTATAGTCAAGAGTAAACACAGCATAGCGCATAGTGTGATGGTTGTGAAATTCTGGCTTTGCATTTAACTCATTGCACAAGCGAAGCCCGGGACCTTGCTTAAGGGTACCTTAGCTGTGCCACTAGCAGTCCTGGGATTCAAACCCCCGGCCTTCTGATCACAGGGGCATTTTCCTAACCACAAGGCCATCAGCTGCCCCAGGAGCTTTTGGAGATTTATCAAGCTTTTTTTTTTCCTTTTCTTTATAGGGCACGATCATGTTGCCTGTAGTCACTATTAAAACTTCGGTGCCCAATTTTATTCAAGACACCACCCAGTAGAGAATTCAGTTTTACATCTGATAATCAGGCTATTCTTGATTCTTATTTCAGCATTTAAACCTAGATTGTTGGCATATATGATTTGTGTCAGATTTCAGTGTTTTTCAAAAATGTAACCAGAAGTGTTCTTGAAAAAAGTGATGATTTGGTTATTTCGTTAACAGACTTCATTTGCTGTGGCTTGTACTGTGTACAACATTTAAAATGTTCGGTTCCTTAAAATATTTTGGTGTTCCTTTTTGCAGTGAATCTGAGATACTTCATCACGATAAACAATATGAGCCGTTCTACTCATCTTTTGTGGCGCTCTCTGCACATTACATCACCACAGTGTGTGGACAAAGTATGTGAATTTATGCTTTTTCGGCTGAGGGGAGTGTGTTAGCTATTCATTACCTTATTTAGAAGTCAGTACTACTATGGGGTACACTTTTAAATGAAGTATGTATTCATATGTTTTGCTAAATATGTAATTGGAAAGTTTATGGAACTGTTGAGTAAGCATTAACTGCCTTTTGCATCTTTTCCCCTCTTTCACTAGTCCCTAGAAATCAGTTGCTGTCAGTAGCTGCAGCGTGTAAAGTATTGATTGAATTTTTATTGCTGCGGCTTGAGAATCCAGATGAAGCATGTGCAGTTTCACAGGTGAGATGTGAAATCAGTCATCTATTCAAAAAAATCTTGGTTTGTTCGTGGAGTCCTGCCTCTCTAATATTTGTTTGTGCTGTCCATGTTTCAGAAACACCTGATATTATTAATAAAAGGCCTTTGCACCGGTTGCAGTCGACTAGATCGGACAGAGATCTTTACCTTCACTGCAATGATGAAGTCAGCCAAACTTCCACAGACTGTCAAAACCCTTTCTGATGGTGAGGACTTTTTCCTGAACATTTTGTATTATGGTTTGCACCCTTTATAAAGAAGGCTTTGCTGGTTTGATTTGTGTGATGATTGATTGAAATAAGGACAAAGTCTCTTTTGGCGTCAGAATGGATTACAGTGTAGATACCTTTTTTCAGCTATTTCCTGCAAGTTTGGTACTGTGTTCCAGGTTAGGAGATTGTACTGTCATGCTTATGTACAAATGATGAAGAATGGATTATTAGATTTTATGATACTTGGTCGTCAAAACCTTGAAAAGCGTGGGATTTAAAGTCCTTATTGTATAATGTGAATTATTGTTGTAGGATTGATATTTTCTGCAATGTAGTGTAAGTCTTTTGATTGATTGATTGATTGATTGGCAATTTGCTCTCACAAAGATTTATGTTTCCCACTGAAGTTAAGTTTGGATCTTGGGGATTGATATTCGTGCTCGCCTCATAAAGTACAAATGACTTGGACAGTATTCCTGAGCTATTTTGACCCTTGAGAATGAGCGAAGGGGTCTAAAAAGATGGATAAAGATTCTGTATTTGAGGATTGGGAAACATTCTGTGTAGTACAGTGTAAATATGTATTATAAATAAGCATTTATGCATGTAACAGCAATGCTGTCACCAGTGCTGCCATGTTGTGTTGATTGGGATAGTAGGTTATGTTGTTTATCTATCTAGTTTCCTTTGCTGAAAAAAAGTAATACGTTTTTTTGTGTAATGTTAAATAAAGTGGTCCTAAAAGAACTGAAGGGGTCCTCCTCCATTGGAAGGCTGTACTGGCTTAATCCAAGAGCTGCTGATGTTGATGATCCAAAATCACAAACTTAATCTGCCCTGGAATGGGTTATGCATGCAGTATAAATGACTCTAGTGCTGTAGCCCAGTAAAAAGTGATTTACTCTCCTGAAACAGCAGATCCAAGGTTTGATTGAATTACGCATTAAGTTAGCTGGATGAACAAGAAATTCCACATAGTAAGACAGGACTTTTGTTGGATGTGATATGTTGATAGACAATCGCTGGGAACTAAATCTGTCAACTGCATAAAGTGCTGTACCATTTTTCAAACAGGCATTCTCGACATTTTGCCCTGCAGTCGTTATGATGTAGGCGCTGACTATTTAAGCCATTTGGCTTGTTCGTGTCTTTTGTGTAACTGATTTGTTAGGAAAACAATTCACACTTCCTTGTTAAAGGAATTCTGATTCCACAGCAGCATTTCGGTAGTTCCAGGAGTTGTTTTTTGCCAGTAAGGACCTTGAACATTGTTGAGTAACTAATTTCAATGTTTTGAGAATTAAAAAAAAAAAAAAGAAGAAGAAGCAGGTTGACTTTTTTTAACTGAGTGTCCAATTTTGATTGGATTCAAGAAAATTCTTTAAACACTAATGTACAAAACATGTAAAACACTTGAGAGACTCTGAGCTTTTAATGATAGAAAGGTTTATTTGTGAAAAACTTCTTTTTTGTCAGTGTTTCACTGGAAAGTCTTGTGAGCAGCATGTTACATTCTCAGCAGCACTGATATCGAGACAGTGTCTTGTCTCATCTGAGTCTATTAAACTTTTTCCCTTTTCTGAGTGCCAGGCTGGCAGAAAGAGAGCTTTGTTCCCTTGCCTCTGTGAGATGGGATTTGCACTCTCGTTTCCAGATGGGCGCTCTCAGAGCTGGGGTTTTCTGGACATTAGAATGTGCGCTCTGTGATTGTGCTCATATCGTGTTCTGTTTCCTTGTGTCATGGTCTAGTGGAGGACCAGAAGGACCTGCCATCCCCAGTCAACCCAGAGCTACGACACAAAGAAGTGCAAATGAATTTCTTCAATCAGTTGACATCAGTGTTTAACCCCGACATTACGGTGTTGGCCTCACCCTCTGCACACATGCAGGTTTGTGAATTCTCCATATTTTACATATACACAAACTGAATGTGGATTCCTCCTTACATTTACTGACTTTTTAAAAATTGTGCCCTTTTTTCCCCCTCTGTAGGCTGAGGGGGAGTGTGATGAACAAACAACGACCGATCAGGCAGCACAGGCCAAAATGAAGAATGCCTTCATCTCACAAAATGTGTCCAGTTTACAAGAATTAGGTGCGTTTGTGTGTGTGTGTGTGTGTGTGTGTGTGCGTGCTTACTTCTTAATTAACAATCTCTTTTCATTTGCTCTTATGATTTTTATTTGGTGCAGTTAAACACTCTGTCTTCTCGTCACAGGGGGCTCGGAGAAGTTGCTGCGCGTGTGCCTCAATCTGCCCTACTTCTTGCGCTACATCAACCGCTTTCAGGATGCCGTATCAGCGAACTCTTTCTTCATCATGCCAGCCACTGTGGCAGATGCCACGGCTGTCCGAAATGGGTGAGCCTGTGTTCCATCCTTTTAAATACGACCTGCTTGAATTAGGTTCAGCATCAGTTGAAAATTGTGCTGAATCTTGTGACATACGCATGTGCTTGTCTGTCAGATTTCACTCCCTCGTGATTGATGTGACTATGGCCTTGGATACCCTCTCCCTTCCTGTGCTGGAGCCTTTAACTCCTGGGAGACTCCTTGATGTGACAGTGCTAGCACTGAGCTGCCTCTATGCAGGTTGGGTAACTAATAGGTCTTAAATAGACATAATTTATTGTTTGCTATGAGAATTCAGAATAATATTTAAGCATTTACAGGTGTGAGTGTAGCAACGTGTATGGCTATTCTGCAAGTGGGAAGCGGACTGCAGCTCCGCACCTCCTCTACGGGCTCAAAAGAGGAAGACTATGAAAATGATGCTGCTACTATAGTGCAGAAATGCGTGCGTATGACGTTCTTGTAGTTACTCATTAATTTATTCATCAATTGATTCTTGTATTAAATTGTTTTCATTTGCTTTCTTTGAAAACAGCTGGAGATATATGACATGATTGGACAGGCCATCAGTAACTCTCGAAGAGCTGGAGGGGAGGTAAATGAGAGATTAATGTTTATCTTCAAGAACACAGCCAAAGCCAGAGTGGATATACTGCATATTTCTTTGTTCTTGTCTTGTTTCTGCAGCATTATCAGAACTTCCAGCTCCTGGGAGCCTGGTGCCTACTGAACAGCCTCTATTTGATACTGAATCTGAGTCCCACAGCTTTGGCAGACAAGGGGAAGGAGAAAGATCCTCTTGCAGCACTGCGGGTCAGGGACATTGCATCTCGCACCAAAGATGGGGCAGGATCCCCAAAACTGGGCCCTGGCAAAGGGTAAGTAAATTTACTTCAGTTTTTTTTGCATAAACATGTTTTTAAGATCAGTGTGACACATTCATTTCCCCCCTTTCTTTAAAAGACACCAAGGCTTTGGGGTTTTGTCAGTCATTCTGGCAAATCACTCAATCAAGCTGCTCACATCACTGTTCCAGGACCTACAAGTAGAGGCACTGCACAGGGTAAGAAAACACTGCTGACGTGTGCTATACTGTTTTTGTACTCTTTTGCTATTTTCATTTTATGAAAAGTGGCTCAGTGTATATCTCCCTCAGGGCTGGGCTAGTGATGGTCCACCGGCAGAGCTTAACATCATGGCTCAAAGCACATCAATCCAGAGAGTGCAGAGACTCATTGACTCTGTGCCTCTCACCAACCTTCTCTTTACGCTGCTCTCCACATCATATAAGAAGGTATGAAACTGAGCAGCGGTTAAATCCTCACCATGACAAACCTCTCGGTGATGGATGAGTATAAAGATCGGTCTGGTTTTGCTGCTTTCAGGCGTGCGTGCTGCAGAGGCAAAGAAAAGGCTCGGTCAGCAGCGATGCCAGTGCCTCCACTGACTCCAACACGTACTACGAAGATGACTTTAGCAGCACAGAAGAGGACAGTAGTCAAGGTAACAAATGCAGCAGAGTTCTCTCTTAATCAGATTTTATAGTGAGGCTTAGCAAAGTTAGTATCAGTCAGTCTATTTCATTATGAGCAGAAACCAGGCACATGGTTGCTGGAATATTATCATGGACTAATCCTATGTAGGCCTGTGCCCGGGAGAGTTTGAGTTGCTATGGTAACAGCATCTTGTGATTGTTAAAAAAGAATTTATCTCGTTTATCACCTATCATTTAAAAAGCTGTTGATCGTATATTGTTTGTTTTTATGTAAACCACAGGAAGACACATAATTAAAACTTTTATCTGGAGTGATATCCTCCATTTCAGCCATGTTTATTATACTGAATGGATGAGATTATTGTAGAATTGCGGCTGTTGAGCTGTGCTGTTTGAACAAACTTGACGTGAACAGTGGATATCAGGCTTGAAAAATATCCGCCTCGTTTCAGACCAGGTTTCAGACTTTATACCAAACATCTCTCACTTTCAGACTTCATAACAGAGGTCTGTGGAACACCCTATTGGCACCAATATGTTTCAAATGCATAACAATAAGTTCTAATACAGCAAGTGAAGTTTAGTTTCAAAAGCAACCGTCAAAAAGACTTCAGAAAAGAAAGCATTAGGGTAAAATTTCTCAGCTGGTAAAGTTTGTATATTTTGATCTTCATGATGATACTACACTATTGTGGGCAAATTAAAGCTTTCATGAACTGAATTATTATTATCTGTGAAAATGTTCTTGTTGGAATTATAGTAATTTTTGCTATGCATGTAAAGTAACCATTTTAAAAATAAATAAAAGGTAAGCCAGGACCCCACAACACTGCCCACCAAACTATCAATTTGCCATGGTTACTTTGTGATTAACCTAAAAAGACAACTCACCGGCACAGGCCTAATCTTGTTTTATTTATTTGTAACTAATTACCACTTGCAGTAATTCAGGCGTGACTTAGGTCTGTAGCCCAGATTTATGTCAGTTTTGAAAGCTGGGCTGTTTCTTCCTTTGGCTGAGCTAGTGTCAGGGCAGAGGCGAGTGAGGAATACTTTGATGCACTTCCCAATGGCTGCATGCTGTAGTAGATGGGCCAAAGTTTGGCCACACAAGGGCTTAGAGACAGGTCAGTTTATTCTTGCTGCAGAGTGCTGTTGCACATCAAGCATGCTCTGCTTAACTGCGTCGCCCTGGCAGTCTGCACAGCTAGTGACAGTGTTCGTTATTTCAGCAGAGAGAAGACAGGAGAGGACAAGAGCAGCTTGTGTCTCAGGTCAGCAGAACTCTGTATTAGGTCAACCTTGTAGTGTCTGACTATGTCTTTGTTGTGCTTTCAACAGTAAAGACTTCAAGTAGTCTTACCCACAGCTTGTAGAAACAGCAGTTCTGTTTTGCCTGCAATACAATGACATCAGGGAATTGGGAGATTAACTTGGCTCTCTGCATATTCACAGATGATGACAGTGAGCCCATTCTGGGCCTTTGGTTTGAGGAGACCATCTCTCCCAGCAAAGAGAAGGTGGCTCCCCCACCTCCCCCTCCACCCCCTCCTTTGGAAACTTCCCCAAGGCTCAAGAGCCCCAGCAAGCAAAATGTCGGAGAGAATGGCAATATCCTAGCCAGCCGCAAGGACCCAGAGTTGGTGAGGACAAATTGCTCTGTGTTAAAGTTTATCTGTATAATCTAAAGTGTTGATTTTTTTTGTGAGCACTACAGCAACATTCTCAAGACCAGGAGTTTGTTAGTTTCCTTTATAAACCTTTTGTGGTGACCGTACTCCAGACTAGAGACTGGCCTCTTCAGGCAGTAATTATGTAACGCCATTAGCAGTTCTGTAAACATGTTCAACTTTTTAAAAATGTTTTTCTTTCTTTAACCTGTGGTGAGAAAGAGAAGTCATCATTAACACATTGACTTAGCAGCGAGTGATCTATTCTTCTTTGCAGTTTCTAAGCCTGGCTTCTAGCATTCTGAACTTCATCACTACGTCAATGCTGAAGTCCAGGAATAACTTTATCCGCAACTACTTGAGCGTGTCCCTCACTGAGCACCACATGGCAACACTGGCCAGCATCATCAAGGATGTGGACAAAGATGTGAAGGGTGAGATTTATATATGTATTTCCATTATTTACTCATCTTGTAATATTTATGATGGTTCATTATTTTGAATTTACAAGTTGAAAGGATTTACACGTTAAAGTGAACTGCCTTTTCTTTAGGTTCCTCTGATGAAGAATTTGCATCAGCATTATACCATTTTAACCATTCTCTGGTAACCTCGGACCTACCTTCTCCAGCTCTTCAGGTGTGTAGAGTGTTTGCCCGGTGTTACTAATGAATCTTTTAAATATCGTATGATTTGGTTTTTGGATGAATAGTCGACTAACACTTTCTGCATTTCTTTAGAACACATTATTGCAGCAGTTGGGTGTGGCTCCGTTTTCTGAAGGTCCTTGGCCAATGTATATCCACCCTCAGTCACTTTCGGTGCTCTCCAGACTACTACTGATCTGGCAGCACAAAGCAAGCCTGCAGGGTGACCCTGATGTACCTGAGTGCATGAAGGTCTGGGAGAGGTGAATGTCATCACTTGCCATTCAAGGAACATTTCCTTCGGGATAAATAAAGTTTTCTGATTCTGATTCTGATACTGAAGAGCCTATTGGCTTCATTTTATCAGCATCAAAGGAAGGAGCAATTACCTCTGGCACTTCAGGAACTACATTTCTGACTGCTCTATTAGCGCATATGCTATACATAATACACAGTAATAGTAACACGTTTAAAGTGGTAAAGGGCCTAATCGCTTGCTTACAGTATCTCTCCCTGTATGGCTCAGGTTCATAGGCACGCTGAAGCAGCACACCCTGCAGGGAACAATGCCTAGTGAAGAGGACCTCAATGTGGAACACCTCCAGCTGCTTTTGCTCATCTTCCACAACCTGTCAGAGAAGGGCCGCCGCAATGTTCTCACTCTCTGCACACAGACCATTGCCGAGGTGGCTGCCCAGGTGGACTCCCAGCTTCAGGCTGTGCCCCTCAACCTGGCCCGCATTCTGCTAGTCTTTGACTACCTGCTGCACCAGTACTCTAAAGCCCCCGTGTATCTGTTTGAACAGGTAGGAGATGTGCTCTGTTCTGAGACTGTATTAATTTGCTCACGCTTAGGTGCAACATTGACGCAACGTTATTTGTGTGATCAGGTGCAATACAATCTACTCACCGCACCTACATCTGGAGCCAGCTCTTCCCAGGAAGGAGGGAAACGAGGCACTCTCCCCATTTACTACGGTTTTAAGGAGGTAGAAGAAAACTGGACCAAGCACTGCTCGGCAGGTAGGAGTAAGTCAAACCATTTTTGTTTTTTCCAGTAGTGAAATCACTAATATACTAATTTTGAATCTTGCTGACTGGGCAGAAGGGTATATTGGAATCACTGCTCTGTTTACTTTTTTAGATTCTACAGTGCAGCCGAAGTTCTACTGTGTTCTTTCTCCTGAAGCTTCAGAAGATGACAGAAGCCGCCTTGACAGCAAGGTAACGCCAGACACAAAGTTAATTTCCTAGCACAAATTATGCTTTGAGGCCATAAGAGACCAGGTCCATATGACATTGTGTTCATACTTTTAATGTAACTTTTTTGCATTTTAGGTCTTCCAAGTGCTGTTCAGTGGAGCCATAAAATATGACAACTTGTATTCCTCTCTTATCTCCCTACTGGCTGCGGGGTCACGCTTTGACACAGCCAGAAGGCAGGAGAACAAACCTATCAGCCCAGTTGTGAGTGTAATTTTGCCTTACTGAGAACATCTTTGCTTTGACTGGCTTCAAATTCCAGTGAGAATGATCTGTTTGTTGATTGCATTTTGGGCTTTTGATATTATTTGACATAGGACTGACTGAAAAGTGATCATTTAATGCTTATAGGCTTTGCTTATAATATAATTATTTTTTGCAGGAGGCATGTTCCCTCCAGTATTATTTTCTCATTTTGTGGAGAATTCTGGGTGTGCTACCTCCGTCTAAAGCCTATGTTGAGCAACTGAAGACGGGTAACAGTGACCCGAGTGAAAGTGATATTCTGCACACCCTCAGGTGGTCATCACGATTAGGAGTTAGCACATATGTCAACTGGATAAAGGTGAGATTCCCTGACTTTCTGCACCAGACAACAGAAAATTGTGGCTATTTAGGTAAGTTACTTAGAAAATCTAATGCTCTTTCCCGAACTACACCAGGAACACTTAGTAAAACAGGGAATGAAATCAGACCAGGCAACATCTCTGGTTGAAGTGGTATCCTCCAAATGTGGTGCAGTGAAGTATGACGTGGAGCTGGCTGAGGAGTACATTGCCCGACAGGTACAAATGGCCAGTTGAAACAAATATTACTCCATATTTGATATTCTGTATCGCGCATTACTGAGGAGTCTTGTTTTTCTGTTTCCTAGATCTCGTCATTCTGTTCTGTGGATCCCAACAGCATCCTGCCTCTTCATCAGATTCCTTCCCTGCAGACCATATACACACTGGATGCTGTCATTTCAAAAGTGCAGGTCTCCCGTAATGAGCATTTCACAAAGGTTGCTGCTGAAACAGACACCCACAAATCATTTGAGATTACCAAGAACCTGTTACCTGCTACGCTGCAGCTTATCGACATCTACACAGCCTTCACAAGGTCCATAGCTAAGAGTGCTCCTTATCAGCATTCATGTGTGAAAGCTCCTTCACAATAATCTTGCTTTTGAAATCTTTGACACATTCATCTGTCTTGTTTGTCTGTCTAGATCGTACCTGTTAATGAGCCTCCCAGAGGATGGAGAAAACAAGCATACAGAAGCCAAACTGCAGGGCTATGCTGCTGTTCTGTCTATCGGTTCTACACGTTGCAAAGCCAATGTACTTGGTAAGGTTACAGTGCGCTGACAGCTTTCACTTCTTCTTTCTCATGAAGATAGATGATGCCTGACCTGTGCACTTGTATCAAATCAGTTTCATTAGTACGTGTCGTTATGATGCAGAATGTGTAGGCTGGCTCCACGGTTATAAATTCACAAGTTCAGTGCAAGTAGAATACATGCAAATATCCAACAATGTTATGTCTGCAGATATTCAGTATTTTCTGTGAATGGAAACAAATCTACACCTACTTTGTTGTGTGATTTCAGGCCAGTCAGTTATGCAGAATCTGCCATCTGCTGTTCAAACACTATGCGAAACATGGAACAACATTCACACTAATGAGTTCCCAAATATCGGTTCATGGGTAAGTGTGTTTTTATGGTTTCTTTTAACAGTTGAAAGCATTGGCCCATTCTCAGATTCACAGCAGTCTAATACCAGGTACTTTCCCCCACAGCGAAATGCCTTTGCTAATGACACCATTCCATCAGAGAGCTATATCAGTGCTATCCAGGCAGCCCACCTGGGAACACTCAGCAATCAGTCTCTGCCCTTGGCCTCCTCCCTGAAACACATCTTGCTCACGCTGGTGCGCCTTTCAGGGGACCTCATTGTGTAAGTCACAAAAGACAGCAGTGCATTCACCTGCATTCCAATTTGCTATTTGCCAGATAACCTAGAACTTGAGCTGTCTGGTACAATTAGTGAGATTGAGATGGCAGAGATGAAAGTATTAAATGAATTTAATGTTGCAGTCGTTATGTGGAAAATTGGCGTAGTGGTAGGTCAGTGGTCTTTAAACGCTAATGTTTTTTTTTTGTTTTTTTTTTAAATAGCACAGAGGAGCTGAACCCTCCCCAGGTGATCCGCACACTTCTGCCTCTTCTATTGGAGAGCAGCACAGAGAGTGTGGCTGAAATCTGCAGCACATCTCTGGAGAGGATTCTGGGCCCTGCTGAGTCTGATGCCTTCCTAGCCCGTGTCTATGAGCGCCTCGTTACAGGCTGTTACAACATCATTGCCAACCACTCTGACCCTAACAGGTGTGACTATCTTTTCACTATCTTAGAAATTTTTTTTTTTTTTTAGATGGAACATTTTCAGAAATGCTTGTATTTGGTCTGATTTGTCTCAGTGGCTTGGATGAGTCTGTTTTGGAGGAATGTCTTCAATACCTGGAGAAGCAGTTGGAGAGCAGTCAGGTCCGCAAAGCCATGGAGGAATTCTTTTCTTTCAGGTATATAGAAATCTTGTCCTTACCTTCTTAACCACAGAGACAAAGCAAATTTTTAAAATAGACTTAAACCCACTTTGTGTTTCGTCTTTCCACAGTGGTGAACTAGTACAAATAATGATGGCAACAGCAAATGAGAATTTATCTGCCAAGTTTTGCAACAGGGTGCTGAAGTTTTTCACTAAGCTGTTCCAGCTCAGTAAGTAGCCAGAATGTTGTACTATTGGTTTCTTAGCTGCATACTTCTCTTTTTCTGTCTTATATATCTATATCTTTGCTTATAGCGGAAAAGAGCCCCAACCCCAGTCTGCTCAGTCTGTGTGGCTCCCTGGCTCAGCTGGCCTGCGTGGAGCCAACAAGACTACAGGCCTGGCTGACTCGGATGACTGCCTCACCACCAAAAGACTCTGACCAGCATGACACAGTGCAGGAGAACCGCCAGCTGCTGCAGCTTCTCACATCCTACATTGTGCGGGACAACAGTCAGGTGGGCGAGGGTGTGTGCACCGTGCTGCTTAGCACCCTTATCCCCATGGCCACAGAGATGCTGTCCAGTGGTGACGGGGCTGGCTTTCCTGAGCTTATGGTTATTATGGCCACACTAGCCAGTGCCGGGCAAGGAGCAGGACATCTGCAACTGCACAGAGCTGCAATTGACTGGCTCACTAGATGGTGAGAATTTGAGAATGCATGACAGTTAATGTTATGCAATTTGTGTGCATAAGATGGTTATGTGTGTTTTTTGTTTTTTCTTTAAAGCAAAAAGTACTCGTATCAGAAGAATGTTGTCGAGAAGGTCATTGCCAATGTTTCTCAAGGCAAAGTAAGTATAATAGTTCAGACTGATTATTTTGCTTCTTTTGGAATGTTCATCCTGAGGTAATGGTATAATACTGTGTTGCAGCATGTCAACATTTTGGAGTGTGCATGCCACATCATCTCATACCTGGCAGATGTGATGAATGCGCTGAGGCAGAGCAGCGGGCAGGGCTCATCCCAGCTGCTGATGGAAGGAGAAGAGAAAGCCATTGAGGTGGACTCGGACTGGGTGGAGGAGCTGGCTGTGGAGGAGGAGGACTCACAGGCTGAGGACTCGGTCAGGATGCTGCTTTAAGATGCTAAGAATGACTGGGAATGAGTGTCTTCAGTGATGCTGCCTTTTGTGACTTCGTTGTTTCGTTCAAATAAGTCGTCTTTTTGTTATAAATTGTCTTCTAGGATGAGGACTCCCTCTGCAATAAGCTCTGTACCTTTACCATTACGCAGAAGGAGTTCATGAACCAGCACTGGTAATGGAAGAACTTGTCATCCACCTTACGTCCCCATCTCCCTCCAATGAAACACTATACATATTTACCTAAATTACTCCTGTCCTTTCGCTATACAGGTATCATTGTCACACCTGTAAGATGGTGGATGGGGTAGGTGTGTGTACAGTGTGTGCCAAGGTCTGTCACAAAGACCACGAGATCTCCTATGCCAAATACGGCTCTTTCTTCTGTGACTGCGGGGCCAAGGAGGATGGCAGCTGCCAGGTGAGACCGAATACTTCAGGTCATCATGGGAAAAGGACAACAGCGGTAACTTTGGCTTGCAAATCATTTATCATTGACTGTCATCAACTTATTTGAGTTACCCCTCAGTCCATCAGGACATTCAGTATTTGTTTTCCATGAACCATCCAACTTCTTATTCCATAATAATGTATTGGTATTGAAATAAGTAAAGTGTCTTAGCTGTTGTGCTGGCACGAATAACATTTAATAATAAAAAAAAAAATCTGAAAAAAAAAATCTCATTATATATTTATGCACATTTGATTATTCTGTAGTTTGTTTTAAATTATGTTCTAGTTTTTGAGCTCTATATTTTTTGGCATCACTGCTTCAACAGTGGTGACAAGAAATATACCATGAGGTAAATGTTGGATAAGGAAACAAATTGTCAGACAACATTTTTGTCATGGGTTTTTATTTTTATATTTTTGCTACGTTAATTTCAAGTTTATTTTTGTACATATTTAGTGATTGGTTTCGCTGATATTTTTTAAAGATCAACTATCAGATCACTTAATATAGAGTTTAATACCAAAATAATGAACAAATATTTTAATTATTCGTGCCACCACTACTGGGCTGTGTCACTTTTTGTATGACTAAGTAATTGAAAATGCTTTACCTTTTGCATAAAGCCATAACATCTCATGCATGTCTTTTTAATGAAAACAAACAGCATGCAGTAATCTTTTCAATCAACCCTAACTTCTAATGTTAAAAGTTAAGTGTAGTCCCACCACTTTTTTTAACCCCATAATATCCCCTTTAATACTTCTCCCCTGTAACTACTTACAATTACTGTTGTTCAGAAATTATGTTTTGTACATCTGTTTTAACTTGGCCCCATATCTGTGTGTGTAACAGGCTCTGGTGAAAAGAAGCCCAAGCAGTGGTATGAGCTCCACGATGAAGGAGTCCTCGGCCTTCCAAAGCGAGCTGCGTATGCCTGAGAGTGCCATCCGTCATCAGAGTGCATCACCTGCTGACAAGGGCAAAGTCACCATATGTGATGGAAAAAGCAGCGATGAGGAGAAACCCAAGAAGAGCAGTGTGTGCAAGAACATTGAGGGCTGTAGAGAAGACCTAATGGCCCAAGTGGTAAGAATGGTTGGCGTTTTAAATGCTTTTCATACAGAATTATTGATCCGTATTTTAATACTCTATTTTCAAGTTACCAGTTCACCATTGTACTGTAAATGTCTCTTTCTCTCTCTCTAAGTCAAGTTCATCTACGGCAACTCTGGTGCTCGAACTGCTCATCTTCCTAATGGACACCATCCAGGCGAACTTCCAGCAGGCCTCGGCTGTAGGCAGCAGCAGCCGTGCCCAACATGCCCTAAATGAACTGCACACCCAGGATAAGACTGTGGAAATGACTGACCAATTAATGGTATGAGTGTAGCCATGACCAACCGCAAGAATCTTTGATCTAAACCGTACTTGCTGGTTGAACACATTTTCATAATATCTTTTGGGTGTTCAGGTTCCCACTCTGGGCTCTCAGGAGGGAGCATTTGAGAATGTGAGAATGAACTACAGTGGTGATCAGGGCCAGACTATCAGGCAGCTCATCAGTGCTCATGTGCTACGTCGTGTGGCCATGTGTGTGCTCTCTTCTCCCCATGGACGTAGGCAACACCTTGCTGTCAGCCATGAGAAGGGCAAGGTAAGGGTCCAAGCATAATTGATAGCTCCACGTCACTGAGTAGATGCATTGATCTGAAGTATTGTAAATTTACCATCATGTTCTTAATATGGCTTATTTCACTTTTTCCAGATCACTGTGCTGCAGCTGTCAGCCCTCCTGAAGCAGGCTGACTCTAGTAAAAGAAAACTAACTCTGACTCGCCTTGCCTCAGCACCTGTTCCTTTTACTGTCCTTAGTCTGACTGGAAATCCCTGTAATGAGGACTATTTGGCTGTGTGTGGCCTCAAGGTAATGCAAGCAAAACTAGCAAAAGTAAATATCTTTTATAGAATAAACATGTGTATGTGTTAACATTGCTCTGTGTACATATGTCCATTTTCAGGATTGCCATGTGCTAACATTTAGCAGTACAGGCTCAGTGTCGGATCACCTGGTACTGCATCCCCAATTGGCAACCGGTAACTTTATAATCAAGGCCATCTGGCTCCCTGGATCTCAGACTGAATTAGCCATTATCACAGCTGACTTTGTTAAGGTGGTCCCTTCTCTTACCATTATGATGACTTGTTTTATACTTGCCCACAATTGTGTAAAACTGACTGCTGTGTACATTTCTTTGTAGATCTATGACTTATCAGTGGATGCTCTGAGCCCCATGTATTACTTCCTGTTGCCAAGCTCAAAAATCAGAGATGCCACATTCCTATTCAATGAAGAGGGAAAAAATATCATAGTCATCATGTCCTCAGCTGGCTACATGTACACACAGGTGATGGATGAATCTAGTAGTGCACAACATGGCCCCTTTTATGTTACGAATGTACTTGAGATCAACCATGAAGACTTAAAGGTACTTATGCTCCTTTTTTTTTTTTTTTTTTTTTTTCCATAGATGTATGTCTTTTTTGCCTAGTGGTTTGGTGCTAAACCCCTTCCTGTTTGCTGTGTGTTCACAGGACAGTAATGGGCAAGTGGCAGGAGGAGGCGTGTCTGTGTATTACTCTCACGTCCTGCAGATGCTCTTCTTCAGTTACAGCCAGGGCAAGTCTTTTGCTGCCACAGTCAACCGCAGCAGCATGGAGACACAGAGGCTGTTTACGATAAATGTTAAAGGGTACTTGAGTTCTCTCACCTCTTCTTAGTTCTGGATAATAGTAACTGCTTCAGCATCAACATAATGCTGTATTTATTTGACCTTTAGAAATTTCAAAAATGTTGACAATAACCATTGATGAATGCTTTCACTCCACTCTGCAGATCAAATGGAGGCAGCAAGACCTCTCCAGCTCTATGCCAATGGTCTGAGGTAATGAACCACCCAGGGCTGGTGTGCTGTGTACAGCAGACCACTGGGATCCCTCTGGTCATAATGGTGAAACCAGACACTTTCCTCATCCAGGAGATAAAAACCTTACCTGCCAAAGCCAAGGTCTGTCTTCATTTAAGGGAGAGCTATATTAAACTGTTTCCATTATCTGTGTAATTTGTCTGGCATGGTTCTTGTTTTAATTATGGGAGCCAAAGACTGCTGTATTTGTTTGTGCATGGGACGTTTTTGAATACTGTCTCCTTGTTACCCAGATTCAGGACATGGTGGCTATTCGTCACACAGCCAGTAATGAGCAGCAGCGGACCACTATGATCCTGCTCTGTGAGGATGGCAGTCTGCGCATCTACATGGCCAATGTAGAGAACACATCTTACTGGCTCCAACCCTCTCTCCAACCCAGTAGTGTCATTAGCATAATGAAGCCTGTCCGCAAGCGCAAAGCGGCTGCTGCCAGTGAGTTATTCTTGGCCCTCCTAGTTATTCTGCACCATACATTGTCCTGTTTTAGCCTTATATTTTTATAATATTATAATCGGTGTGATATTTTTTTTGTGTGTGTGTGTGTGTGTGTGTAACTTCTCTACTGCAGCCACACGCACTTCAAGCCAAGTGACCTTCCCTGTAGATTTCTTTGAGCACAACCAGCAGCTTACAGAAGTGGAGTTTGGCGGAAATGACTTATTGCAAGTCTACAATGGGCAACAGATCAAACACCGCCTCAACTCCGCAGGGATGTATGTGGCTAACACAAAGGTAAAAATAAAACACATTCTTCGATTTACAAAGCCAGTGTTTACAGGGTAAAATCAACATTTAAAACCCCTCCATTTCAGCCTGGTGGCTTCACTGTGGAGGTGGTGAACAATAACAACTCTATGGTGATGACTGGTATGAGGGTGCAAGTTGGCACTCAGGCTATTGAAAGAGCTCCATCATACATTGAAATCTTCGGCCGCACCATGCAAATGAATTTGACTCGCTCCCGCTGGTTTGATCTGCCTTTCACTCGTGAAGAGGCTCTGCAGGCGGACAAGAAACTCTCAATTTTCAGTAAGCTTTCTCAATTACTTGAGCTCCTATAAGCTGCTTAAGGTTATCGTGCTAGGTTATGATGTCATCCTGCAATTTTTCTTCTGTGCTTCAGTTGGAGCATCAGTAGACCCAGCTGGAGTCACCATGCTAGACTCTGTTAAGATCTATGGCAAGACCAAAGAGCAGTTTGGCTGGCCTGATGAGCCACCGGAAGACTTCCCTTCTGCCTCTGTCAACAACGTATGCAGTCCCAACTTGAACCAGGGCAATGGCACCGGGGACAGTGACATCACCACTCCGACCTCAACTAGTGGCACAGTGCTGGAGAGGTAAGACTTGTCTGTGCAGTGGTTTCAGATCACTGTGGCAGTGCTATTGAACTTCAAAATGCAATCCTTTTCTTTGATTTACATTTCTCTGGCTTCTCTATGAATGTTCACCTCTTCATCTGAACTTTTAACATAATTTCACCCTATTGTTTTTTAACATTTTGATGATGAAAAGGGTTTTAATAAAATACGATTCCAGAAAGAGGGCAGAGAGGTGTGGAGTGGAGGAGTGTGTGGTGCGTCCAGTGCATGGCTGCCTTCATAAAGACTTGTGCTTGCATGCTTACATGTCCTCTGTTACATACAAATCATTTTATTTACTCGTTTCTTTCTGTGATCCTCACACATTTTTCTTTTTCTTTGCTCCCAAAAACAATAAAATAAAGTTGCGAAACTGAGTCCTTATCAACCTTGGACCGGTTAGTAACCGCCCTTTCTCTGCTTGTTTGCATGGTGTTTGTGTGCGAGTGTGTGTGAGAATGTGTAACACACACACGGCAATAAGGAACACAGTTACACTGAGCTTGCAGTAGCATAAGAAAAGAAATGTAAGAGAATGTAACTTTTTAGAGTCCTTAGGTTTTTCCTGTAACTGCTTACCTAGGTACTTTTAACCAGCTATGTATTTGATATATTAAAATGGTTTGCAATGCTCTGATTTGTGTGATCCTGAAACATTTACTTTTTCACTTTTAAATTATGTCAGCATGGGATGAATGACTCGCCCTTTGCCCTTCCTAGGTTGGTGGTCAGCTCCCTGGAAGCCCTGGAGAGTTGCTATGCTGTTGGCTCTGCCAATGAAAAGGCAAGTAAATCTTTTGCTACTGCTGTTGAAGCAAATAATGCTCTATTTAGCAAGTCTCTTTTAAGAATAGTTAAATAACCATCATATGAAATTGATTTATCTCCGTTTCATGTTTGGCTTTTCATGTTTAGGAAAAAAGCAAAGGCCCAGCATTGGAGTTGGCCACTCTTCTGTTGTCCATGCCAACTCCTGCTGGAGTCCAGCAGCAGACCAAAGGTCTTTTGGCCAGCTTACACACTAGCCGCACAGCCTACCACAACCACAAGGTATATATCTAGTCACCATTAGATTTTCAGGAGCTCAGATGTGTATATTAGGCCACTTTTCTGTCTGGCACAGTATAATTATCTGACTGAGAGTTTCTTGTTTGTAGGATCAGTCTCTGCTGAGCAATGCAGTGCAGTGTTTGAACAGCTGCAGTAAGGATGGCAAGGATTTGGACCCGGATGTGTTCCAGCGGCTAGTGATAACAGCCCGCTCCATTGCAATCATGAGGCCCAATAATCTTGTGCATTTCACAGAGTCCAAGATGCCTCATGGTGAAACTGGTACACAGCCCCAGATGTTTTAAACCGCTTTTAATGTAGTAATGAATAAACTTCTGTGGCAGCTCCAGAATGCCAATTTTAGCGTGCTGATTTGTCAGCTTGTGTAAAGTCTGTTTCTTCACCTTAAACATCTCTTTTGTCTCTCAGATCTGAGTGAGGATGGTAAGGATGGCCTGAAGCAAGCTGATGCTGAAGGCTGTAATTTTATCATGCAGCTGGTCAATAACTTCTGGAAACTCCATGCTCTGAAACCCAAGAATGCTTTCCTTGCTCCTGCCTGTTTGCCTGGTAAAGAGTCTCAGAAGTCTAAGCTGTTTAATTTAGGGTTGTATTTGTATAGGATATTTTGCAGCAGCTCACATTTCCCCCACCATTTTTTCCTCAGGGCTTACCCACATTGAGGCTACAGTGAATGCACTAGTGGACATTATTCATGGCTATTGCACGTGTGAGCTGGATTACATCAACGTGGCCTCCAAAATCTACATGCAGATGTTGCTCTGTCCTGTAAGAATTTAGTTACATATGGTTATTGTGGCCCTGTACACCACTGGTACTACAATTCTTCTTTGGTCATTTGATCACAAGTGCACAACACCTGCCATTATAATACATTGCCTTGCTCTATATGCTCTATATTCCATTTCATCACCAGATGTGATTGTGATCAGCAGGAGGCTGTAATGCATTCCCAAAAATGTAAATAATTAATGTTTATTAAAATATATTAGGGATATATATATATTAGGGATGTCCCGATACCACGTTTTTATGTCCGATACCGATATTCTAAATTTGGATATCTGCCGATCCGATACTAACCAAGTATTTTTTTACCAGTAAACAAAAAATAATGCTTTCAAAAATCTCCAGATTTTATTTTATTTTTTATTAATTTTATTAGAATAAGGAAGAAACATTGCACAGAGTACTTGGTATAGTATCACTGCTTCCTCTATTAAGGCCAGGATTTGAAATTCGGTCTTCTGACTTTTTGCC
>JBBPDH010000130.1:18876191-18892682 GCA_037974565.1 Clupeocharax schoutedeni
CAGATCACGTTAGGCGTGCTGTAATTTTCCGCATTTTTTACGGATCGGATTACGTTTCTAAATCCTTCCCGATTTCCAATCCCATAATTTAGGTCAGGATCGGACCGATACAGAATATCAGATCGGGACATCCCATATATATATATATCTCAGAGATGGGCATAGATAAATTTTTTACGCCATTAATCACATAGAATCTTGGCATTAACGGTGTTAATGGCTATAATCACCCACACACACACACACACACACACACACACACACACTGAATGCTCTGTAAACAATCAGCGCCCCCAGTGCCTTTTGGAAACATTTACAAATGTATTTAGAGCTTTGATCACTCAACATGCATGTTAGTATCTGTGTGCATAGGGCCTGTGACACCCTTTCAGATATTCAGATTTGTTGGTTATTTTTTGTGCTCTGTTAATCCCTGCATATTTAACTAATCTTTTATAGCCAAAATCCATGTGCTCTTTGTGAAATGATCATATCTACAATTGTTCCAGGACACCTCTGTGAGCTTTGCCTGCAAACAGGCCCTAATAAGAGTACTGAGACCCAGGAACAAGCGCAGGCATGTAACCTTGCCTTCTCCACCTCGTTCCAATACTCCAATGGGTAAGAGCTAAATTATGAACATTAGAATTGATAAATGTTCTTTTAATATAAAAATGCTTTGTACTGTGACTGTCTAAATATAGGTCTTGTTAATCCCTCAGGTGATAAAGATGACGATGATGACGATGACGCTGATGACAAGATGCAGCCTTCTGGAATGACTGGTGGGGAGGGTGGAAGACAAGAGAGCCAAGAACAGAGCGAGGTGGACCATGGAGATTTTGAGATGGTGGTTAGTTTAGCCCAAAGCTTTTTAAGTTCTTGTTACTTTAGTTTGCATGTCTTTTTCAATTTACCATGGTCAGATTGTCTCATGAAAGTAGCTGTTGTGTAATTCTTTGTTCTCTTCCATTTTTCCTCCTCTGTGTGTGATTTGCAGTCTGAGTCTATGGTTCTGGAAACAGCAGAGAATGTGAACAATGGAAACCCATCTCCATTGGAGGCACTCCTGGCTGGAGCAGAGGGCTTCCCGCCAATGCTGGACATCCCTCCTGATGCTGATGATGAGACCATGGTTGAGCTGGCCATAGCTCTCAGTCTCCAACAGGATCAGCAAGGTCTTTGTCTTCTAACATAAATAGGGCTATACAATGTAAAATGTTGTATTTTATATTTGATACCTTTATATAGGCTTTCAAAGCTTATGGATGTTTAGAATGTAACACATTAACCCTATAAAGGGGGGATCCACTATGATTTTGAAGGGACTCTGCCTACCTTGATTTATCACCAGTCTCTGCTGGCAGCTGACTCACTAAGACCCTGATCTATGGTATCTGTGCCTTCTTTGAGTTGGTCTTTTCTAAGTATGTCTTTAATTATGCAGGTAGTAGCAGTAGTGCTCTAGGCCTGCAGAGCCTAGGCCTTTCTGGCCAAGCCCCCAGCTCATCTTCCCTGGATGCAGGCACCTTGTCAGATACAACTGCATCAGGTAACTGCACCCACATATTCAGTAGTGCTTCTCATTTGTATATTCTTAGACATTTTTTGTATAAACTGCATTCACATCATACATTCCTTGTAGATGACTTGAAAAGGATTTTTGGGGAACTTACTATGGCACCCCTACCCAACTAATAGCCTTTGCAAATGTGTTTTATAGTGGTTATTTCAAGTGAGTTTCCTCAATGTTTGTCTGGAATACTGTTACTTCCCTTGTGCTTATAGTAGAACTTGCATGCTTGTAATGACTGTTTGTGCTTGTGTGTATAAATAGAAAACCCCTTTGCAAAGCCTGCTGTTTTTTTCCTGTAACAGCTCTGGTTATACTTTCAGCCCCAGCCTCGGATGATGAGGGGAGCACAGCGGCCACAGACGGCTCCACGCTGCGCACCTCTCCTGCCGAGCACGGGGGCAGCGTCGGCTCTGAGAGTGGAGGAAGTGCCATCGAGTCGGTGGCTGGAGAACATAACGGTGAGGGTCGAGGTAGGAAAGGGTAGCCGCCATGATCTGTATCTGTATGGATGGATCCATGACTCATTGCTAAACTTATTTTTACTGCTATCCAAGCCTGAAGGTGACGGTAGAGGTTTTGTGTTGCAGTGTCTGGGCGTAGCAGCGCTTACGGGGACACAGCTGTTGAGGGCCACCCTGCAGGACCAGGCAGCGTGAGCTCCAGCACAGGGGCCATCAGTACAACCACAGCCCAGCAGGAGGGAGATGGCTCTGAAGGAGAAGGGGAGAATGAGGGGGACATCCACACCAGCAATAGGTCCCCAACTAACAGCAACTAAAGATGTTATAAAATAGGCGTCATGATTATTAGTCTGCACATATTTTATGCATAAATAAGTAAATATTTTGTATTTACGTGAATACATGCTTTATCATTTCTTTTTTATGCTTTGTAACACACATTGCTGGGGGGTGTTGGTGTGTGGGGGAGAATGCCGCTGGTTAAGCAGGCTCTTTGACTGGTTCAGTCTCTGCTGTTACCAAGTTCCAAGACTGAGAATTTTTTACTTTTTTAAGGCTACACATGGTGCGTCTGATGCTGCTGGAGCGGCTCTTGCAGCACTTGCCTCAGCTGCACAGTGTGGGTGGTGTGCGTGCCATACCATACATGCAGGTAATTCTCATGCTGACTGCTGACCTTGATGGAGAAGATGAAAAGGACAAAGGAGCACTGGATGACCTGCTGGCTCAACTCATTGCTGAACTTGGCATGCACAAGAAGGTCAGAATTCAGCAGTGATTTAGCAGTACATTTTTTTCAGAGAAAGGACAGGGCCTTGACCGCTTACAGAATTTTTCAAATATGTCAAATATTTTCATGTTTTTGTTCAGGATGTCTCGAAAAAGAATGAACGCAGTCCAATAAATGAGGTGCATCTGGTGATCATGAGGCTGCTTAGTGTCTTTATGTCACGTACAAAGTCTGGCTCCAAGTCTTCTGAGGTATAATCAGAATATTGATCTTTTACCAGTAATACTTTTTTTTTTTTTTTGAGGACACTTATGTAACAACATTTTGCTTATCACAATTCTGTGAAGTCCCTTAATCAGGGTTTTGTGTTCCTTTACAGTCATCCTCTCTGATCTCCAATGCCACAGCTACTGCTTTGTTGAGTTCAGGAGCGATAGACTACTGCCTGCATGTGCTCAAGTCTTTGCTAGAGTTCTGGAAAACTCAACAGGGTGAGGAGGAGCCAGCGGCTGCCAGCCAGCTCCTCAAACCTCACACATCATCATCTCCCCCTGACATGAGCCCCTTCTTCCTGCGCCAGTATGTCAAGGTAAGATTTTATGAATACATTTGAAATGTTTTTTTTGTTTTGTTTTTTTTTTTACTCACTATTATTTTCACATATATTTTAACTATCCTGTAATGCTTTCTCAGGGTCATGCTGCTGATGTGTTTGAAGCTTACTCTCAGCTCCTCACAGAAATGGTGCTTCGGCTGCCATATCAGATCAAGAAAATTGCAGACACAAATCCCCGTATTCCACCCCCAATCTTTGACCACTCTTGGTTTTACTTCCTCTCTGAGGTAGAGCAGTTTTTCTTACTCTCCTAGCTTCTAGCATATTGGAACACTTTATGGTGTGTTTACTTTTGTGTTGATTTCATAGTGATCCATCTATTTTGTCCTATTTATCTTCAGTATCTGATGATCCAGCAGACTCCATTTGTGAGGAGACAAGTGAGGAAACTGCTGCTGTTTATCTGCGGCTCAAAGGAAAAGTATCGGCAGCTGCGAGATCTCCACACACTTGACTCCCATGTTCGGAGCATAAAGAAGCTTCTGGAAGAGCAGGGTATCTTCCTCAGGGGAGGGATTGTCACCGCAACCTCTGGCTCTGCCCTGCAGTATGACACACTCATCAGTCTGGTGAGTGGTTGAATCGCTGGGAGTGTGTTGTATTTGTGCATTGTGCACATGTCGCTCAGGCAGTGGGAAAACCTCTCCCTTTTTTTCAGATGGAACACCTGAAAGCATGTGCTGAAATAGCCACCCAGAGAACTATCAACTGGCAGAAGTTCTGTATGAAAGATGACTGTAAGTTTTATTTTTCATGTTAATTCAATGTAGTTAAAGTTAACAGGGATGTTAAAACATTTATTTGGATTCTTGAGTGGCACATACTTTTATCACAGCCACACATGGTGTCTGTGAGCATACAAGTGGAGGTTCCCAATGCATTTCCAAGATTGTCAGCACCTGATTTATAACAATGCCAGCCAGCCAGTCCTTCTGGGCATCATTACAGAAATTGTAGAAAAGTTATATACGTACAGAATTACCCAACAGTATCAGTGTAGTCCCCAAAAAATGGCTGGCTTGACAAGTGTGTTCATATTCTGTGTCTGATTACTTTTGCTGTGTGTGTGCGCGCATGCGTGTGCGTGTGGCTGTGTGTGTGTTGCTCTCTCACTCTCTGCCTGCAGCGGTACTGTACTTCCTGCTGCAGGTGAGTTTTCTGGTGGATGAAGGGGTGTCTCCAGTGCTGTTGCAGCTGCTCTCCTGTGCACTGTGTGGCAGTAAAGTCCTGGCTGCTTCCTCTGGAGGCTCTGCAACAGGGGCTGGTGCTTCACAATCATCCCAGAGCAAGTCCTCCAGCAAGAAGAGCAAGAAGGAGGACAAAGAGAAAGACAAAGAAGGTGATATCTAAATCCTTCAAGAAAAAGATGTCATGGATGTACTTCTAAAAGTAACATTTTTTAGATTATAGTTGTCCTAGTAGTGGATAATACCAGTGTTGTCAATCTGAGGTTGTTTTGACCTACACAGGGGATGGAGCAGGTAGCCAGGAGGATCAGCTTTGCACAGCTCTAGTCAGTCAGCTCAACAAGTTTGCGGACAAGGAGACTTTGATTCAATTTCTGCGCTGCTTTTTGCTGGAGTCGAACTCTTCTTCTGTGCGCTGGCAAGCCCACTGTTTGGCATTGCACATTTACAGGTACATGGTAGATGTCTCACATAAGTACTTAACCACAACAACGGACCATGATGAAAGGTGATCATTAATATAGAGTTGAAAATTTAGTAGCCATTAGTTGCCATTAACACAGTACACCTTTCTTTCCCACATTCATTTCTTTCTAGGAACTCCAACAAATCTCAGCAGGAGTTGCTGCTGGACCTCACCTGGGCTATCTGGCCTGAGCTCCCAGCCTATGGACGTAAAGCTGCTCAGTTTGTGGACCTGCTGGGTTACTTCTCTCTCAAGACACCTCAGACAGAAAAGAAGGTAACTGCTTCAATTAGAGTAGGTTACAGTACAAACAGTGAATATCAAGTTAGGTGTTCGTGATTGCTGAGGCATTAGTTTATTATTTATTTAGTTTCTGAACTTTTTGTATTTTTCTTGTGTAACACCCCCGTCCCTTTACAGCTAAAGGAATACTCTCAGAAAGCTGTTGAAATTTTGAGGGCACAAAACCATATACTCACAAATCATCCCAATTCCAACATTTATAAGTAAGTGGACAGATTTTTTGATCATCTGCAAATCAGAAATGTAAAAATTATGATCAACTTTGATGTAAGTTCTATCACAACTTCCACACAGCTATTAGATTTTTGTCTCTCTTATTTCCAAGCACACTCTCTGGCCTGGTGGAATTTGATGGATTTTACCTGGAAAGTGATCCCTGCTTAGTGTGCAACAATCCTGAAGTGCCCTTCTCTGTAAGTGCAGTTTATTTGCAAATATTTTAAATAATTTTTAAATAATCTTTTGTCTATCTATGTATATTAATTTTTTGTTTGTTTTGTTTGATAAGAATATCAAACTGTCATCTATCAAAGTGGATACTCGCTATACCACCACACAGCAAGTGGTGAAGTTGATTGGCAGCCACACCATTAGCAAAGTAACTGTAAAGATTGGAGATCTCAAGAGAACAAAGATGGTGCGCACCATCAATCTATACTACAACAACAGGACTGTTCAGGCTATTGTGGAGTTAAAGAACAAGTGAGTGCATGATCACCAAGTTCATCCACATTGACAGTTTGTCAAAAATGTGGCCTTTGAATCAGGCATGTTAAATAGATGTTATTTTTTTTTTTAGTTTAAATCACTATTCCGTTGTCTTCCCACTTTAGACCTGCACGCTGGCATAAGGCTAAGAGGGTGCAGTTGACCCCTGGTCAGACAGAAGTGAAGATTGATCTTCCTCTCCCTATTGTGGCATCAAACTTGATGATCGAGTTCTCAGACTTTTATGAAAACTACCAGGCATCTACAGAGACTCTGCAGTGTCCTCGCTGCAGCGCCTCTGTGCCTGCCAACCCAGGAGTGTGTGGAAACTGTGGAGAGAATGTTTACCAGTGTCACAAATGCAGGTGTGGAGACTGTGCTAAAGGGTGCTATGGAACTATAAACAATTTTTACTGATTTACGTTGCCTGATGTAAAGTTTGTTAATTGTGATTTATTTTTTCTTTTTTAGGTCAATTAACTACGATGAGAAGGATCCCTTCTTGTGTAATGCCTGTGGCTTTTGTAAATATGCTCGCTTTGACTTCATGCTCTATGCCAAGCCCTGCTGTGCTGTCGACCCCATAGAAAATGAAGAAGATAGGAAAAAGGCAATAAATCTTCTGAAACTATTTTAATTTATTCTGCCTAAAGTTCAAATGAAATGAAGATGCTAAAGCTTGATATTTGTTCTGCTTAGGCGGTTACCAATATTAACACACTTCTGGACAAGGCGGACCGCGTGTATCACCAACTCATGGGTCACCGACCTCAGCTTGAAAGTTTGCTGTCCAAAGTGAACGAGGCAGCTCCAGAGAAACCACAGGTCTGTCACTAAACCAGGACAATGGAGCCAAACATTAGAGCATTATTGTACTTTCATTCCACTTGACAAATATAAACAATGTGCTACATGTTTAAACAGAAATGTGATGGATAATGTGCTATTATTGCAATCATGGGCTTTTTAGGATGACACGGGTGCAGGAGCAGGCTTGGGCACCTCCACTGCAAGTGTAAACAGGTACATTCAGCAACTAGCTCAGGAATACAGTGGAGACTGCAAAACCTCATTTGATGAGCTCTCCAAGATCATACAGGTAAAAGAAAATTAATCAAGCCCTCCTTACACTACCTCTATGACTGTTATGCTTAGCATCCAGCTTATGATGAGGTTTTAACTTGACCTGTCTCCCCATAACAGAAAGTGCTTGCTTCTCGAAAAGAGCTCCTGGAATATGACTTACAGCAGCGAGAGGCAGCTACAAAGTCCTCTCGGACCAGCGCACAGCCGACCTTCACTGCCAGCCAGTACAGAGCCCTGTCTGTGCTTGGCTGTGGACACACTTCCTCAACCAAGTGTTATGGCTGTGCATCTGCAGTCACAGGCCATTGCATCACTCTACTACGTGCACTGGCCACCAACACTGCCATTAGGCAGATCCTGGTGCTACAGGGACTCATTAGAGAGCTGTTTGAGTACAACCTTCGTCGTGGCACTGGAGCCATGAGGGAAGAGGTCCGCCAGCTCATCTGCTTGCTTACCAGGTATTAACCATGTGTCTGTCTCACTTTTCTGTGTGTACATGTGATTTATATTTTTTAAATGTAACCCTGTTATTGAAGTAAAGGGTTTGTATTGATTGCTTTGCAGAGATCACCCTGAGGCAACTCAGCAAATGAATGACCTCATCATTGCAAAGGTGTCTGCTGCCCTGAAGGGACATTGGGCCAACCCTGACCTGGTATGACCCAAAACTAATGTCAGTGATAGAATTTTTTCCACTTTGTGTTTTATTGTGGGTATTTGATGGTTGACCTTGCTGTTTAGGTCAGTAGTCTACAGTATGAAATGCTGCTCCTCACTGACTCCATAGCAAAGGAGGGAGGTTGCTGGGAGTTGAGGCTACGCTGTGGTAAGCCCTCTCATTCTTTCACCTAATAGCCGATTTAGTTCTTTTAACACAAACCGACATCATTCCATTGATTAACCATTGAAATGCTCTTTTATGACCTTTTCAGCCCTCAGTTTGTTTCTAATGGCGGTCAATATAAAGACTCCAGTAGTGGTGGAGAACATTACTCTCATGTGCCTAAGAATCTTACAGAAACTCATCAAACCCCCTGCACCCACCAGCAAGAAAAACAAGGTATTATGAAATACCCATACTGCTGACATTTTCAGTAATGATGTTTTTAATCATGTTTAATTATCGTAAATTTTACTTCATATTAGGATGCTGCTGTTGAATCCCTGACCACAGTCAAGCCATATAGCAATGAGATTCATGCCCAGGCCCAGCTCTGGCTCAAAAAGGATCCCAAGGCATCATATGAGGCCTGGAAAAAGTGCCTTCCTGCTAGATGTAAGTGTTAGATTTCAGCCTGAATTTTTTGTGTGTAAATATTGTCATAAATTGTCATTAGCTGCCTCTGTAACAATTTGCTAAACAGTTCTTAAAAATTGACTAGTGCCTTGATGTGTAATGTGTAACAATTAGTTTAAAAATGTGTTTAAAAATTGACTTTTTAACGGTCATCCTTATCAGGTCAAGAGCCAGTCTCTAAACCTCTGAATAAAGCTGACATCAGGAGACAATACTTGATGGAGAAATATGCATGGAAATGGAAGCAGTTCATGAGATCCAGGTCAGAGGGTTTGTTCCCTCGTTTGCTTAAACTAGGACACAACAATTGGCTACGACAGGTAAAATTTCTCTGAATGCATCTTTCTGGCCTGCTTCTGATTCTGACAACCATTTTGGTGAAGTGCAATAAAACAGTTGTCTGTTTTTTTTCAGGTACTCTTCACCCCTGCCACTCAGGCAGCGAGGCAGGCTGCCTGCACCATTGTAGAGGCTCTGACAACCATCCCCAGTCGCAAGCAGCAGGTCTTAGATCTTCTTACGAGGTGAGTATTACTTTGTTATATAAAATGAAAGAAATTTGGTTAACTGTTAAACCATTAAGGAACATAAAAGAGTAGACATATCAGGCTGGCATTTAATGTTTGTAATCTGACAATACAGTAGAAAGGCAGTTCAGATGTGTTTGAGCTTACTGGCTCTGCTTTGTTTTTCAGTTACCTGGATGAGTTGAGCATTGCAGGGGAATGTGCTGCTGAGTATCTGGCTCTGTACCAGAAACTTATAAAACCTGCTCACTGGAAGGTGTATCTGGCTGCTCGTGGTGTCCTGCCCTACATCGGTAACCTTATCACCAAGGTAACAGCTGACAGTATATTTATGATTATATGGATGCTCCAGAATGCTAAAAGAAGTTTCATTGAATTGCATGGGTCATCCCAACTTTCGGATCACGTGATAATTCATGATAATGATCACAGGTTTATGTTTGGTGTCTAAATAAACACAAAGATTGACATTCAGAAGAGTTTACATCTCTCAGTGTTCGTTTTAAATCTGTGGGCAAAGAGCTTTCCAGACATGCAAACAAACACTGTCAATAAGCGGATAATGTGTAGTCCACCGGACATTATCAGGTAATAAACTTCTTCAGGATGTTGGTCCTTTTTGTCCTGTTGAAATTTATTTTTTGATAATGACCAGCACAGTACACATCATCCCGTACATACTTTTCACTTAGACAATGTCAGTTAGTCTAACCTATTAGTGGTGTTATTCTATGCCTCAGGAAATTGCCCATCTCTTAGCCCTGGAGGAAGCAACACTGAGTACAGACCTGCAGCAAGGATATGCCCTCAAGAGTCTCACTGGTAGAAATTTTTTTTTCTCAGTTTTTGTACATGTTGCATAAACAAAAATATGAGGTGTTTTTGACATTTGATAAAATGGAATGAACAAAAAGTGCTAAATTTAAAAAGTCAACCGTGATAACAGTGGAATGTCATACTAGTTTAACCACTGTTCTTTCTTCAAAAGAATAAATGCTTATAACTCAGTCATAATAAGTTGAATGATGGTGTAATAATGATAAATTGAATAAGAATTCTACAGCCCAGCGCCACTGTAGATTCTATAAATTGGTCTATTGTGTCTGCTTTAGGCTTACTTTCCTCCTTTGTGGAGGTGGAGTCCATTAAACGGCACTTTAAGAGTCGGCTAGTAGGCACCGTGCTGAATGGGTACCTCTGTCTGCGGAAGCTGGTGGTCCAGAGAACCAAGTTAATAGATGAGACGCAGGACATGCTGCTAGAGATGCTGGAGGACATGACCACAGGTATATATTACAGAATTTAGCTTATTCTAAGTTATTGTTTTGCATACAGAATATTAATGTTCCGTTATGGTTACAGGGACCGAGTCTGAGACGAAAGCCTTTATGGCAGTGTGCATCGAGACAGCAAAACGCTACAACCTGGATGATTATCGCACTCCTGTCTTCATATTTGAGAGACTCTGCAGCATTATCTATCCTGTGAGTGGTTCTTTTTTATTGCTTCTGTTTCATCAGAAAAGCACACATACTTTTTGTTTTAATAAACAGACCTTTTATTAATTTTTTTTCGTGTTCTTTCCTTTATTTTTTATCTTCCTCAGGAGGAGAATGAGGTGACGGAGTTCTTTGTGACTCTGGAGAAGGACCCCCAGCAAGAGGACTTTTTGCAGGGCCGCATGCCAGGGAACCCTTACAGCAGTAATGAACCTGGCATTGGTCCACTCATGAGGGACATCAAAAATAAGATCTGCCAAGACTGTGACCTGGTGGCGCTGCTGGAGGACGACAGTGGCATGGAGGTAGCTAATGCACTCAGCAGTACCATAATAGGCAACAGAAAGTTTCTGCTTGTGCTTTTCTCTATTGGTCTTCCATTTTTTTCTGACTGTGTGTGTGTGGTTTTTGTTTTTAGCTTCTTGTGAATAACAAGATCATTAGCTTGGACCTCTCTGTGGCAGAGGTCTACAAAAAAGTCTGGTGCCCTACCAATGAGGTGAGCTCTTGGGACTGGGACATTCTTATTCTACTAGAATCTAATCTGAAGTTCATCAATTTTAAAATCAGTTTAAAACAGATTTTCTTTTTTAAAGGGTGAGCCAATGAGAATCATTTATCGCATGAGAGGGCTCCTTGGTGATGCTACAGAAGAGTTCATTGAGTCTTTGGATTCTACCACAGGTATGTAATCACTAACTGATGTAGTAGTTTAAATGCATTTTCACAAACCATATATGGATTAACAATGTTTCTTGTACAGATGAGGAGGAGGATGATGAGGAGGTGTATAAAATGGCTGGAGTCATGGCACAGTGTGGGGGACTGGAGTGCATGCTCAACAGACTCTCTGGAATCAAGGATTTCAAGCAAGGGAGACACCTACTCACAGTATGTAAAATGGATTTGTTGTTGACTTTTTGTGCATTTCATCTTCAACTCAGCAGTTTGTGAGTTATAATATTCCTAAGAAAGATGCTCTATACCTTTATTTTAAAATTTTGCAAGATAGGGCATATTTACCATTGTTCTCTCTGTTTAGGTTCTTCTGAAGCTGTTCAGTTACTGTGTTAAAGTGAAGATTAACCGACAGCAGCTGGTCAAACCAGAGATGAACACCTTAAATGTTATGTTGGGCACATTGAACCTGGTAAGTAACATAAAATCTGCATCCTTTACGGTCTGAGATTGCCCTAATTATGTATACTTGGGTGTTAAATCAGTGATTGAACAGAAGTGCTTGTGCTTATCAGGCACTGGTAGCTGAGCAAGAGAGTAAAGACAGTGGAGGGGCGTCTATAGCAGAGCAGGTCCTCAGCATCATGGAGATCATACTGGATGAAGCCAATGCTGAAACTCTGTCTGAGGACAAGGTAAGCAGTAGTTTGTTCTTCATGTGTTTCAGTCAGATGAATTGTGACAAATTTAATCATACACTCTTATGCACTGTAGGCTTACTGTTAACACAATTTTTTTGCAGGGTAACTTGCTGTTGACGGGAGATAAAGACCAGTTGGTAATGTTGCTGGACCAGATCAACACCACTTTTGTCCGCTCCAATCCCAGTGTTCTGCAGGGTCTGCTGCGCATCATCCCATACCTGTCCTTTGGAGAGCTAGAGAAAATGCACATCTTGGTGGAGCGATTCAAACCCTGCTGCAGTTTTGATAAGTAAGCACTGAATTTATTTTATGTTCTCTATCCATCAATGATTATCATGATTTAGCAAGGTTTGGATTGAGACTGAGGAATGCAAAAATGGCATCCATCAACAAAAGTTTTTGTTTTGGTTTTAGGTATGATGAGGAGCATAATGCAGATGATAAGGTCTTCCTAGACTGCTTCTGTAAAATTGCAGCAGGGATCAAGAACAACAGCAATGGCCATCAGCTCAAAGATCTAATCCTACAGAAGGGCATCACTCAGAGTGCCCTGGACTACATGAAGAAACATATCCCAAGCGCAAAAAAGTAAGGCTTTTTTCTTTTTTCTTTTCAAAAGCCCTGTGTAGAGGAGCCGTCCAACCCTCCAGCACCCTGCCAACCAAAACACCCCCTTAATTGGAGAAACCTCTAAGTTATCATAGAAAAAAGCGAAGGGGGTTACTGTTACATTAGATTGCTTTTGAATTACTATTGTCTGTGGATAATCAGATAATGGAGAATTATATGCTAGCTGGAAGACTACGACATTTAGCGTACAACAAAAATGGAATCGTGTAATTTAGTTCTTGGCAATGTTATATGATCATATGTATATGTTTATATATAAGGGGGGGGGGGTGTAGAAATGTGTTTTTAGATAAAGCTCAGAATAGTGTTACACCTTGAATCTCCACCTTGGGGTAGGTTTTGGATGACAGTGTTTCAGCTGTTATTAAAACTGATATTTTTCGTTTAAATTCCTGTTTACATATATATATATATATTTTAACCAACCCTTCTTGCTTGTGTTGCAGTCTGGACGCAGATGTTTGGAAGAAATTCCTTGCCCGACCAGCCCTACCTTTTATCCTCAGACTGCTGCGTGGTCTGGCCACCCAGCATCCCCCTACCCAGGTACCATATCCTGTTTACCTCACAACTAAACCTTCAGTTATGTGTGGGTTCTCACTTGTTTGACCCAGTGAGATTGTATGAAAAATTCACTTTTTATCTCTTGTCTTGTTTAGATGCTAATTGGAACAGATTCCATTAGCAATTTGCACAAACTGGAACAGGTGTCCAGTGACGAGGGCATTGGCACTCTGGCTGAGAACCTTCTAGAAGCATTGAGGGAACATGCAGACGTAAACCTAAAAATTGATGCAGCTCGAAGGGAAACGCGGGCAGAGAAGAAGCGTATGGCCATGGCAATGAGGCAGAAAGCTCTAGGCACATTGGGAATGACTGTGAGTCTCTCGTGTGCATGCATTTAATGAATACACTTAAGTTATCAATTCCAGTGTTCCTGTAGCTTAATTTCAGCACCATAACACCTAAAGTGCAGTATATGCATATATATTTTTTCCCCAGACAAATGAGAAGGGCCAGGTGGTGACAAAGACATCCCTATTGAAGCAGATGGAGGAGCTAATAGAGGAGCCAGGTCTAACCTGCTGTATCTGCCGAGAAGGCTACAAGTTTCAGGTATAAATACTAAACTCTTATGTTTAACTTGTGTAATGTCTGCCTTTCTTAAAGGGGATGTATTATGCAAAACTCAACTTTCTCTCCATCTGGGTCTCTTCTGCTCCTATGAACACCAAGCATGTGAAAAAAAATTATCTGTTTTCTGTGAAATCAATAGAAAGATTTTGGTGTCAGGAATCATATCCACCTACAAGCCATTTGGACAATGAGCCCATTGTGATGCAATAATGGGACGAATATGTATAGAACCACCCCTCATCTGTCAAGCCCCCCACTCATTAGATTAGTTAAAGATAAATAATTTTTGTCTGTGAGTTTTACGAGCACGGATAAGCCGAGCGCTATGGCTACAGAGGCAGGTTACACATGAAGTGTTGTGATGTTGCTGCAAAGTACAGCACAAATTCCTACACTTTTTTAAAGAACTGTGGCTATATTTTCAAAGAACTGTGGCTCAATTGCAACTTCATGACCATGTTTTGTAGCCCATAGACATATTATAACTAAAATGAGTTTTGCATAATAAAAAATCCAAAATATCCTCAAATCTTTGAGTAACTAATGTTTCGCTCTCTGTAGCCAACGAAGGTCCTGGGTATCTACACGTTTACGAAGCGCATGGCTCTGGAGGAGTTTGAGAACAAGCCCCGCAAGCAGCAGGGCTACAGCACTGTTTCGCACTTTAACATAGTCCACTATGACTGTCACCTTGCTGCTGTCAGGTAGGTGTCTCAAAATATCTTACTTTAATGTGTATTACATTGCCTGATCTAATAGTGGGCATTATGGGCAGAAATGGCCCATGGCATTGGGAATTTACTACGTCCACCCCGCTCTGAAATAGAAAACAGCCTATTTTTGTAGGTTAACAGAAGCTTATACTACCAATAACCATCACCTCAAGTACATATTCATTATGTTTATTGTGGAAAAATTGAGGAAAAGAGACCTTAACAAACAGCAGGCAAACCTGTCTTCACTGCTTTTATTTCAGAACTAGAAGTATTTCAAAGTGCTTATCCCTAAAACCCAAGTTGAGGATAGATCTTAACATAAACAAGACATTCTTACATCTGTGATTCTGACCCTACTTCTGTTTTTATGCTCATATGCAAAGCCTCGTGACAATTCATTGTAGCCATGTCATGGTATGCCTCTAAACCTTATGTGTTCCACAGACCCTGTTGGTTGATCATCCCTCCTCTAATTACTATTTTCGTGCAGCACATCAGTGCTAAGTTTTTGTGCTGTTTATGATGCGGTTTTGTTATTGTGTCAGGCTTGCTCGAGGGCGCGAGGAGTGGGAAAGTGCCGCTCTACAGAACGCAAACACCAAGTGCAATGGGCTCTTGCCTGTGTGGGGGCCACATGTACCAGAATCAGCCTTCGCCACTTGTTTGGCAAGGTAGGACATTTTTTTGTCTTTGGAGTAGGTATAGAGTAGGTATAAACAAAAGGTATTACCTTTGTGTAAGTCTTGTTAATATAATCTTCACTGTGTAAATGAAAGTACTTTTCACTAGCATTTAATTCTGTGCACAAATCTGCTGGTTTGCAGGCACAATACATATCTGCAAGAGTGCACAGGGCAGAGGGAACCCACGTACCAGCTCAACATTCATGACACCAAGCTGCTGTTCCTTCGCTTTGCCATGGAACAGTCCTTTAGTGTGGACACGGGGGGAGGAGGCCGGGAGAGCAACATCCATTTGATTCCCTATATCATTCATACTGTCCTCTATGTCCTCAACACGTGAGTTTCTGAGCACCACATTTGGCTGTGCAAAGGTTTTTAAAACCTTGCTAACAGTAAATCTCTTCTTTTACACTGGTTTGACTTGACACAAGTCCTTAGGAAAGGATTAGTGAATCATGAAATGTAATTTTACTAGAATTTTTATACAGTTTAAACTTTTATGATGCAGAACAGCTTCAGCAAAGTGTGAATCCAATAGAGAGACCCCTGTAGCTTTGGTGAATTAAAGATGGTTTATCATGGGGCAAGGGCCAGTATTTAACCACAGTATTGTCAAAATCTTTATTACTTTTTGCTGTAGATGTCTGGAAGTTGCCAAAAATAACTTTGCAAACAAGTACTAATACCCTCCCCCCTCCTTTTGTGTTGCTGTTTTTCAACCCATTACTATGCTTATGAATACATACGTTCTCGTTCATTTTAAGAAGTGCAAAGTCTAAAGACATGTTAGATTTATAGTTAATTCATCTGGCAGAATATAATAATCAAGTGTTAACTTTCTCCTCACTGCATTGTTTTATACCCCTACTAGCTAAAAGCAGGTCGTGTGATTTATACTAATGATATATAACATTGTGTTTGTGGTTTTGAGTTTATAATCTTTTCCATGACACAGAAATTTGTAACATGGAAAAAAGTTATACTGGTGTAACTGACTATCTCTAATTATAGCACCCAATATTCTGTACATCACATTTAATGACTTTTTTAGCACAAGGGCCACATCACGGGAAGAGAAAAACCTGCAGAGTTTCTTGGAGCAGCCATGTGATAAATGGGTGGAGAGCTCATATGAGGTAGACGGGCCACACTACTTTACTGTGCTGGCCTTGCACATCGTACCTCCAGAGCGCTGGCGAACCACACGCATCGACTTCCTGCGCAGGCTCCTAGTCACGGCACATGCTCGAAAGGTCTCACCAGGGGGCGCCAACAAGTAAGGGAGGAGCCTGTGTCTAGGCTTTCTTGCAGTGGTTTCCACATTTCTTTGCTTCTGTGGTGTTGGATCAAAGGCAATTACAATTTCCCCTGACATTTATTAATACTGAAGGTCCAAAATGACAAATTAGAACTTTTTTAAACATTTGCACTCACCATATATATATTGGCACAGAGAAAATATCCTGTTTACTGTGAGACATTGG
>JBBPDH010000130.1:18897536-18913636 GCA_037974565.1 Clupeocharax schoutedeni
CCATTTTCAGACGAGTAATGCCTTACACTACTAGTTACTGAAAAAAGTAATATTATTACAGTAACGCGTTACTTTGTTACACCCAACACTCACAATAAATACATTGTCTGTTAATCGTTATCGTGATATATGTTATGGCAATGCTGATATCCCAAAAGGCTGCAATATGCAAATGAGCCTCTAACCAATCACAGTAGTTCTGTCAGGGCAACCAATCACAGGTCCAGGTGAGTTACTGTGTATTCTGATAAAATGAGATCGTCAACAAATGTCTCATTTTTAACCATTAAACACCTGGGTGTGTTAATAATAAGATATACTTAAATTGTGCCCAATGGTTTTGGGCTGTTTTTGTAGCTTATTTTCCATATATGGACTAGAATGATTCCTGAAAGCGAGGCTACGGCCCTTGAATATTTTTAAGAGGTATCACAATATGCCCTCCACTATGCTTTGGACCACAAACCAGATCTGTGTGGTTGCAATAGCCATCTTCTGTATTACGAGACCTTGTGAGAGGGACTCATTCTTCATCTGTTCATGAAGGGGCAGCGGAAACTGGCACAGTGCCAGCATATACCGTCATCACCCCCAATCATCCAGCCTGCATTCGCAAACCACTATAAATCTTAGAAGTGGACCGTACTAGAGCACTTAGAGCTGCTGGTATGATTTCTGCAGACTGCAGTTGAGCAAATCAATGAAGGCACATGGATCAGTTGGTTTAAAACTGAGCACTAGGAAAGAATATGACTTGGATGAGGGAGGCCACATTCCTCTGCTGGACTCGGGTGTCTAAAGTTATGGGTGTTAAATCAAAACTCTTGTTTGTTTGCGTGTTACATCAACTGTGCATGTTTGCATGTCCTATCATGAACATCAGCATTTTTAAAAGGGTGAGTAGTAGGGCTGTAACGGTACATGTATTCATACCGAACCATCACAGTACATGGGTTGCGGTTCGGTACATGATGTCTTTTGGAGAATACACGGTACAACGGAGAAGACGTGAATGGAGTAATACGGAATCACAGAGGGACCAAAAAGTGCAAGTAAATCATAAACCTGTGTCGTAGTGTGGTGCAGTAGTGCCACCTACTGGCGTAACACTTCTGCTGACTTACACATACATGAAAATACAAGCAAGTGTGTGTGTTTACTGGTTAATTCACTGCTGTTTATTTAAAGCAAATGAAAACAAATCAAGCTTCATTCTTTAGAACTTTTTGTTGCTTAACTTTGCTGTATCGTGAACGGAACCGAACCGTGACCCCAAAACCGAGGTACGTACCGAACCGTGACATCTGTGTACCGTTACACCACTAGTGAATAGTGAATTGATGTACATCTTCAAAGCATTAACATTGTGGTGGAAATCTGTTAAATGTTAGATTTAGTCAGTATTAGATTACATTATTGTGATAACTTGTTAGTAGGTCAAATACACACACACACACACACACACACAAGCACACACACACTTATATATACACACTCTCTCTCTCTCTATCTTTCACACTATTGGCAGATGATGATGATGATGGTGAACAGGCAAGCATGTACAGATATACCGACTGGTTCTTCTGTTAACAAGCAATAGGGTTTGTATTTCAGAGAAATTTAAGCTTTTTTTTGGTGGGTTGCAAATGTAATAACATTCGTAAAAGGCAAAAAATGACTGCAGTGTCCCACCGGTTAAAAATATCAGTCAAATCCGTCTCACCCAAGTAGTTTTTAAGCATTTATGTGCTGATGCCGATATGCATCTGATATCATTGCTGGTATTTTTTTCTTAAATGTATCAGTACTGGTGCTCTGTCTGTTCCTTTTCAAATGTATCACACCTCAGAAGTATCATGTCATGCATCATATAAAATATATCCTGGTACCTCATCCACCTCTACTGGAGATGCAAGGTGATATAACTATGTTAGTATCAGAAGATAAAGGCTTAGAAAAAATAGACAAATGTTTAACTAATACTCTACAGAGGAGCAGAAGCCGATGGGAAGCTACTGTAACCCAGGATCCCAGGTTGCACATTGTTGGAACCTGCAGATAGCAGATATATCCGTGCCAACCTGCAATTTCTGTAGTGAACCTTTACATGTAGCTTACTTGAAAAAATACAACTAGAGCCAGTTTTACCCAGTCCAGTTCTGCTGTGATTATTGTGTTTCCCTTTGTATGCATGTGCGTGCGTGTGTGTGTGTGTGTGTGTGTGTGTGTCTCCCTCCTCCCACGACTTTGGCAGGGCATAGAATGCTTTGTCGGCTTGATAAGCCGTGTGTGGGAATTCCAATGAATGAAGTGCATTCTGTTTTTATTGGAGCTTCGGTCTGATCTGTGTGAAGGAGTAGTTGGCTCAACATTTTTACGATAATTGTATACGATGTCAAGAGAGTTTGTGAAAAGGAAACTTTATCAACATCTTGATTGTGATTTTGATTTGTAGTAGTGAGTGAGTCTTATTACTGCAGCTGTTAGAAAACGTTGGGAATTTTACAGGAGAAAACTTCATAAGTTTATTACACAGCAGTTAAGTGTTCTGCAGGGAAAGGGTGTTATTCATTCCTTTGGTACTATGCATTAGCACAATCTGTATCTTTCTGAGTCACAATCAAGTTGCGAGGCTCTCAGATCACAAAGACTGGGTGTGCTGTGGTGTAAACCACATGCTTTTGAAAGGTGGTCTCACGTTTCCAGACGGTTTCATTGACCCATATGTGTCAGCTTTGAAGGCTGAAGGCTCTGTCTGTGCCTGTCCAGTGTTGGTCAGGAAAATTGGAGATGGTTGCTTGAGCGACGGTGGGCTGTGATGAATGAACAGAGGGTGGGCCGGGAGCCGTGTGAAGTCATCTCTCTGGGGATTTGCTCCATAGTGCTGCCTCACTGGTAAAGAACAGAGGCCTTTACCCCTCACTAAAGCCTTAAGACTCAAATCTGGCACCCTCTATTTATGGCGTAGGTGTGAAGCAGTGCATTTAAACTATATAAAGAATGTCAAGTCCTGGCTGTCTGTGGTTTCCCAGAAAATTCCATGTAATTTGGTTGAAGACATTTCAAATGTTGCAATGCAATGAGATGTTTCAAGCTTGTGAATGTGGCCATTGTGGTAAAAAGCAAGCCTGCGATTATAGATGTTTTCTCCAGGCAGGAGTTTACTGGCTAAAAAAGAGTGAATTCATGGGACAGCCCAAGCAAACATTAAGGCCCAAAATCACCTCACCGAAACCCAAATATTGTTGGGTACCAGTTTAGGATCTTCTAAATATGCATTCTCAGATATAGGAACTTTAATGTGTGTTAACTTTAATGTATGTTAAACAATTTTATTTGCAGTAAGATGACTTTTTTTAGATGTATTCATGTCTGTTGCATGTGGACATTTCATTCTGGTGCAAATAACATTAAAAACAAACAAATAAATGGGGGATTTGCTATGATAATGGGGATGTATGATGACAACAGTCTGGCGTTTACACAGTTCTGTGTACTTTGATATTAACTGGAACGTCACCTACATTTTGACCAGAATTTCTAAAGTGTTGCCTGTAACTGTGGGTTTCACCCTGTGTGGCCAAAAGCTGAAGAGATGATCGGGTAGTTTTATATGCCAATAAGTTAATCACTTTAATAGCATAAGACTATCTTGTGCAGGTTTGATTGGCGTAATAAGGCAGGTCATATTATAACATGAAATCACTTTGAAATATCATTTAGTTAGATAAGAGCAGCTCTACTTTTACAAGCTCCCACTGTCACATTGTGCTCTAATACCATTTACCATAGAACTAAATCTATGGGAAACCGAAGACATGCTTCTCGTTCGGACAGCCAATTAAAGAATAAACAGAGTATTTTTTGTGGTATAAAATATTTTAATGAAATCATAAACTGTGATTAAAATGTAATTATCATGATATTACATTTTAGGATGGTTTGAACGCTATTAGGGTCCATGGGGCTAGTGCTGGGCGGTATAGTGGTTTAACGTTAAACGGTATTATGTTTTTTATTATTGTTGTGATATGATTTTTTCTTATACTGCAGTGCAGGTTTAAAAAGCCTAAGGAACATTCAGAAGGTTGGCTCTTCATGTCATGGCGCAGACACATGTAGCATTTAGTCCGACAGCGTAGATAAATTAGCAAAAATAGTAATAATAATAACTTTATACAGAAGATACAGTGGATCACAGTGTATGGTATCTTCACACAGACCCCAATCTAGTATAGAACACAGCAAATCATACTAAAAAATATCAAAAATAGGAATGATTTTCAGAGTAAAAACAGTGCTAAACCAGCGTCTCTTCTTCTCTTTCTGCACAGGAACTAAGTTGCCCTCCTGCTTCACATTACTTTTATTTTTTTTACATCATCTAAAATGAAAGATTTGGCGTTTTTGTAGTTTAGCTGCGCATGTGTGTGACGCCATCGTTAAATTGCCACTAACAATATTTTTTCATGTTTTATAGTTATTTAATTTTACTCCTATGGGACACAGGACCTCCAGACAATGATGTCTAAAGTCTTGTGACTCAAAAAACCTGCAGAACTTCCATGCAAAGAGTTGTTTTGCTGTGCGGTGACCTTTTATAAAAGATCCGTGCTGCTGGATTTCTAATACTGTCCTCTGCTGTGACACCAGGGCTCTACATAGGGCTAAACATCACTCCAGCTAGAAAAGAGAATCACACCTCAGGAATGTTGATGGCCAGTACAGCCTTTCTCACTGGACACTCTCTTTTAGTTAGGATAAAAATCAGTGCCTCAATCATCCCAACCAGTTATTCACAGCAAAGTTCTGCCAGTTCCCCTCAAAGAGGTACCTTTTCCCCTCTGCTACCGACCTGTTATTTTGTGATCACGCACATGATTGAGTTTCCTCAAAAGCTGAATCGCTTGAACCAGGGGAGTGTTTTATGCTGAAGGAAGTCTGGTAATTATGCTGTATATGACATAACCGCAGAATGACTGGGGCTTGTGTAAGTGGTTCAGTTCACAGTGAGCGACGTGCAGAGCGGAGCGCATGTACATCCGCAATTACAGATGATACACAATCAAGACTAGACCATAAACACAGCAGGCATGCAAATGTTCCTTTAGTGCCTTTCAATGTAGTGCCATTGTTTGTAATAAAAAACATTCCATGAATAGCTTTCTCATTTCTGTGCTTTTCTGTGTTTTAAAAAAGTTAGTAATAAAAAATAATTAAAAAAAATAAATAAATGTGTAAAATGTGTAATGCATATTAGAGTACAGGAGTGGCTTTGTGCCAAAGTGTGGCAGGGTTTTGCTAGTTGTAGGGTGTAGCGTGTCGTAATATTGATCTGAAATGCAGTTAGTTCAGCCTTCTGGTCTCCCAGTCTGGAAACAGATGTGCATTTCTGAAAACCCTGAGGCTCATGACGGGGTTCACAACCCATATATGGGCCAGCGATCTCCATTGTTTCACTGATGTATTTACTTCTCTTTGAACACTTACAATTGCATGCAAAAGTTTAAGTCTAAGAGTTTTATTGGTTGTGTTAGTTTTCTATGTAGAAATAAGTACACATCCTCTACAGACAACACCTCTGCACAGATTAATGCACAATTGCTGTATATGTGCTGAAATGAACAAAGTGGGGGTGGCAGGGGACGACTTTAACCTATGCAAAGGTTTTGACACATTTTAGATTTTATTTAGTATTTTTTAACTCTAAAAATGTCTAAATTTGTGCTCTGAAATATGCAGAAATAAAATGCTATATTTGAGTGTGTTTCCTGCAGAGAATGTGTACTTACTTTCACTGTGGAAAATCAACAAATCATGTCATGTAACAGTGTTGTTTAAACTGCATGTGAATGAAACTACTTTGCTTTTATAGTCCATGTTGTTGAGTCCAGTTTTTGGAAAGTTATTGAAAGTTGTTAGTGAAGTGATAGGAACTTTGATGGAGAGCAAAATGCAGCCAAAAGTAGACTTTTAAAGTGATTGCCGTTTGGCAGTACTGCAGTTCTCATTCTGCCAGCGACACCACAGAGGACCTGCAGACTCACACAGAACCTGAAGGTCTATTTTTAGATTGAAACTCCTGCACTTCTTGTGGTCTAAGAGGGTAACAGATCTCCGATGTCTTGTGGCTGTTTGGCAGAGCTGTCTTTCTGTGGTTTATGCTGAGAGACTGTGTAGTGTGAATCAGTAAAGAAACTGTTCTGATTCAGTTCATTAGAGAAGGACACTTTGGAGTTGTGTAAGTGTGCATATGTGTATGCATGGTGGGTTAGAACATTGAAGAGTAAATGCTTCTCTGTGTAACCCTATTTTCTTACTATATATATTACTATATTGTACCCACTGTCTAAACAAGTAAAAATAAAATTTGATCCAAAAAAAAAAAATGCTTGTGTGTGTCCAGATGTAACAAATTTCTGGTTCGGTGTTCGGTGTTTTGGTGTCACACAGCAAAACGAAAATACATTTTTTAGTGGTGAGTAATGGATACATTCTCCTGGTGTTAGATCAAGAGCTCACATTTTCATCCCACATTAACAACCTCTCCTGAGCTTGCAGGTGCCTCCTTTCTTAGAGAACACCTAGATTTTTTCCCTTTGATGTGGGACTGGATTGTACGAGCTCTGCTTTGCTTTCATTCAGCTTCAGGTGATGCGCATCCAGGAGGAAATGCTGTTCAGACTTGCAGAGGTCTGGACTCAGATCTGAGAGTCACTGGGAGGAAAAGAGAGGTTGGCTTAAGTGTAATCAGCATAACAGTCACAGAAGAAACCACACACAGGAGAGAGTGCAGGTGTATAGTAAAAAGAGAACGGGCCAGTCACTGAGCCGTGGGGAACACCAGTGGGGCAGTCTTATTGGGGCAGGCATCGATCCTTTTCATGACACTTGAGAACTGTGACCCTCAATAGAGGACACAGTCCATTACCAAACAAATCCAGTGATTCCATGTTTGGCGAGTGAAGCTAGGAGGATCTTATAGTTGACAGTGTCAAAAACTGCATAAAGATCTAGAAACATGAGACCGTTTTAGCTGTTTTGGCTGGATGAAACTTTTCAATGACATCTAAAAGTGCAGTTTCTGTAGAATGTGCTGCTTTAAATGATTAGCTTTTTAGTGATTAGTGATAGCAATAGGCTAAGCTGGTTACATACGGCATGCTCCAGAACTTTAAAGAGGCTGGAGAGAAGAGATAGGTGTTTGTAGTGGCTTACAGCAGTGATGGTGACCTTTTTTAGGAGTGGTGTGATTACAGTTGATTTGAAGTCTGCTGGACCATGGCCTGGAGCCGTTTATTATGTGAGTGATATAAGGAATAATATCCAAGGATGTGGTCAGAATTGTGGGTGATGGAATTGGATCAAGTGGTGATGTGGTAGGGTTGCAGGATGTCGGGTTGGGTAAAGCAGGTATGTGGAGTGGGGTCGATAGGTTGAGAATAGGAGAGAGGTTTGATGACTGCAGGGATAGAGGCGCATACTGGTTTACCTTTACATTTTCCTTAAGCGTAATGCATTATACTGATTTTAACATAAAATTAAAGGGTTCTGGGATCATATCTGGGGGCATATTTAGGGTTTACACTATAAAAATAGGCATTTTAAGGCATTAAAAAAAAACATATATGGTGTGTGTGTGTGTGCGCGCATCAGATCTTTTCTGAGGGTCAAAGAGAGTCAAATCATGAGTGGATGGTGATAAGTAATACACAGAAAATGACAGTCTTGCAGTAATAAACTTGGTTTTACAAGCAGCCCGTTTTGTATTTAACTGTTAACGCATTTAATAAATAATGATCTGGAAGTGCATGTTATGATACTCAAGTTTCTATTGCTGAGGTTTATGTTATATGTTATAAAAGGCTATAAAAGGAATGTTAATGAGGTTAATAAAGTCAGTTCCAGTGGTGTAAGGATGCATTATAATAGTGGGAGATTGAGAGATCAACATGTTTTTGGATATATTGTTAGAGATTTGAAGTGTCGAAGCTCTGAATGGTTTATATTAACAGGTGTGAGCACTTTGTCCACATTTGTCATGCATTCGGTAATAACCTTATTTAACAATCAACCAGGTTATGGTCAAACCTCATAACCCTGTTTTTAAGAAGTAAGCAGTTAAAATAAACTCTCAGAGAGTGTGCTTTATATTTTTGTATGTAGCATTAAAAGAAGTGCACAAACCATGAGCAATCATGACAAAGACAACTTTAGTGGTGTCACCTTCTACATTACACCATACAGAGTTATATAAGTTCTCTCTGTAGACAGATATGATCCATAGTGTGGGTCACAACATAGTTTGGCTTAGGGTGGATCAATCATATTTTGGAAATAAAGGATTATCTCAGACTCGGGTGTTAAGAAAGGTGATCGCTGGGGCAAACCGGTGGTGTAGGTTTTAAAAATATGGAGTCAGACTGTGTTATTCTTCCCTTAACCCCTTTAATCCAAAATGTATTGTTGTCTAAGTGATGTGTAGTTCATGTGCTTAGGAGAGCGAAGAATTGGAGTGGGGTCACCCCATAGGCCCTAAGGCTTTAAGGGGACTGAGAGATGGAGCAGAAAAAAGCATGGGCGTGGGGCGGTTACATTATCTCCAGAGCTCTAGGGAAGTGCGCTCTGTCTTTGCTGGGTGTACTGTGAAGATTCTCACACTCGCCTTGTTTGTTCTCTTTTTCCCCTGAATGCCCTTCTTGGTGATAGTGAAGAGGTCAGTGGGGGGTTGTGAGGTGTACTGTTTTGGAAAAGGATTATAGTTTAATCGTGTAGTGTATTAGTCAACAATGGTATCTTAGAAAATGGTCTTATTCACGTGAATCCACTGTACAAGAGTGAACTGACAATTAATCTATTTTAGGTTCCACACAAGGGTGAATCATATGGTGTGAGTGAAAATACATCAAATGACTGAGAAACAGATAAGTAGACATTCCAGACATGGTCTGAATTTGTGGGTGTCGTGTATCACCATAACACCATAAGTTGTAGAAGTTTCTTAACGTGGACCTCCCAGGACAGCAGCTAATGTATTAGTGTTCGTATAATGAGTGTGTTGTATTGCAGTCAAATGGGACGAAATAAGAGCTTATGTTTCGAATGACTGTGCTGGGTGAGTTGGGGACTGGAGCGAGAGTGAGAGGGGTCAATTTCTCGTGCCCTTGGGTTATTGTCTACTCAGCTACACTGGAGCTCTTATCACTCTACGAGTCCTACTTTATCCTGCTGCTGTTGACCCTGACCTGTCCAGTCTGTGGCATTTCCACATATTTCTGTATCAGTTCTGCTTCTGGGCTTCCATCTGTCCCAGTGACCCCAATGTCTACGCCCCAGTGTGCCTATGTCCTTACTGAACTCTATATGCTATAACAGCTTTTACATGGGGCCAATTTATCTTTCACCCAATGTTCAGGGGGATACAGTCTGATCTGCAGAGGGTCCGTGTGTCTGTTTTTTTTGTTCCAGCAAAGCAGGAGTATATAATGTTCCATCAGAATGTAATACCCTTCCCCACCTAGTTTGTTAAAACCTCTTCTGGCTGCTAACCAAAGTCGTGGTTCATCTGCTCTAGACTCGTGTGCAGGGTAAAATGTCTTGAAATATGCCACACGTTGACACTGCGACATTCTTTAAAGGAATCAATGACATTAGTGGGCTTTTTTAAGGATACAATGAGGAAAGAGATGATGATGAGGCCGGTGAAGAATAGTCACCAATAGTCACAAATCTTTGTATTTAAAGGTATGATTGTTTCACCATGATTTAGTTAGTAATAGTTAATAACGGTTTTAAAATGAAATCATGAAATCAAACCGGTGCCCCTAACACTAACTGCTTCGGTGCAAAAAACTTTTGGTTCCATAAAGAACCATGTCTGGAAGAAGGAATGTGTGGGTGTGAACCATTAAAAGAGTCCCAGTTCAGCCTAGAACCTTACTTTATGTGGATGTTCATCTAAACTTGAAAAGGCTTCTTCAGGCTAACATCATTTTCAAAAATGGTTCCTTCGAAAAAGTTTCTTTACGCAACCGAAAGTGGTTCGGACAGGTTTGTTGCCCATATTTGGCACAATCTTCCTTTTTTTGATTAATTTTTTTCCTAAGGTCTACTTGTTATATGTGTGATTTTATGTCCCTTAAACAGTCATACTTAATGACCAATCTTTCTTTTTCTCAGAGAGAGACATTGAACAGACATTTTGTTGCTATGCTTTTAGGGTGGATGTTTGAAATGGCTGGCCTGCGTTGTGTATGATCAGAGCTAAATTACTGTATGCTGAATAGGTGGGTGTGTGTAAATCCCTTTCTTTTGTGACCTCCTGAAAACACTGAATTCAAAACAGCCTGTTTATGTAGTTTATTTGGATTGTATGGACTAAGGGTAGTGAACTATTTAACAGTGTTTGTACTGGGCACTGTGATTTCCCCATGGCAAGAAGGTGTTGGGCCCGGCCAAGGGTCCTATCAGTATGTCTGCGTGTTCTCCCTGTATGTGGGCTTTTTTGGATTTTTTTTTGCCGGGTGTTCCCATTTCCTCTCACAGTCCAAAGACAGGAAAGAACTGGAAAGGATACATTGCCCCTAGGTTTGAGCGTATGCGAGTGTTTGTCTCTGGGCAGCCTTGACTGGTGACCTGTTCAGGGTGTTTATCTGTCTTTCACCACCAGCACCTCCTGCTATAATGAATGAATATTTTTTAAAGTGTATACAATGGGACTGTGTGATTAATCGAAAAGTAATCAAAATCGACATTCAGAACCTATAATCGATCAAATTTTTACGGGTCGATTATTGCGATTACTTTCCCTTTAAAAACACTACCGCGTGTGGAGTCACGTGACCCCGCTCTGTTATGTTACGTTATTCCGCCGACATGTTGAGCATGGAGAGCTTAAACACTGAGACAACTGAGCAACTCGTCAGTGAACTATGAGGGCAAACAAAAAAAAATAAAATAAATAAAATAATCGTTCATTAATCGTAATAGAGTTCAAATGTTCAGTTAATTGAGATTTTGATTTTAGGCCAAATCGCCCAGCCCTAGTACACAACACATCACACCACTGCACAGCACATTTAACCCTTGCACGAAACAGTCTGTTTCGAACCTATGACTTTGTGATCGCAGGGCAAACTCCTTAACCACTAGGGCCACCAGCTGTACCATATCGAACTCTAATAGTTTAGAAAAGTAAGGAAAATTAAGTTTTAATCCCTTTAATTCTTGTAATCCCTTTAATTCTTTTAGGGTGCAGGGCATGCCCTGAAGCTGCAGATCTAGAAATGCTCTTTGCTCTCCAGGTCTGCTTAGGGGTGACGTTGGAGCCTTCATGCCTGTTACTAAGTTGATGCTTGGCAAAAGAAAATAGCCCGCCCATGATCCAGTTCATATGTCAGGGATTGCAGCATAGCTGCAAAGTTCAGAGAGTTTCTTCCCCCTCCTGGGAACATTTCCCCAAACGAAAAACAGTCAGGGGTTTTAAGAGCTCAAATAGTTCTTGTTCGCTGATCTCAAAAGAACTTTCTCAATTTTTTCCCCTTATATTAGGATTTACAGAGCTGGAGAAGCAGCAAATGGAATCAACATGCAATTTTAACCACTGCGTCAGACATAGTGGAGTTTTTTATTAATGCTCTTCTAATGCTGTGCTGTTTATGAGCTTTGTCTGCTGACTAAATGACCCTGTCTGCTGCTCATTTAGTCGAGTCAGCACTTGCTTCCACTCCAGTCTACTTTCAGACCTGCAGAAAAAGTGTTGTTTAATCTCTGGACTATGAGAGCAATGAAAGGAATGCAGGGGCTAGAGAGCTCACTGAAGCAAGGATGTCGAGGAGGGGGTCTTTCATGTTGAACTGACCAGAAGGCATGTCAAGGGAAGGCTCTTGTCTCGGAGAGCACTCTAACATATGCTAACTTGGTGAAAGTTGCAAAAAAATGTCGTTAAATGAAAAATGTGAACAGTGAATAAAAAACCTAGGGGTGAACATTTATTAAAATATAATGATTGGGTTCAAGTCAGTGCCTCGTGAAATCTCATATTTCAGCATGATTTAGCACATAATTGCTCTGCTTTTATTTTTTCTGTGGTGGGATTGTTTTTGCAGTAATGGAATACAAACCATAAAAACAATAGAGCAAACATTTTCAATAGTCCATTTTCAATAGGGCAAATCTTTCTACCATGGACTTTGGTCAATAAGCATAATTTAAGGCATAAATTGAATATTCAAATAAAATATTTCAGAATAAATGTAGTGTCACCAAGTGCACTAAGAGCTCTGGTATTACAAGTGTACCTGCACATTAAAACAGATACATAAATCAGACAAAATAAAAATAACGAATTGACGTTTGAAGCAAAAAGCTTTCAATTGTGGACATACCCTGATTATTACACCCCAACTATTAATAATATTTTGGCAGTGACACAATGTTTCAGTGTGATGCTGCAGTAAGGCAAGCCTTGTGATCACTCAGTAGCTTGGCTCAGAGAGACATGTGCACTGTGACACTGTGACAAATCCACCAACTACCCAGCGCGAATCACAAGGCAACATACCATGGAGCTGAAACACAGCATCTGTTGCATGACAACACTAAACAAAGACGGGGTCTCAGTGACCCTGCATCAGATGTCCCACTTTTAAGGCTTCTTTTGCATGCTCTGTTGCCCTCCACCATCACCATAGCAATTGTAAGGAAGCATGGAGTTAAGACCAATGCATGCTCCAGCTCCAGTGATCTCTGCTATGAATGCTTACAAAATTGATCAGCTCTTAAAAAGAGAACTGCCTATCATTTGTTTGTTGATGTATTTTTTTTCATTTATCTTGAGTTTTTCTATTCTTTTAAGGTGTGGCCTCTGTGAAATTGCAGCTCATCTGATGACTCTACATTGAATGTCATTGGTTCCTGTGAACCCAAATACATTTCTTGTCAAGAATTGTGATGTAACACTTTGTGTCTCTATCCCAATCATATAAATCACGATTTCTTTCTGTGTAGATGATATGGGGTTTGTCTGGGATTTTCTAAGCAGATGTGTGTTTTTTGTGTTCCAGATGGGAGGAGGAGTTGTCCAAGCGCCAGCAAATGGAGTCCATGGTGGAAACTTTACAAGAAGTAAGAACTCAGCACTTCCCTAGACTCAGCTTTTCCTTCTTATGCTCATGGTTATCCAGGTTAATTTATGGGGCTGCAGTTCAATACGGTATATGGATTTTAATTTGCTTGCAAGTCAAATCTGCCATTCGTTCACTATGAATATTTGACTGCGCTGTTACTGGTTCGTTTTTATAGCTGTAGTACATTTAGTTGACATTGAAAATAAAATTGCTCAGTACTTTCATCATCTCTCAAAGGTTTTGATTCTCTTTTAAAATGTTTTTTTTTAAACAATTTTAAATATGTTGTGCTAGTAATTGTGTTAAGTGTGTTAAAACCTGCACAAGAAGCTATTTACCAATACTTTGTCATGCTTAGCTCTGAATTCATGTGTTTCCTTTTGCAGGAAGAAAAGGTTTTGTCTAAAGAATTATTTGACAGCAGGTATACGGGAAGGTGTTTAAGTCGAAGGAGGTTGACTTTTTAAGCAGCCTACAGTGCAAAAATGCACCTTTTCAAAACAAGTTAATATAAGAATAAATGCAAACAAACCAACCCAGTAAAATGTAGTAAGACTAGAGGTGGGCATAGATATTTTTTTTTAATGCCGTTAACACGTGAGATTCTCACCCCAACCCTCTTTATTTCTCTTTATTATTGAGAAATAAAACTAGCCTTCAACTTTGCGCACACTTTTCACTCTCGACACTTAAAGCAGCTGGCGTTCTAGTGCAATATTTTACTGCTGCTACAGATTACAAAAACACACGCAGCACCCACTTCCCACATCCCTGTTTTACCTCTTTCTCGTGTGCCCACACTGAAATGCTTTTGCCCTGAAAGTGTTTTGAAAACCTGATAAGGTTGAGTGATGAGGTGTAAGATTAGTCCCAGGACATTACTGTTACAAATATTGCCACCATGTTTTCTCAGCATGAACCGAGGCGATGTTTAAGCCTACAAAGAAGCTGTACTCGTTTCTGCCCTCACATGTCGTATGAGGAGTGTACATTCGGTCTGTAGAAAACAATGACATTTAGACCCATTTGACATGCTGATGCCACATTAAATTGAATAGAAATGACTTTTTTGTGTGTGTATTACATTTTATTCATGAGAGAATTGTGGAAAATGTTGTGCATCACTGGTCATACTTGCTGTTTATTGCCTCCTTGGCCACAGTGGTGTGCTTGGTCATGTACGCACCTTGACTGGTCTTCTTGATCCTGCTTCCCCCACAGAGTGCCCAAGAGTCTGAAGCCATACAAGGAGAACTAACTGAGAAAGTGGAACGGCTTAAAACAGAACTGGTCGTCTTTAAGAGTCTCATGACTGACGTGAGTATCCTTCACTTGGAGCATTTTTGTCAATTGTGAAACCGGACACTCTTAGCTGTGTTTAGTAAAAACATCCACGCTGCTGTTGAGCAATTCATTCAGTAGCAATTATTTTATTAGATCCTGGATTCTCCATGGGCTGAAAATGTGGAAGAGAGCTGTAGATTGGAAAGGAGAAAACGTCATCATTTGCCTATAGCATGTATAAAGATATTCTTAACACAGTTGCCACCACTTAGCACAGAGTCTCTTAAGGAAATGGATTAGAACTTTTAAGCAAATTCCTTTGGCAGCTGCCTTGCCAGAAGACCACAGATGTAGATAAACAAATAAGCAGTAGATCAGGCAGTCCTCGGGCCCCGGACAGATGCTCATTGTTCTCTTATATTGACTTGGCTCCTCACGCTGCCATGGCCATAAACCACTGCTGTGACCCGCTCCATGTTTTATGGTCCGGAATGCATATGTTCAGAAGGCTGCCATGAATAACCAAAGAACCACAGAGACTCCTGCTGAACACGGGACATCCTACACCATCCCTGCCCACTCTTTACCACACACCTGCTTCCAGACCCCGAGCTAAACCACCTGCTCTCACTACTTTCATTCTCAACATTTGCAATGGCACCAGGACTAATCGGCTAAATATGGTGGCAAAACAAATGCAGACAGCATGTTTTCTAAGAAGGACCCTGATATAAGCTAGTTTCATCCAATATTGCAGCTTTGGATATAGATGAACATGTAAAGTGTGATCTATTGTCTGCATTTCACCCCTGAGTAAATGGTTCCACTTGTCACTTGTAGATGATTTTTTTAATAATATGAAAACAAATCAAATAAACTAATTCACTAAATGATCGTAACTGAATCAAACTGGTGTGTACTCATGCCTGGTGGAATACTGACTCTGAATCTGATGCTTGTACTTTTGTGATTCTGTTTCATCATGGTACAGCAAATGTCAGATTTGGACTCTAAAATCCAAGAGAAAGCCATGAAGGTGGACATGGACATTTGTAGACGCATCGACATCACAGCCAAGTTGTGTGACGTGGCCCAGCAGAGGAACTCGGAAGACATGAGCAAAATCTTTCACGTCAGTCCCTCCAGAGCGCCCCCTGACCAGAAAGCGGTAAGGACACATTCAAACACACAAACGAATATGTTTAGATGGTTGTGTGTATTGTGTTAAAGGGACACTGTGCTTATTTTAAGATCTTCTGATCTGAATTTAATGTACTGTCCATACAGGAAGGTCTGGAAAGGCAGCCATGTGGCCTAATCTCGGATTAATTTGCTAACAGACTTTCTTCACGTGATCCCAGAGCAATAAACAACATAGAAATGGACAGTGATGTTATTTATGGCAACAATAAATACGTTTCTGGGGGACAGTTTTTGGTGTTATTTGATGGGGAGGTGAAATGAAGGTTGACATTACCCCTGGCTGTCCTCTGCTGATATGAAAATGTAATTGTGTGTGTGGGTGTGTGTGTCTGTGTGGGTATATGTATCTATCTGTGTGTGTGTGTCTGTCTCTGTGTGTGTGTGTGTGTGTGTGTGTGTGTGGGTGTGTGTGTGTGTGTGTGTACCTGTGTGACTGTGTGTATGTGTGCCTGTGTGCATGTGTGTGTGTGTGTGTGTGTGTGTGTG
>JBBPDH010000130.1:18913736-18933176 GCA_037974565.1 Clupeocharax schoutedeni
TTGTGTTCTAGAGTGAAGGAGCTCCACACATGTGATGTGTGTCTGTCTTCTCTGCTGCTGTCTCTCGTCTTCTTGTGCTCGCTATAAGAATAGTGAGATAAAAAAAAAACATGGCTAGTCGACTTCTCTCAGGGGCGACCACTCGTGCCTCTGACGTCGACTTTTGTGTTAAAGCCCTAAAGTGTGTGTATACACACACACACACACACACTCACACACACTATATATGTTCCTTTTGAATCAAGATACAGGCCTAGTTACTGGACCGAGGGCGTGGTGATCATGATGCCGTGTGTACAGTTGTGGTTTTGGTGGTAGTGGGACGCTCGCCTGCCCCTTCCTCTGCTCCAGTGAAGGTTTGTTGGTGACTGGTTGGTTTGAGAGTCATTTCTGAGGGCCACTTCCAGTCAGAGCAGGCAGATCTCTGCTGTGTTAAAGGTCCGACTCTTTCTGTGCCTTTGTGGCTGAAGGCTGTTGTGATTGGTTTATCCTCCCCATGGGGCTGAGAAATGTCCCACATCAGATCTGAGAATTGTAAAGACTGGAGTCCTGACCTTCAGTCTCCCGCTGACGCGGCGAAATGCTCTGCGGCGCGGCTGAAGTGTCAGCTGTACATGCGTTTATTGTAGATTGATATATTTATGGCTGAACAGCAGCAAAAGCTCGGTGTTCGTCACACGGTGCAGCACAGCCTGCTGGTCGATGGTCTCGACTGTGTGTGACTGAAGAGCAGCGCCGTATCCCTGCGCTGCCTCGACCTTGAGACACGACTTCTGTTGTCAGCGCCGCTCACCCTCCGGCACCAGAGGCTCCGGCACCACCCAACTTTGATCTGTCCATTCTGTCTGCAGCGCTGCAGAGCCCAGCAGGGTTTCAGGCGTCAGCCGCGCGCTCAGCCTGCCTCTCTGTAAGACTGAGTCTGTCTTTATATCCCCTCACTCCTAAAGCTCCCTCAGATGTGTCCATCAGCTCCGGCTCCTTTCACTGGGAGATTCCAAAGGCTTGGGAATGACGGCTGCTAACGAGGATTACAGGAATTAATTAAAGCGCGACGCTAACGAGCTTGTGATGCCCCTCCCTGCTCTGCTCTGCTTCTTCAGGGTTCTAGAGCTGCTCGTCTGTGTCGTGGAATCATGGATAGATCCTCCATGTTTTTCATTATGTGTCGACACTTGGATAACACCAGGCAACAAAAACGTGTTTCATTCCGTCCTGTAGTGTGTCTGTCTGTGTGTGTGTGTCTGTGTATGTGTGTTGAAGGTCTCTGCGGCGTGTAAGAGGGAGCGTAAGGCTGCGTGTGAAGAGGACAGTGTGGAGGTGGATGCAGAGGGTGGCGACTGTGAGGAGGAGGTGCCCGGGTCTCTGAACATCACAGATGAGATGAAGCGCATGCTTAACCAGCTGTGAGTGACTGACAGCACTGACAGCACCACGCCCAGACATGTTTGTCCACTGCTTGCTTTCTCCTGCCAAACAGCAAGAGAAGATTATGTACCTTCTGGATCAGACGAAGCTCCAGCCAAAAGCAGTGATTCAGCCAAAAATCAATTTTACACAATTTCCCCTTCACCCGGAATATAGCCAAGCCATGTTTGGGTTCCAATAGGCTTATGTGTTAACCTTTATTATGATAAGTACATACCGTTCAATGTTTGCCTTTTAAACTTATTTTAATATGTACTAAATATATTATTTTGGAACAACTTACAACTCTGGTGACTTAATTAGCATTTAAGCATTGTTAGATATATTATGATGCATTTAGTATTTATTCATACCTTTTAGTGCACAATTAATGTACGCTGTGTTTTTTATGAGATACACTTCAGCAAACATGAGAATTCATTATGCTTTTATGTATATTGTTGATGCACTAAAAAGTTTTTTACAAGAGAAGTAATGAAATCTTCTGATCATCATTATTGTGTGAACTATGTGACTAAATCATCCCACATGTGTCTTAAGCTGTGTTTAAGTAATTAACATTTTTCCTATTTAATTTTCATGTATATGGAATCCAGCAGATGTCCTTTACTTTGTGTGAACATTTGATGACAAATTGATCCAAAATTCTTTGGATGAACATGTCTTACGTTACATGAAGGTTTGTGAATGTTTTTTGCCTTATCTGTAGAAATTGACTAAAGTGTGTCACAGAACTAAAGAGGGAAGCAGCATCATTCTGCATTAGTCTATTTGAAAACTTAGGCACTCCTCGCAGCTAAAGGCAAGTGTGGTGGCTAAAAATGTCCCTTGCTTTACTTAAGTGTTCTAGTTCCTGTGCAGAAGTCAAACATGGAAATGTGGTGGGAAATTTTGTAAATTAGGTTTTGGCTTGAGCTTTTGTTTTAACGTTGTCAGATCCAGAAGGTTCAAACATCATTTGTTTTTTTTTTTTGGTTTTTTTTTTATGTTCGTCTGTTCTGCAGGTGCTTCTGCAATACCTTTTTCTTGGATAAATATTCCGATGTTCTGCTGCCATCTAGTGGTCACATGGCCAACTGACACTGGGCTTATTTTTAAAATGATATATTTTTTAATGCCCTTTTACTTGCATGCTGTTCTTCTGAACATTGCTTCCCCCCCTCATTCTTACTGTGTTTGTGAGTCCTTTTTTAAGGTGCTGGGGGCTGGGTGGTGGTTTTCATTTCTTCTTTGCAAGAGTAGCTCAGATAATTGGTCTTTTGTCAGGAGAGAGACGTTTGACTTTGACGATGACTGTGACAGTCTGGCCTGGGAGGAGACGGAGGAGACTCTGCTACTGTGGGAGGACTTTGCTAACAACCCTGTTATCACCACCTCGGCTGCTGCTGCTGCTGTCTCCGGTGTTGCCTGTTCTGCAGCCTGTGCTGCTGACTGCCCTATAGAACCTCATGAGCAGGTAAGCGAGCCACAGCCGCCTTCTGATGATGTTTTCTTGTTATTAAAGGCAAATCTACAGAGTGCACTTGCTTTTAGTGGCTGTTTGGAAGTTTAGAGGTATTGCTGTCATTTTGTTTTACAATTAAAAAAACACATTCTTAATTACTATAAAGGATGTCAAGAATGCAAAGGATATTGTTTTGGTGGCTCAAGACTCAAGACTCCTTCTAGGCGTCTTCTTGGTAGAGTAACACAGTCCCAAATTCTCCATTCGTAGATCATACAATTTCTGAAGTCTTGGAAATCCCTTTGTAACCCTTCCCAGCTTCATCTTAATCAACAGTTTTTGACCGTAGATCCTCTGAAAGCTCTTTTTAGTGAGGCATGGCTCACATAAGCGTACATGATCATAAGGTTCCCATACATAATCTTGTCACTGTAACTGCTGCTCCTGTTATCACTCCCTCCACTGGTTAACATAGTGATGAACATATGATTATGCTGACTGGGAAGGGTCTAAACATACCACAGTTTTGGGCTTTTTAGCAATTAGAACCTGAACATAACATGACATTAGGGTGAGATGACCTGATCAGTGGATAATATTAGCTAAAAGACTAACACACATTGCCTTTACTGTTAATAGGCAGTACATTTACTGAAACTTACTGTAAAAATATGCTCCCTAAATATACAGGAAACCCCTTTAATGCGCCATGTTTAAGCTATAAAATGTATAATATCCTTAAGCTACATTAATTCCAATCTGATTTGAATCCAAACAAATGTAGCCTGAATCAGGTTGGAGGTCAGGTTTCATGTGACTGAACAGCAAAAAGCCTGTCCTGCTTAAATTTCGATGTAAGGGTTGTCTGTGGTTCTTTCAGGATGGAAGTCTGCGTAGTTTGATAAATGAAACAGAGTCAATCTTTAACACCAGAGAACAGGAGTACCAAGCCACTATCGGACAGATCGAGGTGAGCGGAAGTTCAGTGTTATGAACGGTCTTTGTTAGTAATGAGTTTGTTGTAAGTCTCTTTCCACCTCTATTTCTCCAGCTGGAACTGGCCACAGCCAAGAATGACATGACCAGACACCTGCACGAGTACATGGAGATGTGCAGCATGAAGAGAGGGCTGGATGTGCAGATGGAGACTTGTCGAAGGCTCATCAGGAGCTCTGGAGCCAACGGCAGGTGTGTTTCACCCAAATGTTCTTACGTTGAGCATTTTCTACATGAAAAAGTTTGGTGTACTTTTATTTACTTGAATTACTATGCAAATATTGTACATTTACATTTATATTGTTTTATATACCTGTTTTGAGTTCATCATGGTTGCGATGTCACAACCAGACAGCATTTCGTTACTGGAACTGACCAAATGTTTAGCTGTTTTGGACTATTAGGCCTCGTTCACACGGACGTCTGAACCAGGCTTATTTCTGGCGTTCATGACTCCAGGTGAGCGCCTATTGAGCGCCGCCAGTTTTTCTGCTCATTGAAGCAAATCAGAGCGTCCACACGGGCGTTCAGTACCAGCGTTCGGCCGGCTGTGCGTTTGGATGGCGTCAAATAAATGCTGCATGCAACGTTTTCTCGGCCTCAAAATCCCAAAGAACGCGAGTAAAACGTCGCTATGGCGTTTACATGGCATTCGGTTGACGTTCTGGAGGACTGAATATGTCCCATGATTCTGTGGAAATTTTTTTGTCTTCAAAAAGCACAATAAACGTCCCTTTGATCTGACGTTGCGCAGCAGCAGGGTGAACCCAGTAGCAGCGGCGATGTTTGTTCCTCTCCTGCCTACGGTGCCGTATCAGAAGGAATTTTAAAACAAGAATGTAAACAGTATGTTTTAAGAAAGAATAGGGATCCGTGTTTTCAATGCAAAACTAGATGACACACGTGTGAACACTCTGGACAGAGTAATTACTGCCCCCACAGGAAAATACACGAAACTACAGATCGGGCGTTAGGCTGGCATTAAACGGTGTCAGACTAACGCCAGTCGAACGCCTTGCTGACGTCGATCAAGCGTCGCTACCAAATGCCACAAAAACGCCTATGGCGTACAGAGCGCGTTCAATTCGAACGTCCGTGGGACGAGGCCTTAGTGGATCATTGCACTTTTTCAAATGATATCAGCCTGCAGTTCTTAATATATTGCAAAAGACAACAAGGCTTCTGTGGCTATCAAGCCGTTTATAATCTCACCTGTCAGATTGCAGCGTAATAAACATTGAATTACAAAATTTTTTTCGAGTTTTGTAGCCATTTGATGAATATGGCAAAAAGAAATACGTAGACTTAAACCTGAAAAATAAACAAAACTAGATTTCCATGTCCCTTACATCAGTATTGCATTTTGCAAGACCAGTCAATGAGCACAATGTAAATGTTTTATCATTACAAATAATAACCACTATGATATTTGTCATATTTATAATTATGATTGGTGCAATGCCTATAGATTGCTTACAATTAAAAACAAACAAAAATACCCAAAAACACATTTTAATGCCGTCTAGTAATGCCACTATATCTCCCTGGGAGACTGCGGCCCATAGGATAAAAACCACTGATCTAGAAATTTGAAGGGAATGTCTGAAGTTTGTTTCCGTACATCCCTGAGATTTTCTGTCTGAACTTGACAGTGTGTTTTGAATAAAGTGCAAGACAGACCAGGCAATCAGAGCAGAGGTCATTTACATAAATACTCTTAAAGGCACAGTAACAAAAAAAAAAAAACACAGACGACTGCTTCATTATACAGAATAAGGAGGTAAATGAGGTGAAGTCATTTGAAAAATTCTGTACCAAGAAAAATATACACAATATACATGTGATATACAATAAACTCAATATCAATATTCGATTGAGTACTCACACTGAAAGAGTTCACGTCTGGTCGTTCTCTGCCACAGACACTCGCCTTCCTACAGCTCCGTGGCCAGCAGTGACTCAGGAAACACAGATGACATGCAGGACGAGCTGGAAAAAGACGGAGAGAAGGACGAAGATGGAGATAAAGTGCAGAACGGAGAGAAGGACGGAGACAGAGAGGGAGTGGCGGGCGGAGGATCACCTGAAGAGGCAGGTGGCGAAATGAATGGAGCAATAAGTGGAGAGAGAGACGGACAGTGTGGAGAGAGAGACGGACAGAGGGACAATGAGAGAAATGGAGAGGTCAGTTGATGACCTGCTCCGTCACATGCGTCTTATTTGAAATAATGAGGCATGAGGTTGTGTGAACCTCTGGTCCACTTCCATGGTATGTTTTTGACCGAGCGTCTCTGTGGCTCTTGGAGCTGAAGCTGTAGTTGCTGTCCCAATGTGGGGTCAACTGAACCAGGTTGAATCGGTCTTAACGGATCGTTCTACCAAAGCTGCGTTTTCCTCATCAGCACTGCCAAAGCATGGCTCCCTCACCGGCTTGCACACGGCTCAATCTTCAAACCCACAGTACACACCACATCCTCAGATACCACCCACTACCCTTCCTATCAGGGAATTATTCTTCAAATAAAAATTTCTAAATGATTATAGCTTGGGCACATTAGATCAGCTAATGCTTTGTTGATTTTTAAAATTGAAATAAACTCACATCCTCTACAGAGAACACATTTCTGTACTGCACAAGTATAATAAATAAAACTTAAAATGTGACCTGTTCTAACTGTACAACACATTTTATATTCTGTTTTATTTTTAAACTTGCCAAACAAATGTACTATATGAGTGAGGTCTCTGTAGAAGATAAGTGTACCTGTTTTCCTAGAAAAATCAACAAAACACTCATTTGACTAAGGGTGTTGAGACTTTTGCGTACAACGTCTTACGGTCCTAATAGAAATGGTCCAAAGAATTCTTTTTACCAATTTGGAAGGTTTTCTTATGACCGTAGCTTTAAATTCACTGTTGGTCTACAATGATATTCAATTCATTTCTATGGTTTTCCACTCAACGTTAGAGTGTTGGGTAGTTTAATAAACACATGGTTACTCTGAAATCTGGAATAAGTTCAAGAAATGACCTCTACAACTATAACTCAGCCATGCAGTGTGCTTCTCAAGACGATAGGCCCATAGTTTCAAGGTGCTCAGGAACTCTGTGTCCATACTGTTAACATTTAGCAGTAAATAACATTGCACAACAAAATCCAGTGCATTAAGAACTATGCAATAAGCTGTCTTGGGCTAACTAAGTGCGGTCCTGTGATTATCTGTCCCCAACCCCCCCTCCACATATACTGACTACTTAAAAAAAAAAAATGAAGATGTCAAAACAGTAATAAACCCTAACCCATGTGCCTACAATTCTACTTTATACAGGATCTCTGCTGCCTTATTAAAATTTTTCCTTTATGTACTTTTTTTTAAAGAAAGATTCTTAAACGCTGGTGACTGTCAGGAATTCTGATTAAATCTGGTCTTAATTCAAGTGCTTAAAATGTACATGTAAATGTACTGTAATGAAATTAAGGTTCTTTTTTTGTAAACAAGAAAGCCATACTTGGGTTAGTCCTGTTTTCTGTTCCTTTGTTCAGTTTTGTTTGTTTTGTTCAGTTTTGCAAATTTAAATGTTTCTTTAGTATTTCATTTGGTTTCACCTGAAAAAACAGGACCAGATCAATAAAAACTTTTGGTTATTATAAGTAATATATGTAAAAAGGGCTTCTTTTACTGCATGATGAGTTTAGGATGAATGATGGGGAGATTTTCAATCATTGTTGCCTTTTTTAATTTATGGAAATAAATCATTCCATATTTTATATCTTCTGCTTAATGGTCACTGAATAAATGAACCTTGATACACTAATATCTCTCATGTCTTTCTTTTAGTTGCTACAATAGCTGAACAGCTTTGTTAGATAGTTGTTAGGCAGTTGACATCTGATATGTTAATTCATGATATGTATTTGGAACCAGTAAGACAATTACAGTCTCCATTAGAGGTCGACCGATTATCGGCCTGGTCGATTAACATCCACATTTGTAAGCTTACCGCTAACTCTGTAGCCTACAGTTAGCTCATTGTTAATGGCGTAGCCTATGGTTAGCTTACCGCTAACGCTGTAGCCTACGGTTATTTTACCGCTAAAGCTGTAGCCTACGGTTATTTTACCGCTAACGCTGTAGCCTACGGTTATTTTACCGCTAACGCTGTAGCCTACGGTTATCTTATCGCTAACATTGTCGCCTATGGTTAGCTTACCGCTAGTGCTGTAGCCTATGGTTAGCTTATCGCTAATGCTGTAGCCTATGGGTATTGATTCGATACATTGCTCAGGATTTTGTTGGAGTTTACACTTAATGAAAGATAGAACAGTGTCGACCTATTTTGAAAAATAGATACATGATTTAGTGCAGTTAGCTCTCCTCACTAAATGTGCCTGGGTCAGGCTTTCACAACGTAATCTCTAGTGGTTTGTGCAGTCCTTGCATAGCAGGCTGTGTGAAGTTATTTTTTTGTGATCACTAGATTATGACCATTTGTCTTGAAAGTGTCAAGCAACATTATTATTATCAGTATTATTGTTTATTCTTTTATACTTAATATGTTTCAATATATCAACTGTCCAGCAACTGGACAGTGCTGTGTTTGCTGAGATTCATAATTACAACAAAAGCTAATTTTCAAGCTGTTTATTCAAGCTGTTTGATTCTCACTAACAAAAAAATGCTTGGTTTCAAAGAGCCATCAAAGCACCAATTACATTTAAATCCGTCCACTGACTAAGAATTCCTTTTGTAGGAGTGTTTTTGTAGGACAGTACTTGATTTTGGCGTGGTGAACTAATACAAGTCGCGATTCAGGATTTAAGAAGCTAAAAGTAGAGTTGTGCTTGTAGTAGGTTTGGTGAGGTCATTTTTTTATTTCCATTTCTGTAAATGCCATTCATTAATTTCTATAACCATTTGGAGCCCTCCCACTGATATGGTGTTTTACATGAATTTGCCTTCCTCACCTATAGGCTGCATTAGTGTGAAGGTATGGTACAAAAAACAAAGCAAGACTGCGGTCTGCTGTTTACCCGATACTGCATAAAAGCTCAAGTTCTCAGGCAAATTGCCCCTCAGCGGTCTGAATGCTGATACATTTGGTTGTAATTCAACCCCTTTTCAGTTTGAGGAAACGGCAGAATTTGGTTGGAGGGAAAAGTTGATCGCATATCTGTGTCTCCCAAGATTTTCTCTCTGTCTCTATAGAAAAACCTAAAATTGATACACTGTCACCTACCCGCTAGTATTGTCTGTCTACTACATACACTGTAGAGCAAATGTTTTTCTACTGTTTCCTATTATTCCAATGTTTGGTTTGTAATTCTATACATATTTAATGACTGCTCTTGACCTGTTTATAGTCATTTTCATGAACACTCATTAAATGCTGGTGTGTATGAAGGGAAATAGTTTTGGGCACATGAAGACGTGTCACTAGTTTTCATATAAAATTGTGTACCTCAGAGAAATTATGCAAAACCTGTTTTCTTACATGGTTTATTTAGTGCACTCAGTTCTTTACTCTAACTGGAAAACATGATGGTGAGAAACAAATGGCTCAATGCAAATCCATCTTTCAGTGACATTAACACTTTCCAGTATGCAAATCCTTCTAATCGAGTGTAGAAAAAGGAAAGGCAGGTGTGTGGATCAGGGTCTCTCTCTGTACAGCAGGTGTGGCCGAATCATGGGAGAGCTGCAGTTCAGGATTCTTCTACTGGCGTCTTTCTGGAGCTGGTGCCATTGTGCTGGGCTCCAGCTTAAAGGAGATTTTACCATCTATGGCATGTTCCCTCTCCATAACACTGGACAAAGCATCCCAGCTGCACCTTGTATGGCTGGCTGTAAACTGTAAGACTTTCTATAAACAGTAAACAATAATCTGCTTTTGCCTACAATATTAGAAGGCTCTGTATTTAAATGCGAGTGTGTTATCAATTAATGTCTTGTTTCTTATAGATCTATTCTTTGTTCTCTTTTGTTCTCTTCAGGGGAACAGACAACAAGCATGGCTTCCACTTGGTGCAGGCTCTGCGCTATGCTGTGGAGGAGATCAATAATGGCACTGGACGTGAGCAGCTCTTGCCAGGCATCACTCTAGGTTACCAGACGTATGACATTTGCTCCCTCCCTGCCAGTCTTCTGGCCACAGTGGACCTGCTAGCTCAGCAGTATAACAGCGTAGATGTGGACCCCCGGGCGGTGGCAGTCATTGGCCCAGACAGCAGTGACTATGCCTTCACTCCAGCTGCTGCGCTCGGTTCCTACCTTCTACCTCAGGTATGTCACTAGGAGAGTGGCTTATACACCCGCAGTACTTCAATACAATACAAGAATGCAATTAATACCATTTTTAAACAAAATTACAAATAGGGCAAGTCAAATCCAAAGCTTTTACATGCTCCAAAGAACCAAGCTGTGTCTAAGTTCAGAGACTTGATGAACAAAATACTGACATAAATTCTTCCACCTCTGCGCTTTCTAAATACAGAGCAAGGAACCTTAAACCAGTCCTCAAAACACAGGGTCTTAGGTGCTGTCTTTAGGACTCTCCTGTTTAGGATTTTCAGTTGGGTTTTGGTTGAGACTGGTGTGCATTAGTGTCATGTCAAAAGCTTTTTAAAAAATCTGTAGTCACTGAACTCTTTTTTGGTTAAATCTCCTTCATGTCGTGGCACCATGCATGGCTCACCTTTTAAAACCTTCTAATAACTGTTTTAGACCCCAATCTGCAATCTTCAACTATGACACTCAGAGAAAAAAAATGGTCTAATGGTTTTCTTCACACTGTATGCAGGAAAATAATCATCTAAACAATGATGATTGTTTTATTACTTCAAGTGAAAATGCCATAATGTAAAATAACACATTTTTATTTATTCAGTTCATCTTGAAAGACAAACATTGATAAGGAATTTCATAATTAATTGAATACATAAAAATTGTAACATCTTAATATATTATCTTAGAGAAAAGTTTAAAAATGTTTGCGTATACTCTATTATAGATCATTCTTCTCATTCTTCTCTCCAGTTCTTTCTAGCGATGTTACTTTTGTTCTTTTTTTCTTTTCTTTTTTTTTTTTTTTTACAGATTTCCTATGAAGCTACCAATGAAATGTTGAGTAACAAATTCTTGTACCCAGCATTCCTCCGCACCATTCCCAGTGATAAGAACCAGGTTGACGCCATGGTCCGGATACTTCTTAGATTTAACTGGACATGGGTTGCCCTTCTTGGCAGCGACAATTCATATGGCCAGCAAGGAATGTTGAGCCTGTCGCAGCAAGCATCAGATCTTGACATATGCATCGCATTTCAAGCTGTGATACCCACCCTTAACAGTGGCACACAGCAACAAATGCGAGACATAGTCAGAAATATCATCAAAACCAAAGTCAACACCATAGTGGTGTTTTCCAGCAAGAGGATAGCCAGCGGCTTTTTCCCTTTTGTTATAGAGCAGAATGTGACAGCTAAAGTGTGGATTGGGACGGAGGACTGGTCCATAGCTACCCTGGTGTCTGGAATCCCAGGAATCAGCACAATCGGGACTGTCTTGGGTGTGTCTGTGAAATACACAGCTTTTACTGGGTTCCAACATTTTGAAAACCAAGCTGTGTCTAAACTTAGAGATTTAAGCAAGTCAAACAGTGCCGGAGACATGGCGGTCCCGTGCCTGCAAAACACAGATCTGTACACAATGGCAACTAAAAACTTTTTGCTGGAGAAATACGATATCACGTCTTCTTTCAACGTATATAAGGCAGTTTATGCAGTAGCACAGGCACTGCGGCAGGTCCTCAAGTGTAACTTAGGACAATGCCAGAAAACTGGAGTACAGCCATGGCAGGTCAGTATATAAAAATGAATATAAATACATGCATTTACATTTGAATTGTTCTGGATTGTATGTGTGTGTTTGTATACGTACATATAAATGAATGGGGGCAGATTCATGAACATAGACTGTTTCTCAACTCTTGTCCTGGACACACTGTCATACATATTGTTTTCAAAGCTCACATTACACCTTATTTTTTATCTCATTAATAACTTCTTACTGAGAGTGTGCAGGGCAGTTTGCCTATAGGACCAGTGCTGGGAAAAAAATGTTTTTTTTTCTGGTCCTGGTGATCTACCATCCTGCAAAGTTTAGCTCCAGGTAATGAAGGCTTTTTAGGGACATCTGAATAATAGGTGTGCTGGAGCTCTCTCCAGGGTGGTAGATCTTCAGGACTAGGACTGGACAGCCCTGACATTCATTTGTAGCAATATGTTTATCTTAAATTAAATTATTTTGGCTGTCAAGCTAATTTGTGATGTTATATTTTCTTTTTTTTGATGTTATACTTCTTATATTTTCATTTCAGCTCCTTCAGGATTTAAAGCGAGTGTGTTTTTCTGTCAGAAACACATCAGTATATTTTGATAACAATGGAGATCCACCAACTGGATACGATATTGTGACATGGATGTGGAAGGATAACGCATGGTCCTTCAGAGTTGTGGGGGAGTACATTACAGACCCCCCTAATCTTCAGGTGGATCCTTCTCTGATTAAATGGGAGGGAGATTTTTCAGTTGGAAACATGGTATGCACACTTCTCTTAATAATGATCTCTTTTTAAATAATAATCTGATTTACCAACCCCTATGTCTTTATTCCATGCACATATGCTGGACAAACATGCGTGAGCTTTCTGTATATTGTTGCCTTCTCAGATACCGGAGTCAACGTGTTCACCAGAGTGCCCCTATGGGTGGATGAAACTCCAGATTGGACAACATAAGTGCTGTTTCGAGTGCATGGAGTGCCCTGCTTCCACTTTCCTCAACAAGACTGGTAAACACTTGGGTCAAACATTAATGATGATGACAGAGCTAAAGTGAAAGCGTGCACATATTTAGCTGGAAATACTTGTAGTAATAAATGTTGGTACTAAGTGTAGTTCAACATGCCACCACTAGGTGGCACACATTGCATTGCTTTTTACCACCACCTCATTTCCATGTTTTCCTCTTTTGGCTGAATACCTTGCGTATTTGCTGCGTAGTGGCACTTAAAAGTATTTACTGAATAAGTTATGGTTTGAAGGGTTCAGAACTGAAAGTTCCCAAATAGTAGCACCCTAATAGCAGGCCAGGCAACGATTTTTATGTGTTTGTTTGTACTTAGTAGTTAAAGAACCCAGATATGAAACACACTTATAAAAAGCCAATGGGCAGGTGTTGAAGAAATCAGTCAAAAATTAAACGCAAAAATGATTGAAAAACACTGGCATACTCTTTTCTCTCCTTCGCTCTATTTCTTTCCTTGAGTCAGTATCCTTATTATAGCAAGGATGTGTTTCCCTCCAACATTTTACCTTATTGTACCTTCCTATTATAGTGCACATGCCATGCACTCATCCATTCCAGCTTCATGCTAGATCTTCTGCATCTTTGTTTAGGACTACTTAATTTATCTGTGTGTATGAGTAGCACTTGTTTTGTTTATATCTCCGGATAGTAGATGTGACAATCCTTGTCGTTCTGAGACTTGTTTGTTTTCAATCCTAGTCTTGTTTGATGTCCACAGTATCCATAGGTTCCAACACATGTCCACTTTATTAGGAAAAACTCACTTGTGTCTTATTCTTCATGTCCAAAGAACCCCCCTTTGCTTGGACATTTTGAACAACAACCCCATATTAATGCATCTAATGCCAAGTTCACACTATGTATCTTACCAGGCTCTACCAGCTGCCAGCCCTGTGAGCAAGATCAGTGGTCACCAGCACAGAGTGAGGAGTGTCTGGACAGAACAGTGGTTTACTTGGCTTGGGATTCTCCACTGTCCCTTGCTCTGCTGGCTCTGCTGACACTCACCCTGCTGCTGACCCTGGGCACTGCTCTCCTGTTCCTGCTCAACCTGAACACTCCAGTGGTGAAGTCTGCGGGAGGCAGAACCTGCCTGGTCATGCTGCTGTCCCTGACTGCAGCATCCAGCAGCACAGTGTGCTACTTCGACATGCCCTCGCGACCAGGGTGTCTGCTCAAGCAGTCCCTCTTCCTCCTCAGCTTCACCGTCTGCCTGGCCTGCATAACTGTCCGCTCCTTCCAGGTAAGAGAGGTTGTTCAAACGTCAAATGTTAGTGAGAGTGGACTAGATGTTTTCGGGTTGGACTGTAGAGGACTGAGGGATGGATTAAAGCTGGTGCCACGTTTTAGTAGCCTAAATCCAAACTTGTGTCTCCCTAAGTTCTCAGTTCACTGAAGAACGTTGGTAAAACTTCTTAGTTGTCTGTCATCTACCAACATAGACAGTCTATAGGAAGTAAAGTTTTAAAATAAAATGGCACTGAACCAATAGAACAGAATAAAAACGAGCCCAACTAATAACTATTAACTGACTGAAACTGCAGTGTAAATGGTGTGAATGAGTGAAAGTGTGCCAGGAAGGGTTCTTTTTGTGAAGCAATGCAATATAGAAGGGATTATAGAAGTATAAATACTTGGAGAAGTGCAAATCCAGTTTAAAATGATTCTGATGTCTGTCTATTCCATTCACAAGCAGTATCACTTTGTGCTTTCCTCTTCCTGCAGGTTGTGTGCATCTTCAAATGGTCCTCCAAGCTCCCCCGGTTCTATGAGACTTGGGTCAAAAACCGAGGCCCTGAGATGTTTATCCTGTTCAGTTCTGTAGTAGAGTTCCTCCTCTCGGTTCTCCATTTGGCTGTGTACACACCTCTTCCTTCAAAGAACTACGACTTGTATTTTGACAGCATTGTTCTGGAGTGTAGCAACACTCTGTCTCCTGGAGCGTTTATCGAGATTATGTATGTGTCCCTTCTCAGCATTATTTGCTTTTGCCTTAGCTACATGGGTAAAGACCTGCCAGCAAACTACAATGAGGCCAAGTGCATTACGTTCAGCCTCATGATCTACATGATCTCCTGGATCAGTTGCTTCACCGTTTACAGTGTTAATAGGGGAGCTATAACTATGGCCTTGGAAGTGACTGCTGTACTTTCTAGTGTTCTTGGAATACTCTGTGGATATTTTTTGCCGAAAGTGTACATCATTTTATTCAAACCTAAAATGAATACCACTGCTCACTTCCAAAACTGTATTCAAATGTATACCATGGCCAAACAGTGAGAAACACTGGAGAGTGCTTTTTTTTTAAATCACGTACTGCCCTTGAATAAAGAGTAACATAATCCCAGTTTCACCCGTTTCAGAGGCAGCTGGTTCTGAGAGTGTCCTATTTACCTTTTCTCTGCTTGGTATATGCCTGGCCCCACTGTTGAAGACAGGAAACAGTGTAATTGTGTTAACTGCCGAAAGAGCAGTGCCACGGTTTAAGTTGGCACAAGTGACGATCTGTTCTGATCTCCACTCTTGGGCAAGCGTGCCCAGTTTCATGAGGTTTCCATGGTTTCATTGGACAGCTGCATTTTAAATAATGACCTTTGGGGTGCCACAACAGATGTCCCCAAATCCCTCGGGTCAGAGGTAGCTTTTAAACCAGAAACACACTCAATAATACAAGTATCATGTTCCTGGACCCTATCAGTATGATCATATAGTCAGATTTGCCATATGCATGTCCTTTAGTCTGTTACTACTGGTCATACTGCTCTCTCTCTCTCTCTCTCTCACACACACAAACACACACACAGAGAGTGAGAGAGAGAGTCCCTGGGGGCAGATGATGGGATGAAAAGGTTTTTGTCATCAAGGAGGCCATCTCCATTGACTCTAAAGTGTGTGAGTAGGCTGACTGGGTGTGTTTCCCACACTACTCTGCTATTCAGTACGTAATTCTCTCAGGAGGATAGAACAACAGAAGTGTGCCTGTAGACGAGGGGTTCAGTAACTCTATTTAAGAGGCGTTTTGCAAGACATCTGGGCTTGTGAGATCCTCTTTTAGTGTGTGAAATTTTTAGGGACTGAGGAGGTATTTTCTGAATGGCTAATAAAAATGGTCCTGATATAGGAATAATCCACCAGAGAATTTTTTTTTAAAGAACTGCTTCATGAAGCTCTTGAAATACTCAGATTTTATTTATCTGGCATTCATCTGGAAAAGCTAAAGAGAAATTTAAAGTAGAAATCTGGAGACAACAGACTCCAGATGGCGACTACAATGGTTGCCAATACGACTAGATTATTTTCGACTCGTTTTTTCATTTGCCGAGACAGATTAAAATAACTATGAGAAATTAAAATAAAAGTACAAGAGAACTGAGATCTTATAACGTGCAGACACGGTCAACCCGAATCTGCCGCTCGTACTACACGATCACGTGATTATGTAAATGTCGGCTCTTTTTAATGAGTCGGATCTTTTGGATCGGATCACTAAGCAGATCTCAAACGCACAGACAGACAGAAGGGAGAGGCCATATTCACGGATTCCAGTTCACACGATGGCCTTACTGGGGTGCATAGGGTCTTAACATGGGGTAAAACTGTGACGTGACGTTTTTTTATTTATATCACATTTGACAGAGATTATGGCTCCTAAAAAATGATTTGTCTCCCAGATATTTTGTGTTTAGGAGCCAAAAGCGCCTAAGGTTTTATTTTGTCTGGAGCCCTTCTTAACCAAAAAGGTATTTGAAAATAATGGTTGTTTAAAAATGGTCTCAGGAATAATTAAAGATTGAAAAATAGGTTATTTAAGAAATACAATTTATTAGCAAAGAAAATGTTCAAGAGCTTGGTTTTACAAAATGAATCACAATAAAACAAAACACAAAATACATTTAAGTACAATATGCACACACAGTACAATTGACTGCTTCCTTTATCAAAGGTGACGCAACCCTTACTGAACATAATATGCTGAACTCTCAACACAGAGAAATAGTCTCAGCAACACTTTTCAGTACAACATAAATTCATGGATCTGATTTGTAGGTCACGAACACTCCACTGGAGTTAACATTAGCTATATATATATATATATAGACATCACAAGCCATTTTCTCTAAAGTAAGTACAAAAATAATAGAAAACCGATGTGTTAAATATCTCATTAAGAGCCATTATTACTCAGCTAATTTATTAAAGCCTTTCTTCTCACTGGCAAAAACCTGCCCACAAATGTCTCAATCTCAAGCGTTTGCCAATCAATATGAGGACAAAACATTTCGAGTTTACAATCTGGAATGAATATCTCCTACTTAAATGAGGTACATGAACATCACTGTTCCTCAGGTTTCGATTGTTATTTTTCCAAGCCTCTACCAGGGCCTCCAGACAGTCCTGCACGGCTGCTGCTGCTGCGCAGCCAGAATGAGCTTGGAGCTGGAGCTGGAGCTGGAGCTGGGTGAAGGTGAGCTGTGTGGAAGCTCTGTGCTGGATTTCTGGGCTAGATGGAGCTGCTGGAGCTCATTGGCTGATCTTCCTCTGCTAGAATGGACATTAAGGAAGTGTATAGACTCCCTCCAGCAGTGTGAGTAGCCTTCGTTGTAGTCTCTCTGGGCCAGCGCAGCCGGAAGTCTCTGCTGCTGCTTCAGGAAGCTGACGGTCATCTCCAAGATGTCAGCTTTCTCCAGCTTGGTGTTGGGGTCTTGGTTGTGGAGCTCCTTCTCCAGCAGCTTTTTAAGCTGATCGATGCAGCTGTTGATGCGGTCTCTGCGCATTTTCTCGACGACTGGTTTCCTCAGCTGTAGGAAGATTGAGGACATTTGTTCAGAACATTGTTCAACAATACTACAAAACAAAGAATCACAGGAACCATGAAGGAGAGTGTTTTCAAGCATTAAAACAAACATACCTTTAGTCTGTCTTTATCGCCGAGTCTCAGGTGGTCAAAGGTGGAAAGGGTTGTGGAGTGTGGAGCCATCTCCTCTGTCTTAGAGCTTGTTTCTCTTGGGCTGCAGAACGCGTTGTGGGACCCTGTGAGGCACAGCCTGCTGTATTTATAGGCAGGCATTTCCATTACAAAGTCATGTGGCTTGTGCTGGATTACTTTTCCCACACTCTGAGACCAGAGGGATGGCTCATCACAACAATAGGGGCCATTCATTTTATGGTTAACTGGCTGCATGTCTTCTGCTCAGAGAAAGTTTCCCAAGGTATCAGAGGCATGCCACTTTTATTATCTGAGAACTTTCTCGTACGTTCTGGGCATCTTTCAAGGCCAGCAGTTGTTTGGCCGGTTTTATTTTACACAATACTACTTTGAAGCCCCTTGGATTTCTGACTGCTGTGCAGGCTACAGGCCTAATTAAGGTGTTTTACATTTTAGATGACCAGAAACAGTCACAGTTCCTTATTAAAAATAACCACATCCTATTTGCTCAGTTTAAACAGATCATAATGGGACATAAAGTGATTCACATTGAGAACTGCAGAGGAACTTCCAGCACTGATCAGAACAGGGAGTAAGGTTTGCTGGGACTGAAATTAAGCAGAAATACATTTCTTTATACATTTTTATAAATTCTTTATGAATTTATAAATCCAAAACCTTTATAGACCCCAGAGAAAGAGCTAATGTTACGACTGTGCAGTCACACAGAGGCAAAAACAAAATAAATTAAAAAGTTGAAATAATTCCAATAAAAATCTGTAGAAAAAACTCAATATGAAATACACTATGCTGTATACACAAATGCTGCGTATAAACACTATAAATACAGAATTGTGTTTATTGGCCAAGCATGTGAACAAACACATACAAGGAAGTTGGTTCCGGTCTATGGTGTCTCTCAGGCACTATAATACTTAAGTGTTAAGTAAATAAAAAATAACATAGATGTAGGTTATGAGTATGTGTTGCATGTAGTTGAAATAAGTACAAAATAAGTAAGGTTTGAGAATAGATGAGAAGCACGACACATAGAGCAGGCAGTCACCTTGTTATTTTAAAGCCTGACTCAGAAGCGTGACTGACACTTAGGTGGGCTAATGGCACGTGTGTCAAGATCAAAGATCTCCCGTGCACAGCTGCAAACACACACTCTGTAGCTTTATTCCCTCTGGGTTGGCTTTGATGAAGACTGCTCCAGGAGGGACGTAGCAAAAGTTTCACTTCGAGATCTGGCGAAGCTGTCGGGTCCACGTGTCTGAGCTCGGATCTGACGGCCAGTTAGGAAACGTGCCGTAGTTAAAACGCGTGGGAGCGCGCGAGGACACTAAAATGATAAAACGCCGTGAAATAAACGCAGGACACAGTTAATAAAGATTTCGAGCGTAAGAATGTAGATAAATGTCGCTAAAATAAACTGCTCAACTCAAAGATAGTTAAACCTTTCACGGACGTTTTTTTTTTGTTTGTGTTTTACCGCACGTGTATGAGGGGCCGTTTAGGAAATATTTCAGACTTTTTTTACACAAACACATTTGAAACACACGCACATTCACATATGAAACTGTCACGCATGCATCCATTCTACTGAAAACTCACACACACATATATGAAACACTCATATAGATACAGGTGAAATGGTCTTACACGCACACACATATGAAACACTCATACAGATACAGATGAACTCCCCGTTAGTAATATTTCTCGACGTTTGTACTCAGTTCAGCAGAACAATAGTATGATAAGGTGCCAATAACTGTTAAT
>JBBPDH010000130.1:18957916-18968494 GCA_037974565.1 Clupeocharax schoutedeni
GTATAGATATCCAACTTCATATTGAGATCTGATGTATCTAATGTGTTTCTTTAAAGTGTTCCTTTAATTTTTGTGAGAAGTGTATTTTGTGACCATTTGTCATACATCAGCACAGCACAAAAATTGTCTGCATTTAACCCATTCACCAGTCAGGAACACAGTGCCTGGGGTCCATTGTGTGGATACGATACCTTGCTCAGGTGTAGCTCAGAGGTGCCACTAGCAGTCCTGGGATTCAAATCCACAGCCTTCTGATCACAGGGGCAACTCCCTAACCACTAGGCCACCCCGCTAATGTAATGATGTATAGTAATACATTACATTACATTTATTTGGCAGATGCTTTTATCCATCTTATAAGTTTCAGGACAGTGTGAGAACGTGGTAAAATCATTAAGTAAGAGTAGCACAAGAAGATCAGGAGAGGAGACGCTCTCTGAACAGATGAGTCTTCGGCAGGTTTTTGAAGTTGAAGAGGGATTCCGCTGCTCTGGTCAGCTTAGACAGCTCACTCCACCAGCGGGGAGTGTGGGCTGGGTTTACCTTGTGTGTAGGGATGGTAGAGACAGAAGATGCCTGAATTAGTGTTAAGGTAGCTGGGTCCCGACCCAGATGTCACTTGGTAGACAAAGGTCAGGGACTTCTTTCGGGTGTATGGATACTAGTGTGATGTGATGCTTGGAAGACAAAAAAATTATTTCTTTATTATAGAATTATAAAGAATATAGAATAACGTGTGACATACTGTTTTGGGGCTAGTGTTGGATTTATGTTCAAACAGGAGCAGTTTCTTCAGGAGCGAATCAAAGTCAATGGCAAAGCTGGAAACCTGGGAGGTGGAGTTGTAGGCATCGAAAGGAGCAAAAGCAAGATCACAGTGTCTTCTGAGATCCCCTTCTCCAAGAGGTGAGTCAGATTTGTTCTGTGAACTGTTTTCAACTGATGTAACATCTTTGGCTTTTTATTCTTAATACAATTTTTTTTTTTCTTTAGATACCTGAAATATCTCACTAAGAAGTATTTGAAGAAGAACAACCTCAGAGACTGGCTCCGCGTCGTAGCCAACACGAAGGAGAGCTATGAACTCCGCTACTTCCAGATCAACCAGGATGAGGAGGAAGAGGAAGAGGAGGATTAAACTGTTCATCTTTTTGTATGGTTAAATAAATTCATTTCATACTATAATTTTCAATTCTGTCCATGTACCTTCATTTATGGGCATTAAGAAGCCAATGTTCAGCAAAAGCTAACATTATTTCAGGATGCTTTAAGGAGCTCATTCAGATCGTTTCCTGGCATCGGATATGCTCAAGTACCCTCTTTTGTCCAACTAGCTTAGAGGACAGTCACAGAATGCACACACCTTCAAACTGAAGTTTTATTAATTGTAGACAACCATGCAAAGTACCTGAGATAAGGCTCAAGACTAATCAGAATTCGGTCATAGAATGTAACACCACAAAGAAAGTAAAACACATGGATTCAAGACTATTTCAGCTATTAATTTAGTCTGTGAGTGTGGAATAATACCAACATGAACCATTTAACATTATTTACCACCGTTTCAGTTCATTAAAAGTGGTTCATTTCTCCTTTCTGTAATGTGCAGTATAATTTTCAATACCCAGAGTAAATTGTGGCTAACAATTACCAACTTAAATGGAACCTTTATTCAACATCATGAACAAAAGAACAAATTGGCCACCCCAATTTCCTGACACATTTTCTAAACAAAAATGGTTTTGGCCATTATACAAAGTGTAAAAATGGTCTCTTATGTAACAGGATGTTGCCTCTCAAGAGCCTGTATTTGGACAATTCTTACAATATTGCAATGACTTAAATACAGGTAGTTCGCTATAATGAGAAACATGGGAATGACAAATGCTTAAGCACAGGTGAACACAAAGGATGGCACAATACATAAAACATTACATGAAGTGACTGTATACTCTGAAAACAAAGATACACTGCCATGGTCCCAGATTACAGTGAAGGAATTTATCTTTGGGACAACAAAGCATCCACAGCCTGAATTACATCACTTAAAAAGGCACAAGTATGGAGTGTGGGTCTTTTCAGTGATACCAACTAACCAAAAGCCTGTATCGAAATGATTTAGCACCAGTTGTTTGGAGAGATCAGACAGGCAACAGTTCTTCCCAGCCAACTTCATGGAACAAAATTAACCATAGCACCCTCCCCACCCTTAGAAATCTAGAATGCTTTGATGAACCTCCTTTAGGAATGTAAAAGTGGAGTTTAAGTGCTTGGAGGGGACCATACAAGGTTGCCCACTCTGCTCCAGATACCGTAGTATTAAAACAGTCTCATGAAGCCACACGCTGAGCCATTGTGGAGGATATCCAATTCATATGGAAGAGTTATTGCAAGCTCCTTTCATACTGCAGTCCAAATGGATTTCGGTTTATAGCTCTTGGAACGTTTGTGAGATCCTTAAAAAAAAAAAGGGGGGGAAAAAAATCCCATCCCAACCAAACTGTGACTATACAGATGACCTAGTGAGTAGAGGTATTCTGGGTCAAAAACAGAAACCTCTGGAGACATGGGAATGATTAAAGGACTGTATACGATCAGAGTGTGCGTGGGTTGTACTCTGGCAGCTTCTTAAGTCTCTCCTTTTCCTGATCCGTTTCCTGGCGGGCAATAATCAGCGAGTGTGCATAGCCCATCACCACCTGGAATAACAGAATCCATTACTCACTCAGAGGGAGAGGTAGCACTTTGAGATTCTGCATTTGAAGAGGCCTGAGAGAATGTATCTAAAATTGTATCAATTATACAACAGTTAGGTGCAATGAGACAAATCTGATTAGCGTAATTGTACTGTTCCAATGAGCACTGACTGCCCAAAAAGCATCACATCCAAAGACGGAAAGAAAATAAATCCCTACAGCCTGTTTAGTCACATATTGGAAAGAGTGAGAGCAAGATGATGTAACTAGATAGTAAAACAATGCAATCTGGCCAACAAAACCGCCTATGAAACCTGGCTGAACCAAAATAACGTCATGTTAACTGGGTAAACACTGAAAAAGCAGAGCTGGACTAAAATGATGTAACGGCTCTGAACCGGAACTCAAATCCGCAGATTTTTTCGTCTCGCTGAGTGAGCTTGGCTGCTCCGTGTTTAGTGATGGAGTGCCATTAAATCTCCAGACATGACCCATTTAGAAAAAAGCACACACACAAACGAGTAGGCTGGTGTGCTTTCACTTCTGTTGTAGAACGGTTATAACAGGACTCTCGTGTACCTCTTCTGTGTTTAATTAATCAATGTAAGAAGTTGCCATTCTTCCATTTCTGTTCAGGAAAGGTGATGCAACCATTCTGAGCAAATTTTTATATGGGCACGAGCTTATATAATGTTAATCATTTTAGATCTGTCGTTTTATGTTTTGATGCTTAAATCAAAGGGGATTAGTGAGCTACGTCTTCTGTGAAAAGCCTCTCCGCCCACACCCATCAAAATGAGCACAGTAATCTCCGACTTCACCATACACTCTAAGGATGAAACATGCCTGCGGCTTCATTATGCGTGACAGATCTTCTGCAAGTCTAAACAGCTGTGGAAAATAAACATGGTCATTTTAATAGTGTAATAATATTTCCTACCTGTTCCGAATAGACTCCATCCAGAGTTTTGACTTCCTGAGCTGTAGTGGAAGACTTGGGTTTGTTGTCTCCATATCCCTATAACATACATAATTATAATTACACTATTGTAGTCATACAGTATGTTTATCTCCCCGAGTGTTCACGTCTCTTTATAATGCTAGTTTTTAACCAGATATTTTAACTCCTGGACAATTAACATACAGAATTTACATTAAATATTCAGTAACGCTGTAAATGATACATACCAGCTCTCCGAATGTAGGTGAGGGTCCCCAGCTTATAGTGCTCTCATCAGCAGCAATGATGATACTGCTCTTCCTATGAAACCACACAGATACTTAATTTCCTCCATATAGTGCAATACATTAGTGTTATTGTAAAACACAGGTTGTCACAGACACTGGACTGACAGATGTGAAGTGGACAGAGAAAGCTGAACTCACCCGCAGGCCAGACTGCGAATCTTCCAGCCACACAGGTCCTGCACAGCTTTTGGGTACATGGTTGACTCACGAGATGTATTTGTCACACCCCAGAAGAACAGACCACCTGAGAAACATACATTATAATCTTCCTACTAACAGACAAGTTAGTAATTGCTGCTTTAACCACTTCTTACCCATTTCACTGACAGCAAAGGAACACTGGTATCCACAGTATATCTGCATGGCTCCACGGCCAGGGAAGTCAAAGAGCTTGACCAAACGAGGGACCATCTCATCTTTCTGCTCTGTGTGGCCCAGTCGTCCATAACCACCAAAGCCCCATGAAAACACACGCTTTTGCGAGTCCAGCACCAGCTACACACAGACAAAACCAGGATCAGTTATGCTGCCTGCTGTGAAATCATTTCATTTCTAGGTCAGTTTTGCTCAACAGCTTGTGTAATTTGTGGCTGGGATGAGGATGTCAAGGACATGTTTAGACTGGCAACAGTTCCCTCCCATGAGATCCAATGCTTCTTAGGTTTCAAATCTCCAAACAGGGTTTAAAGCAAGCTCTTTCATTTTAACCTCATTCCCTTTTGGACCATTTTTACATGTCACTGTCATTTTGCAGATAATCCCATGCTGTACTGAATGTTCAGATTTGAGCATGCTTACAAGTAAAAAGACAGCTTGGATACTCACTGTGTGATTGGCACCACATGCGACATCTCGGGCCACAACGTTGGGTACGGGTAGCACCTGGCCATCTTTAGTCTTCTCAATGAAAATGGCCACGCGTCGAGGGATGAGTTCACAGTCAAACTCAATGCGCTGAGCACGAGCAATGAACTTCCCATCTGAGTTATGTCCTATCAAAGGCAATCAAAAAAAAAAAAAAAAAAAAAGGGCCAGCATATTAATTACATCTGTGCATTAGTGTATGTCTGCCCTGTGATGGTCCGGTGTTTCTCTGTCCTTCCCCCTCACCCCCGAGCCCTTGAGACATTTTAAAATTACAGTAACTTACCTAGCTGGCCATACTCTGGACATCCAAATGAGTAGAGGTTGCCCTTGCAGTCTACAACCATACTAAACTCTGCACCACAAGCCACCTTAACCAGAGGCTGTCCGTTGTACATGACCTGTGAGCGAAACAGTATGCCTTAGCCAAAACATTTACAGAAAACTATTATGTAAATTGCTGAATTTGAAGTGAACCTGAGACTAAAGCAAACCAAATAGTTCTGAAAGAGGAGAAATCTTACTGCAGCTGGACTGAGGACCGCATCTGTCTGGGTGCCCTGACCAAGCTGTCCAAGTTTGTTCTCTCCAAATGAGAAGACAGCACCATTTTCTACAAGAGATGACCAGGTTAGGTGACAAAATCACACAGGCATCGCCCTTAAATCAGCTACCTTGTCATCAGCTACCTGTTAAAGCAAGGGTGTGGTTCCGCCCACAGGCAGCCGCCACAATCACTTCATCTCCCAAACCCTCGACCAACTTCGGGGCATCCAACCGCTTGGTATCTCCATGGCCCAGCTGCCCTTTTTCATTGCGTCCTGAGAGAACAGCAACAAATTAAAAATTCTGAGAAAATAATACTTGTCCTAACTATTTCAGCCTGTTTGAAAAAATATATAAATGAGATAGAATCTGCCCTATGAAAGAACAAATATCCAGTGCAGTAAAGAAGAGTGGCGAGTGTCAAATGCACAACCATAAATTCTTCCTCCTTCATTTACAACAAAACGTCCAGGTAAACCGTTCAAGAGAAGAAACAATAAAAGGTTCTGAAAGATTGACAAGTAATGTAAAGTTCTGAATGCTTTGTGTGAGGAGCCTCACCCCAGCTCCAGAGTTTGCCCTCTGTGGTGATGATCAAGCTGTGTGCAGCACACGGCCCAGCCACTACACTGCTGACCTGCACATCATTCAGACAGCCGTAGCGATGAGGACCCCACAGATTCTGTCCAAGGTTCCTGTAGGCAGCTAGAGAGACAGAGAGAGAGAGAGACAAAGACACAACCTTTACTAAGCAACCAGGTATTGAAAAGGATGAAATAGCATTTAAAAATCATTGTAATTCCAAGTTCACCTTGGGAACTTGAATGGAATGTGTTTCCTTGATGCACAATAGCCAGAGCAGCCAAGATCAATTTCTTATTGATCCCACCAGACCACAGTCTACACACCGCACAGCTGTTACAACACTGTCTGAAGCCAGAGTCCACTAATGAAAACACGACCACTTCTCTGCCTGAACTTCACTTGACACTATTCTGAGCAACACTCCAAGCAGAACATTTATTCAGAAGTCATTTTAAATGAGAAAGTTCAGAGAAAGTTTATGAATGACGATTTAGGCCAATTTATGAAATAAAGGTTTCCATCGCTTTATAAGACCTTCACTTATCAGTATGTATAATTTTCTGCTGGGAAAACCAAATCAGAGTATCGGCGGTCTCGTGTCTAAGGTGGCCTGCAGTACACCTGAACTGCCACAGTACACATGTTCATGCAGACACTCTCCAAATTCACACACAGACAAGGTCGCACCAAACGTATAAAAAGGTTTACATTACGTTAATTTGTTAACACACTTATCCAAAGCACATTACAATATGAGGAAACCCTTAAGTTTCAGGACAATGTGAGAACCAGAGGAAAGTTCTAAGTACCAAAATCTTTATGCAAGTACATGTATAGTGCATTAGGAGAGGAGATGCTCTCTGAAAAGATAAGTCTTTAGGAAGTTTTTGAAGCTAGAGAAGGATTCTGGAACTACAGTCAAAATCCCAGGGTATTAAGACATTACAAAATTATGTCACTTGAATTTTTTGGGACGCATTTAACTGTGCTCAGCTTAAGTGAAGGCGCTGGTGCCCAGTAGTGCTTTGTTATGTTTCTGAATCAACACAGAGGAAAACAAAGGTTGGATGTTTAAGATGTGCAGTCAGTAATCAAAAAAGTATTTGCAACAAAGGACTTGGCAGGTAACTCTAAATCTTTAAAATAATAATAAAAATAAATAAATAAATAAAATAAACATTAAATCACTCCAGGGCTCATACCTTGCTGCTTTGGTACTTCTTTTCTACCGATCAGATCCCAGTTGGTGGCTCCAAATATCAGCAGCTGCCCTTTGGCCTTGGGTAACTCAAGTTTCTACAGGAACAAAACAAGGACCTTACGTTACGCGATTAGACAAAAATTCTTTATTTTTTACAACAAATATTTGTGTTTGTCATGTATTTATGTAGTGTACGTTTTATATTATAATGTCCTAAAGCTTTTATTCTCTTGGTTATGCTGCTTCTACTTTTTCTTTTGTACTGTCTCCTTACCTCTGTAATAATGCAAATGTTCACATTTGTGGGACTAATAGCAGTAGTTTCAATGCCACATCAACAACAATGTTAATGCTATGGCAAAAGGATATATAAAACAATATAAAATATTGGGAAAAAGAGACTTCAATAAACAATTTTACAAATAAATATTAAAGAAATAAGATTCTTTACATCAATACCTGATGAATTACAAAACTACGTGGTTGTCACTTGCAGGACTGATAAAGGGTTCTTATCTTATCTATAAGAGCATACACATTACACCAGATCAGTGTGTGTATGTCCAGTCTGAGAAAACTTACAATCTTTTCCTTCACATCATCTGAGACAGTGACAGGCTGAAGGCCAGATTTAGTTGCTTGCTTCCCTGGTTTCTTTGTGTTTTCTTGCTCATAGTCTTCAAACTCATCATCACTACTGAACTCCCTCTCTTTCTTTTTCCCACTGGCTCTTTTTCTCTTCAGTCCACCGTTTCCAGAGACATCAGTCACCTTCTTGCGTGGCATAGTAATGGGAAGATCTGTTTAAAAAAAAAAAAAAAAAAAAAAAAAAGTTTTACCTTCACAGTCGGAAACAATCTTCCACTCATTGCACATACATTGAAAGTCTAAAAGAAAGTTGCAAACATCGTTTTACATATAATAGAACAAGATGTAGAGCAGCAAAATCAATGCAAAACGAATTTCTTGTTACTCTGATCTAATGTTTTTTGTTGTTTTGTTCTGGCTGGGGAAAAGATGAATACTGAATGTTTACAACGTTGTTTACGGAATTAAATGACTTCTGAGTAGTGTTTACCCAACCGAGCCGTATCCTAAAGTTGTTAGAGTCAAATAATTCAGGTTTTAGCCTGTTATTTTGTGAAATAAAGTGTGCATTTTGAGGAGAAGGGCTTCGAGTCGGAGCTCTTTGTTAGCAAACTAGCGTCGCTAGCCGTCCGCATCACAGCAGGCTAACTAAACAATTAGCTATTCAGATAGAAAAAAAGAGGGGTTTGAGCAACTTTTATGATTTTAAACCACAATGGTTACATGACCCACAACTCAAAAACGACCAAATTACATCTGAATTTCCCCTAGTCCCGTTAAAAGTTCATTTTACAAAATAATAAACAAATGTTTAGCTAGCACGTTAGCATGCTTCCCAGTATTTGCATGCAACAAAGCCTCGGTCATAAACACGCAGCCTGCTTTAAACGTACCGGTCGCAAACTTTTCTCTTTTTTCCTCTTCTAAAAGGTGGATATTCCACTTCAGGATATCTAGGTTGCTTAAAGTTACGAGTGCTCGCTATATTCTAGTTTATTATTCGAAATATCTCGTAAACGCTGGAGTTCCTGATTCAGATGCTCCTCTCATGTCTGTCCGTCTTCCTCGTTTTTTGATTGATTTGGAACAAAAGAATCTGCAGAGTCTCTACGATCAAACCACGTGGGGGCCACAGACTCCCACCCTCAGCACCACAAACTGCCCTGCACGGAGAACGGGGGAGAACCTCCCCATCCAGAACTAAATAATAAAACACTTTTTACTTAGTTTGTACCTTCATCAAAACTATTTTCTCGTTTTTGGAAAAACAATGTGTTAAAGGTTTACCTCTCTAAAATACTGCACTGAATGTAAGGAAGACTGTGTAAAAGGTCCTCTACGTCCTCCACTCTCTCGACTGGCCCCTTCTTTGTTACAATGAAGCTCTAACCTCAACTATATGCTTAAACCAGTCCATTGAACTTTCATGGCAAAACAGAAACACATGGGACTTGAAAGAAGTGTGGACAGGACGGGCTTTAAAGTTCCTCTACTGAGTTGTGTGCTGCCTTCTGGCGACGTGGAGGAACACAAATATTTGCAATATGTGCAGGAATGGTTTTAAACCTTTAAGATGAGAAGAAAGTGACCAAATATGCTAAATAAAAAACAAAATATACACAAATAACATTGTACTACAGAAGTTCCAAAAAGAACATTCACTCAAATATTCATTTTAAATGAGAAACTTCTGAGAGGGTTAATTAATTAATCTGTATGATTTATACCAATTTATGAAACCATTACAAATGTTGCAATCGCTTTAGACCTCCTTCACTTGATCAGAAATGTATGTATGCTATACTGCTAGGGTATCCAGATCAGAGGAACTGTTGTATTCTGTTTAAGGTGGACTTTGCCTGCAGTACATCAAAGAGTACTCATGTTCATGGAGACGCTCACCAAGTTCACACATAGACAAAGTCATACAAAACTTATAGTAAGGGTTAGAAACCTGTTTTACTGCTTTTACTTACTTTGACTTGCTTTTTCTCTTTGACAGGGTTTGTTATGGTGTGTAATTTAGCCAGCAGTAACTTGGTTAAATAGTTGTCGTTGATTTAAGTATAGCTTTAGAAGTTTAAGAACAGTTGTGGTCTACTTTAAGCACTGATGTACGTCGCTCTGGATAAGAGCGCCTGTTAAATGCAGTAAGCGTAAACCTGGAAAACTATGCAATATTATTCCGTAAATAGTTCTTTTATGCACAGTGTGAAACTGACCATTATGTCATATGTGAACAGCATGAAATTCCACCTCTGCATTTAACGCATTCACTAAGTGAAGCAGTGGGCAGCCAGGAACACAGCACCCAGGGAGCAGTGTGGGGACAGTACCTTGCTCAGGGTACCTCAGAGGTGCCTAGCAGTCTTGGGAATCGAACCCACGACTTCCTCATCACAGGGCGAGTGCCCTAGCTACTAGGTTACCAGCTGTGATTGCTTGTAGGCTACCTATTACTTGTATCCTTGATCAGTCTTTCATCAGGAACTGCTGATGAAATTTCACAAATCTCAACACCGACGGGAGGAATCAAGGAGAGTCAAACCTCCATACCAGCTCGCAAAATGTCAACTATATCAATTAGGTTTGCACATTTTACATGTAAAATTTACAGGCTTGTTTAGCCTATTGGTTTACCAACTGACTGTTACAAGTGCACCTGGTTTAGAGTGTGATTTTTTTTAAAGTCCAAAATTTTGGTGCAGTGTGTGAAATACATTTTTAAGTGTTTAAAATGTACCATTCTTCCCCCAGCTCCTATAAGGAAACTAATCTGCAAAGAGGATTTTGTATTCATTTTTTTGTGAGGAGAAATATGGAACCAAACATGTGTTCTTATTACCAGCT
>JBBPDH010000130.1:19010433-19025239 GCA_037974565.1 Clupeocharax schoutedeni
TTTATTTTTCATTTTTATTTGAGGTTTAATTTTGAACAGAAAGACTTGTTCACTTATAGTTTGTTTAAAATAGAAAGTGACAAAAATGTGTTTTATCTAAAATAATAAATAATCGTGATTAATAATCGTGATAAAAAATAATCGTGATTATTATTTTGGCCATAATCGTGCAGCCCTAGTTAGTGCTATTACAAATAATTGAACATAAAGCTAAATTTCCATCAAAGGGGGGAGTGAGATCCACATTTTTGACATATGCATTACACTTTAAAAAAACGTTCAAATAAGTTACTTCCCTGGAAACTAGTTACTTTTATAATGCTGTAACTTTTATGAAGAAGTAACAAGTAACTATAACTAACTACTTTTTTAAAGTAATGTTGCCAACACTGGTTATGAGATACATTTTTTACCTTTTTGTCATAAATAAGCAAAATAAAGCTTCAATATGTTTTATTGTGTGTATTATGTTATGACAAATATTTCAAGTTATATTTTGTAAACATTACATGATATTATTGCACTTTTCTAGCAAAAATACAAAGTTCAATTACAGTCATGCTTTTGCAGATTATGAAGTAGAAATTTAGGGTTTCCTTTATTTTCTATCTAATAAAAAATATTATTAATTTCAAGGGTCACATAAACTGCTAGGCCATGTTAGTGGCAGCTCATTAGCTTATTGTAAAATATAATAGCGGAATTACAAAATGGCTATGACGGGGTTGAATTTGTGTCAGACAAATATGCCAAAAATGATTAATTTTCTATGTTTAGGTGGGAAAAAGTATTTTATACAGTACTGACATTATCAGGCATTATCAAATAAAAAAGATCTAAATTTGTAATTTACTTTTTCGCCATCCTTCTCAATCACAAATGGCACAATTTCTGTAGAATCACCCTACTACAGAAACTCCAAAATCTTGTGGAAAGCCTTCCAAGAAAAGTGGAAGCTGTTATAGCTGCATAGGGGGGGAGCAGCTTTCTATTAAAGTCTATGTATTGGAATGCAATGCCATTGAAGTCCCTGTTGGTGTCCTGGTCAGGGGTCCCAATACTTTTTGTCCGTGCAGTGTAATTATAATGTGCACCTTCAAACCGCCACTGTTTCAGAGTGAGCTTGGTGGAGGCACCTCGTGGATCTTCAGATCTTCATTCTCTCATATATGGAAAGATCGGAGCGTTGTATCAGTTTCTCTGGCAACAGTGACATCTCGTGAACTTAGGAAGTGGTGGGGGAAGAGCAGAAGTGTTTATCTTTAACCCTTATCTGGCTGCAGAAGGCGTGGAGGTTTGAGGGTCTCCGGAGGATGCGCATCAACAGCTCAGGAACGCACGCATACGCGTGCACGGCTAGGGAGCGAGCGACGGAATTTCAGTGGAAGCTGTTGCTGCGATAATCCCCCCATCCAACCCTCCCTCCTTCCCTCCCTCCTCCTGCCCCATGTAAATCTGGATGCAGCCACCAGCAGCACAGATCCGCGGGCGCATCTTTGACAGGGATCCAGAGAACGGAGCGTCTCCAGCCCGGATGAAAAGACATGGAGCGTTCTGACGACTTGCCCAGCGCAGTCACTTTGGGATGGGGTGCGACTGTACCACCCAAGGAGGTTTAAGGAGGAATATGGGAATGCGACACGTATGGCTTCACTCAGCTCAGCTTCGAAAATGAACACTCTGGTCACTTTACTGCCGCTCCTGTGCTCCGGTTTGATGGATTCAGTGAAGGGTAAGGTTGTGCCTAGTTTTTTTCTAATTGCAGAATTTAATTGTTGTGTGGTTTGGTTTTAATGGAAACTCAGCTGGCCGGAGGTCAGTGAGAGACTTCAAGTGCCCTGAGCATGTGGGATGTGGGCGTTTTCACAGGCAACACTGGCACAGACATGAAGTGCATAAACAGTGAAAGGACACCTTGTGTATTGCAGCAGTACTCCTGTGTGTGTGTGTGTGTGTGTGTGTGTGTGCATGTACGTGTGTGAGTGTTAAACACTGGTGTTAACTTCTGCCATTCATCGAAACTCGTTGATCTCCACATACTGCAGGAGAACTTCACTGCAGGCTTGCAGATCTCCTGTAATTGGCCCATAGGGATTTTGATGAACCATTTTAGCTTTTATTTTAGACTGCCTTTGGTTCTGATGTTGTGTTCCTTCTTTATCCCGGTACTGATTTTCATTACAGACAGGACAGTCTTATTGGAAACCATGTCACCTGCTAAATGACTCTGATTGTTATGTGAGGAATAAAAGCTCCCAATTGGAGGAGTAATCGGTACATAAAACAATTAAAGGTCGCTAATGTCACTTGCTAACAGCATGCGTCACTGACAGTCATCATACCTTAAGTGATATTTGACTCCCCCATTATGGAAAATTGTCCAGTTGCATAACATTTGATGCCAATTTATTTAGACCAGTACTAGCTACAGTGTGTGTGTGTGTGTGTGTGTGTGTGTGTGTGTGTGTGTGTGTGTGTGTGTCAGTGCAAGTTAAACAGTTGCGGTTATCCAGCAATTACAGCTGTACCTCTATGACAGCTTGCCAAGAGTCCTTACTACAGCAGTAATTCAGTAATGCTTACTAGCTCCATCTCGTGTCTTTTTGTTCGGTCAGTGAGCAGATGTGTCCTTGACTGTAACTTTTGTTTGGATTCCTTTCTGTAGGTCAAGACTGAGAATCCAGCCTTTGAAATATGGGCTTTTCATGTAGACTACATTTATAGAAACTGCCTTTTTTTTTAGCAGTCTTTCCCTTTTACAGTATTCATAGTTGACGCAATGATCAGAATTTGTCAAACTATGAGAGTAAAACCCAAAAGGAAGAGGTTGAAATTTCAGACCAAAAGGTTCAGGGCTTTAACAATCCATTAGTTACTGATGTGCTTATTCAAAGATGAATATAAATGTGTCATAAATATTTTTGCATTTAAAGAAGCATGTCTTTACTGTGGGCTGGAACCATTTGTTGATGTACTTAGAGAGCGAGGGATAACTGCGGCTTGGCCTAGCCTGCACGCATGTTTGTAGTTACCAGATAATGCGTAGCCTTGATGTTCAACTGAACTGCAGTAATGGAATAAGCCTGCCGGTCTGGAGAAAAGGAGCATGTTTCAAATAAATGTCAGTCATCTTCTTCTGGCCAATCCAATAAACATAAAACCATGTGACGAGGAACTGACTTTCCCGCTCGCTCATTCCACATGTAACCTGTCAGAGCCACGCTGTTCAAAATGCAGCAAATTCAATTCAAGGCTAGATCATGCATAAAATATTAAAGTAGCTTGCCTGTGTCCTACCGTTCTTGAGAGAAAATGAATTTAAAATCATTGTCTTGTGTATCACTACTCATTACAGGCTTGAACAAGCTTGTGTCAGCTGTGTATAAAGTCGATAAGTACACACATTAGCTAAGTAAAGAGAACTAAAACTGGCGAAGTGTAATTAAGACTAAAAATTTAAATATAAACACTTTTATCAATTCCCTGCAGCTCATAAAATAAGCAGTGTTACTCCCTTGCTACCCCTGAGTTACAATTTGTAATGTTCACTGTTTTGAACACTAAACACACATTTCAACCTCCTGAGGTTTTTGTTAATGAGCCGATGAGATGAGTCAGGTGCTGAAGAGCAGGGAAAACATTCAGAATGTGCATTTTAGGGGGACTTCATGAGCAGGACTGGGAACTGCTGCATTATCACACGCTTAGTAAACATGATGCTATCATCTCGAAAGCCCTGCTAATCCCTCAATATGTGTGCAGATGTTTCTAGAGTGTATACCTCTTCATGATCATTGTGATCAAGCTTTTGGCCTGAGCTTTGTGGTCATTTTCATGGAAAATGGAAGTCTCTCATATTTAGCATCACATACAGTTTGTAGTAAGTGCCTGTGGGATCGCTGGACCTTCTGGCCTTGGTGTCTGAGCTGCCGATGCGGCAGCGTGAAGAACCACTTGGTTGATGGAAGAAAAGCTCATGGATTAGGGAGGAGAGAAAAAACATGAAAAAAATAATCCGTTCGCCGACGTCACAGTGGATGAGCCAATACGGAAGAACAGGGGGATTTTGTAGGTCATTGAATTTGTGACAGATTTTATTGCTTCCCACACTGATTTCTCTTTTTAACACATGGGAACTGTTTGAAAGGGTCTGCACCCAAGGTGCTCTCCAAAACCAGGCTGCCTTATCTGTGTCAACTAATATTTGGATTTGCTGAATGAAAAATGGAGCTATTGTGCTTCAGTTCTGGAACTGTCAGCCAAAGTAACGAGCAACTGGTGGTATGGTCTCAAAGATGCTATTTCGTTAGCATGTCCCTTTATTCAGCATCATTAGTTTGCAACAGCAGCGTAACGCCACGCTCTTGATGAAGGATTTACTAAAAACCATGTGATTACATTTAGCACAGACCCTTTAAGCTTGAAAGTATTTGCGATGAATTCATATGACCTTGTCACAAGCGTTACATAACGCACTAAGCTGCGGAACATCTTTTTCTAATGCATGATAACAGATGGATGGTTGACATATAGCTAGAAAGCCCTTTGATACCTTTCTTTGACACAGAATGATCGCGTGGGCTGCAAAATCTACTTGACACTGGAGGTATTCTCATTCTCTGACAAACAACTAAAAATCCATGCCTTTCCTTTCATTCCTTGCAGATATGAAAGGTTTTGACAAGCAAGTGCCATTTAAATTTGATATGATTAAACTCAGTTATTTGTATGTGGTAGATAAATATTAGCTTTAGCAGCCAAGCCCATTTGGCTGATTTGATACCGAATTAAATGTTGATTAGCTTACTTAGAAAGCCTTAGCAGTGAGACGTGTTCCCTTTCATGTGCCGTCTTTCAACCTTCATACCAATGAATTGACTGTTTTTAGGAACAGAGATATAAATATTCTCTTAATATCTCTGTGACATTTATGAATTGCATTTATGAGTTACATTGTGGCAAAATCCAATATAAACAAGTATACAACAGAAAATGATAGAGGCTGTTTCCTTTATTTTGGCAAATAGGGTAGAAAAACAAGCAAGCCACTACTGCTAGATTGTGGATCCACCCCATGAGGCTGGTCCTCACCTGCTAGGTTTATGCTCCCACCTGAGGTCCAGCTCTGTACCAAATATGATAAAGGTCATGGTGCCTATGTAGGCAACCCGGGTGTTCAAATCTGTTTCACTGATATGTCTATTTAAAGAAATACACTTTAAGCAAAAGGCAGACAAAGAGAAAGAATACCATATTTGGCATATCCACAGTCATGTCATGTATATGTGATTAAAAATTCCACTAGAGTTACAAGTTACAGAATTAATTTGAAATTTTAGAACATGGCCATGAGGATCTGACCGCATTCAAAAGAAAAGTAGTGAGGTCAGGTGCTCACATAGCTGCAGGTGCGCCACACCTCAATGCTGGGGGGTGTTTTACCCCTATAGACGACACCTGGCATTGAGCGTGGTGAACTTATACCATTAAAGATGCCAAACAATTCACTAAGTAAAACTATTTTAGCTGCCCAAAAGAACCGTTTTAATTAGACCCAGGGAATCTTGGAGATATCACATAATTTAACTTTACCAGTTTACACGTTACACCAAGAACCTTAAGGTTTAAAGACTATGAGGTCCTTTAAACCTTAAAACCTCCTCACACTTTCACATCCCATTTACAAAATGGTTCTTTTAAGACTCATCCACTGAAAGGATATTTAGGTCCAAAGAACCCTTATTTTTAGAAGACCAGGAGTCCCCCATCTTATCCACAAAGGGCTGGTGTGTCTGCAGGGTTTCATACCAAACAGGATGAACAGACCTGATTCCACAGCTGACCATGTGTGCTTCTGATTTAGTGGCATGAAAACCTGCAGCCAAAGTGGCCCTTTGAGGATAAGATTGGACAAGATTAATATAGACCCACTCGCAGCACCAGAGTGTCCCACACTTTCAAGAATACTTTTATAGTTCTGTGTTAGCAATAAGCACATGACTGAATTCGGTCACTGGATACTTTTGGACAGACAATGTATCATACTGTATCTCTGAATTTAGACTGATTAGCAGCTATAATAACACTCAAAATATTACGATTTGGCTCATCGTGTTCTGGGGCACTACAGGTTCAGTGTGTGATCTCTCTTCTGTCCCGCAGGGTATTTAACAGTCAACATCGAGCCTCTGCCCCCCGTGGTTATGGGCGATACGGTGACTTTGAAGTGCAATTTCAGAACTGACGGCAACCTGAGAGAAATAGTGTGGTTTCGGGTGAGTGAGCTCAGGGCTACATCTCTCCATTCACCCCCTGCAATAATATTGGTTTCTTAAACAGCCAGTTGTTAATTTCTTGCATTAATTGTATCGCCCCATTTGTTGCTACAGTGCATAGGAAAAGTGGAGTATATTATTTAGGATTATGAGTTCATGGTTCAGTGTTTCTAGGACAAGCCTTTTTCATTTTGCAGGGGTTTTTTTTGCGCCTCAGCTTTGACAGATGAGTTCCCAGATACAGCATTCAATTACAGTGCATTAACACCGGGCCAAGAACTATTTCTTCTTTCATGATGTGATGACATTTTTAATAAAAATTCTGTCATTTCATTTGCAGAACACCGGAGCAGTTTTAGTTTTATTAATTACTTAGCAGAGCATAAATCACATCAGCCCTCTGCTTGACTCGAGCACAAATGAAACCTTTCGGATGATTGAAAACAGTTCTGAACTTCTTGAAACCATTTTTGCCCGTTGTAATAGATTGTAACAGGTCCTCCACAGAGGCATTTTTGATAAGACACGTATGTGTTTGGTTTATATTTCTCACTTCCATACAGTATAGCACTCACTTATGTAATGCTGAAATGTTTTTTATAGGTTACAGAGGGTGGTAGTTCGAAGCAGAAGATATTTACCTATGATGCCATGTACAATACCAATTTCTCACACATGGAGGATTTCCGCAGAAGAGAGGACCTTGTTTACCAGTCAACTGTGAGGTAAAGGTTATGTCCAGCTGAGCCGTGACTTACATTTGAAATTACCTGTGGTTTTCCTGTCAGAATACACTGTTCCGCTTTGATAACACTCGAGATCTCTTCAGAATCAATGCTCTCCTTCTCTCTGTTGTAACTAGGCTCCCTGAGGTCCAAATGGAAGACAATGGGCCGTATGAATGTCACGTGGGGATCTACGACAGGGCCTCCAGAGACAAGGTGGTCTTAGCATCTGGAAGCATAACACTTGCTGTTATGTGTAGGTTCCAGTCCTGTTTACATAGACCATTATCATCTTCACATGTAGTGCGGATCCACCTGGGATACGCTGGGCAGTGCACTGTGCCTAAGCATTAACACAAGATCAGTTCATCTGTAATTGGTTCTGTACCAAACTCAGAATTGGGCCTGTGTGGACGAAAGATCCGGGGTTAGAATAGGGAGTTAGATCTTATGCACTTCACTTATCCACGTGATGCTCTGTGGCCGAAAGCTAAAGCTTTTGATGCTTTCATTTTAAATGAATCAGTGACTTGATTAAAAAAAGGCTCGCTTAGTCCTCACACTAAAACATTTCAGCATAATGATGCTCTCATAGTAATGCTTTTCCTAAATGAGAAGTAGCTCTAGAAGCAGTACGTGCAATTTTTTTTGGTCTTGGTTTAGAGCTGCCTATTAGCCCGTGGCTCTCAGTGGGAACTCACAAGCGTGTTAAGCCAACTCCTCTAGCTTGCTTTGATTAATTGAGTGAGTAATTCTCCAGAGGAGAGCATGCTGCGACACGAAGAGTGAGATGTGCGCAGAAGCTCATGTAATGATCTGCTAAGCACTGGTATATGTGAAAACCGTCAGGATTACGTGTTGGGAGCAGATTATGTTAGCATGTTGAATGTAGTGATATGGAATGTGTTAGCCTGGTTCCTTACATTAAGGATTGGGTGAGCAAATTGCTCTGAGTCCTCTCAGCAATTCTAAATTAGCAATGGCTGATGCAGAGCTCATGGCTCAGGGCTGTTATTATGACCTTCTGAACTTGCCCTCTGAACTTTCTGTGGCCCTAAGGATGCTCCACAGCTGTATCTTCTCTGTGGCAATCAAAATGATTTGATGCATTAATGAGTACTACTGACTTTTTCCCCTCTCAGCACCTCCGAAATCCATCTCTGTAATTGCGGCAGACCAACCGGCACGATTCAATCGCTACGAGGCCCAAAACTTCACACTCGTCTGCATCGTGACTGGAGGAAAACCTGCGCCTGTGGTCAGTTACTAATTTGTAATTGGGATAATGATCATTTGTCAAATGTAAATTGATGACCTCAAAGGCATGACAGACCTTCTTGGCTCACTGAGTTAGAGAACCCTTAGAGATGTTACTTTTTTGGGGTTTTTTTTGTATCTTTCAAATATAATTACTACATTAAATATGGAGTTAAGCAACAAATTACATTTATTTTAAATTTACATTCTGGTTTGTCAGTCCTACACTGTATCAGAAGAAACCACAAGAATGAAACACCAATATCTGTTCACAAGTGCAAAACCTAATTCAACGTTCTTTATTCTCCTTCTTAACAAAATCCTATATTGATTGTAAGTCTAACAGCTGCGCGGGCTGACTGGATAATTTTATGCATGTTTTGGACATATATCTAAATGTTGATATTGAATCACGCGATGGTTTTGTTGTCTCTGGTGATAACCTGTTAAAATCTTCACTTTTTTATTAGCCTTCCTTTGCTGTTGTCTGTCCTCCCTCAGGTGCACTTCAAGCGGGATGGTGAACTAATCGAAGTGGTCCCCTCCACCCAGTCCCCTGAGGAGGCCGGGAACAGAGGCTTGTTCTTATCCAAAGACAGCAGGCCTTTGATCAGCCGGGATCTGGATGACACCAAGTTGCAGAAGTCCTTGTCTCTCCTCGAGCCAGACGTTGAGCCAGTGCGGCTCGACAGGGTCCGGCCCCATCAGAGCTACACACCCGGAGCTCTTGGCCAGGAGGCTCCCCGGCCCACCACTGAGATCATACCGGAGACTGTGGTCAGCCGGGAGTTCCCACGCTGGGTGCTGAGCTCCAGTCCACTCTACTACTTCAACCACACACAGATAGAGTATAGTGACGGCACTATGGAGGTGCAGGCCATGCTCACTTGGCACCTGAACCCACAGTTGGACAACAACGCCCTCTTCAGCTGTGAGGTCAAACACCCTGCCCTCTCCATGCCTATGCAGGCAGAGGTCACACTCGGTGAGTATAAGAACTCTCAAGCAGTTTGTGTTGTGAACGTGTACCCAAGTTTTTTCCTGGAAAGCTACCATAATTAGTTTGAACCATGACATACACATGACATCACATCACATCAGTCTTACTTAAGATCTACCAATACATTAAGAAACTATGGTGATATCCCCTTTGATTCATTAAAATCAGTTTGCAGTGTGGTTGGGGCACTGAGAATAGCAAAGTACATCAGCATGTGGAATTGCAGATTTCAGTGTGCTACTATTACTGCCTTTTTTTGCTAATGAAATAAATATAATAGCTATGATAGTGAATGTGTTTACATTTAGGACAGATGTAACATATCGAAAGGCTTATTGATGTCATCAGAATTGCAATAAAAGGTGACTGAAGTGTGACGTATGTTCACACTTCTAAATAATTTTGACATAAACATGCATGTTGTGAGGTGTCATAATGGGGTATGTTCAATATATCCATAATTTGTCATTGTGATGACGTATCATGCTATAGTGTTTGATGTCATGACAGTTTGATTTGTTCGCATAAAATATTGAAACATCTGTCATGACAATACTGGAAATGATAACATGTCTATTATACTAATGAACAAAATGTGCCTTGACAACTCATGACAGCGTATGACATTTATATTAATGGCATGCTCTTTATATATGAAAGGAAATGTGAAACCAGAGAGAATCTTATTACCCAAGACTGATGTGTCATTTTGACTCAGCATGAAAGAGATGAGCCTATTTTTCAATCTGTGTCAGGAGATGTATTGAATTTACTCGATTTACACTTATATGGTTTATTTATGAATCTATATAACAGTTTTTGGGAATAACTCTGTTTATGTACTGTTTTCTGTTTGGAAAAGATGTACACGCTTGACTCGATACATTACTTTTTTCAGTGCAGAGTCCAGCTGGGATTTTCCATTTAAGCATATCATTATTGAATACAAATTATCTTTAGTTTTTTTTAAAAAAAGCTTCTTAACTACAGCCTTAAAGCGCACATAAATCAGGATGAACCAAAGTTTGCCCATGAGGAAATATGGTTTGACCTGTCAGGAATTTATCCAATCCCTACCCCACAAACAATGAGAGAACAGACATTATCTTATACTATATGAAATATGTTAATAGCTTGTATTTATTTTTCACATTTTAGTAATAAGTGTTTAGTAATGTTTTTAAAGCTCAAAGCCTACCCGCATTGTTTATATTATTTTTGACCATCAAAAACATTGCACTAAAATGGCAGGTACCACTCAATTATAGATCCAGATGTGTTGGAACTAAACTCTCCAGAGTAGTAGATCTTCAGGAGCAGATGTGGGCACCCCTGGCAAATGAAATAACCAGCCAACTTGTTTGTCTTTGCTGCTTCTCTTACTCTCCCAAGCTGCTCCAAAGGGCCCTAAGCTCTCCATGACTCCAAGCAGAGCGAAAGTGGGAGATACTGTCCGCATCGCCGTGGAGGGATTCCAAGTGGGAACAAAGGGGGTAAGATCATAAGAAAGTGCTGAAGATAAATGCCACACTGAAGATGGGTGACATTTAAATGTCGGTGCACGGTTAGTTATTAGTGAAAACACTAATACAGCTTATTTTCAGTTCATATGTTAATGTTGTATAACGGATAAGGCGAAGGGTCTTTACAGCTTGTCTCTAAGAACTGGTGCTACTGTTTCTTAATATTTATTTGACATTTTAATGAGAAATTCTATTTAGTCTAGCTTGGTTAATTATCATAAAGTGCACACACTTCTTTTCTAAGCAGTGTTACATTTCATTTCTTGGACTACTGCCTTGGTTCTGCTAAGTGTAACTGGAAGCCATAGGAGACTTCCGGAATTTAAATTAGGATTAAATGAGCAATGTGTGCATGTTTTTAAAAAAAAAGAATATTGCCAAAGGCACTGTATTAGTGTCATTGAATGTTAATTTCCTTTAAACCTCTTATCTTCTTAGGTATTTAGTGTCATATAATAAATAATAAATGTGAACAAATGAGATTTAAATTCACACTAAACTTAGATAGCAGGCTATCTGGGCAGCGTGGGGGTCCGATTTCGGTTATGTCCCACCCTTTTTAACGATTTGTCCTGCTCATGCACACCCACTAAACATGATGGACTGGTAAGTTATTGGATTTGAGCAGGACGATTACCAAGTTAAACAGGGCGAGGGTCCTTTAGGACCTGCCTGGTCAACTGTAATGTTCAGAGTTATAAATGAAACTTCTAAGACTTTGCTTTTTTATTTTCATAAATTAGTAGCTTACATACAGTACTAGAGTCATAATAGATATGCATTAATTCATAATAGTTACTGAATAATAAGTTTTATTCTTAATAACAATAAGGTAAGGCCTTTTAAAAGTAACAACAGGTATTTCTGTGTGGTTGTGTGCTGCAGAACGAGGTGTTTCCCGAACCTTTGTTCACATGGACGCGTGTCGGGGGGCTGCTGCTGGATGGCAGTGCTGAGAGGGAAGGGAATGTTCTTGTTCTGGAGCGAGTTCCTGCAGAGCTCAATGGCTCCATGTACCGCTGCACCGCAGAGAATCCACTGGGATCCACCAACACACACACACGCCTCATAGTATTCGGTCAGTATCAAACACCTACACACGCCTCATGTAAAACTTAGTCAAAAGTATTCAGACAAGGTATTAAAATATGCACAAAAATAAACCATGTCTTACATATTAATGCTGCATAAATAAAAATGTCCTCTGGCGAAATAGTGTCATTATAAATAATGGTGTCACCGGATGGGAAGATTTCAAACAACAAGGAGTAATCATGGTGAAGGTGAAGGAGCTTCTCAAGGACAATGTTATTCTGTTATTATTACTTGGATGTAAAAAGCTGCAGAGCATTTGTAAAGATCTTGAACACCCACACTAGTTGAACTGGTTCTGTTAAGTACAAGTGGAAATTTCATGGAACCTCAAGTAATCTTCTCAGGGCAGGTGCGATTTCTCTCAGACTAATGTTAAGGAAGGTAAGAGAGAAGCCAGTCATTTGAGTTGTAGGATGACCTCAAGCAGCAAGAACAACAGTTAAACAGAACAATAAGCAACAAACTGACGCACAACAACTTCTGTTTCTACCAGCAAAACCAACCATAGAACTCTCAAAAACACCACCATGAAGTATGATATGAAGCTGCTTCTCCACAATCGGCTCTGGGCGTTGCACATTATTGAACGGAAAAGTTGTGAGTGAGATATCACAAAAGAATTCGGTGTCATCAGCTGAAAAAGACCATGACTCCAAATATATGCTCTACAAAAGGTGAAGATGACTGCAGGACCTTGCCAAGCCTATCTCTTGACTTGAATCCTGTTAAAATTTTATGAAGGGTTTTTGAGACCAACAGAGATCAATAACCATGAGGAACTGAGGAGAGAGCAACGGGCTAAAACTGAACCACAATGCTGCAAAAAAGCTAATTTCTTCTTACCTGTGAATGTCTTGAAGCGGTATTTAACAACACTGCTTTTCATTATACTAGATATACAGATATAAAATCTGAAACATTTTACTCTTTGTTTTCTGTTTGAATAGAAAATCCAAGGATAAAGAAAGAGACGCTGCAATTTAATGGTAAGCATTAATGAAAACTGACGCGCGACACTTCAGATAATTACTGTTGGATTAATGAAACTGTAACACAATGAGACGAAGACCCTGTATGTATAAACACTGTCATCACTTTGTGACTCTTCCAGTTGCTGATTCTGGTGGAGGTCTGTTTGGATCCACGTTCACAATGCTGCTGCTATCTGTGACCCTGGAGTTTACATGAACAGAAAGAGATGTGGCTCACCCCTGTCTTCTCCCTCACAGCTTCAACTTTTCAGTCACCCCTCTCTCTCTTTCTCTCTCTCTCTGCAAGATTAAACACAGGTGAAATAAATAGACAAGAAAAGACCAAAGGCATACTGGTCCTGCCACGGTTCACATCACACCACATACCGCATGTCCTTCACTCGCACTCGCTGAACTGTGATCGAATGTTTTCAGAATAAATGAAGGTGGCCCTTATAATGCAGAACTGAATCTACCTGCACTCAAAATGTCATGACTCTGAGCTGTTTACTGCTATTTTGTTGTTTGAAAATTCTTTAAATGGGAAATCAACCAATTTTTTCAATGTTTCTGTACAACTTGATTAATAATATGTAAATAAAGTCACAAGGTGAGCTGTGCTATTCTAGAGAAACTATCAGGAGCCAGGATTGCGCAATGGTAGTGATAGGAACCAGATGTCTCAAAGGCCTAAAAGCCACCTCAGCAGGACATTGTAAGGCAAAACAGTGCCTGGTTAAGTTTTCCCTCCTGAATTATCACTATTTTACCATTTTCAACATTGCATATAAAAAAATAAAATGATCATACACTACAGTATACGGACAAAAGTAGTGGGATGTCAGACCATTACACCAACAGAGAGTTTAATGGCATTACATTTGAACACATAAACGTTAATATGGAGTTGCTCCCCCCATTGCAGCTGCCACTTTTCCTGGAAGGCTTTTCTCAAGATTTTGGAGTTTCTGTGGGAATTTGTGCCCATTCATTCTATAGAGATCAGGCACTGATGTTGGATGAGAAGGTCTGGCTCGCATTCTCCGTTCCAGTTCATCCCAAAGGTGCTGGATGGGCTTTAAGGTCAGGACTCTGTGTGGGTCAGTCAAGTTCTTCCACACCGAACTCCACCCATGTCTTTATGGAGCTCTGTGCACTGAGGCATAATCATGCTGTAATAAAAAAGTTCTTCCCCAAAGAGTTGAAAGCATGGCATTGTCCAAAATGCATTAAAAATGTATTAACACACTTGTGGCAGTGAGTATGACTGATGTGTATCAATACATTTGTCCACTTTTTGTCCCTATTGCTATCGCTCTAAAACAAATATGCATCATTCAGCACAGTAATTCACATCAAACCATTCAGATTTTTTTCTCAATGAGAGTTATGCAATAAATGTAAAAAGGTTGGATACTCTTTTAACATGCCCATGCCCATGTGCCACATCTCACCAGTAGATGGCAGTGGAGACTGTCAGAAAACCTACAGAGCAGCAGGACTGGGGCACGGTGTAGTTTTGACAGTTATGTAATGCTTTAGAGACCTATTTCCAGTGAGACACATACAAAAACAGAGTACGTTCTTTTCATATAAAGTGTTGAGAGGGTTTTGTACAACCCTCTCTCTATGTAGAAAGTCCTGAAAACAGTTTTATTTTTTTTGTATCCCCAGAAGCGATAGGAATCCCAATGTCAGGACGATAAATAAAGGCACTGATATTTAATCGCCACCGGTGTTTATTATAGGCTACTGGTTTATTATTATTATTACTCCTGGCTTATTTTGGAAGAGATTATGTAGGTATATGTATTTGTGTCTAAGTAGCAAGGCTACTCAGGTGGAAAATAAAGATAATCCTACTTGCTTAACTGTGTGTGCGCGTGTGTGTTTGTGTGTGTGTGTGTGTGTGTGTGTGTGTGTGTGTGTGTGTGTGTGTGTGTGTGAGAGAGAGAGAGAG
>JBBPDH010000130.1:19028408-19043481 GCA_037974565.1 Clupeocharax schoutedeni
GCAGCGGGGGTTCGTACATACTTTTTCAGAAGAAGCTTCCAGAGTAATAACCTATGTGTGTGTGTGTGTGTGTGTGTGTGTGTGTGTGTGTGTGTGGAGGGCATGCTTGTGGGTGTAGGTGCGTGCATCTGTGTGTGAATGGATCGCATGCAGGTGGTGCAGTAGGTGAAAAAGCACCTTGCAGATTGGTTACCACGACCAAGTTCATTGGCAGGTCAGCCAGCTTTAGTAGAGTAGGGCTGATGATGTCATCAGTGTTATTGTCCAGGCTTCTCACTCCCAGAGGAAAAGACTCCAATGGAAAGCCAGAAGAGTTGAGCGAGTGGGCGAATGTGTGTGTGTGTGTGTGCATGTATGTGTGTTAGCCAAGTAATGCAACCATACGAATGTCAGGAAGGCCCCTCTCCTTTGACCTTTTGTTCACTGGAACATCATGTATGTGCAGTTATCTGCTTGTTCCCTTTGTGTAGTTATTTACTCCAATTTCATTTTTTAAAATTTAGTTTCACATACATATTGCTTTTTACAACAGATGTTGTTGCAAAACAGCTTTACAGAAATCCAGCTCCAGGCCTCTGTTGCATGACAGAGGCAGGAAAAGCTCCTTAATAGAGCCTGAGGAAGAAACTCTGACTCAAAAGCCTCTAGCTGACTCCAGGCAGCAGTGTGAGAGTTCAGATTAAAGAACTGAGGTTGTGTCAACTGGAGAAAAGCATCACATCTTTGAACCCCAGGTTTATTATTCAGTTACTAATATTAAGATTTATTATTCAGTAAGAACCATATAATATTCTGTAATCACTATGAAATTCATAACCCATGTATGGGTTATTTATGTTTTGTATGTCTAACTGGACTTATTGCTTTAGTGCTGAATGAAAAAAGCTAATCCTAGCAAACGATTCCTTTTTGTGCTTTAATATATACTAAGAGGTAGGTATGATGACATGGTGGGACAGGAGGTGCATAATGTCCAGTAAGTGAGTTAGTAGATGTGAAATAAATCTTTAAAAGCATTGATATGTGTTGATATGGATCAGAAAAATCTCTCTGGAACAGTGTGTACCTGAGGAGACAAGAACCTCCATAAGGAAGTCCTGCAGTATGTAAATGGTTGAGCGTGGGGGTAAAGGTGTAGAGCCAGGACAGGCTCCAAGCTCCCAGCTGGGCATTGGCCCAGGTCTGACCCCAGCAGCATTGCCCTAATGAGGGCAGTGCAGGCTGCCCCCTCCGCTTGTCCTCCAGCAGACCCACTGCTTGAACATTTACTGATAATGGGACACTCTCTGTGTGCTGATTGCAACACTGGTTGGGCACGAGTCAGGAGGCAGATCATTCAGCAGTTGAGAGCACACACCTGTTGCCTGCTTATCCTAGTGCTCCCTCTCTCTCTCTCTCTCTCACTCTCTTTTTCTCCCCACATTGCTCACTGAGATATTAAGCAGACAAAAAAGGGTTCATCAGCCGACTGAACCGTGTAATGCCTTTGAGCGTGCGTGTGTGTGTCTGTGTGTTTGTGTGTGTGAGAGAGTGAGAGAGATGAAGACGGACAGGGTGAGGTAGGAGGATTCATTCTTGCGTTACCTCTCTCTGACCCCCGCCTGGATGACATATCTAATAGCCAGTGAGTTGAGCGGACCACGCAGGCTGCCCTCCGTGTGCTATCACTCTCACTGGCTCTCCCGCAACCTCTTGCGGAAAGAGATGGGAATACATCACTGCATTTTCCCCAAGGAAACTTCAGTGCTCAATGGATGCTGGGTAGTTGCAGTGGTTGTTGGATGGTTGGATGTGCCCTCCACCAAGTAAAACTAAAAAAAACGATGTTAAATCTTGGCACAGAGGTGCAGAGTTGAGGTTCTTTAAACGGAGTGCCTCTACTTGCACATGACTTAAGATGTGCATGTCCATTCAACTGATTTGGCTACTTACAGCTGATTAATTGAACCAATTGTGTGCATGGAAAACACTAAAATGTGCAGGGCAGTGGAACTTCAGGACCGGTACTGAGAACCAGAGTCCTGGAGGACAATCTTGGACATTCTGTCCTGATTTTGCTGCCCACTAACAGCTCCTCCTCCCTCAGGTGATCCTGTGGGGCCGCACCGAGAAGTGTCTGAGAGAGACGTGTGAGGAGATCTCCATGACAGGGACGGAATGCCACTACTTTGTGTGCGATGTGGGGAACAGGGAGGAGGTGTACCAGCAGGCCAAGGTGGTGAGGGAAAAGGTAACATAAAACTGACAATGTTTGCACAATACTGAGAACACTTCCAAGGATCCAGAGCAGAATAAGGTTGCAGTGTATGAAACTACTTTGCCTCATTGCCAGTGCCTTACTTCAACAATAAATATGCTTTACAATGGCTGAACGGCTGAAGGTAAAGCTTATTTCTCTTCCATGCCTGAAGGCACATTTTGAGCTGCAGACATGAAAACCAATAACATCAGTGGCCTGGAGGATCGTTTGAAAGCTCTGCTGGATTTATTTATACTGTGATTTTGACAATAAGTTCAAATACTTCAGCTTAGCTTAGGTGAAGGCTCAGATGGAATAGACTACTATTTAAAGCAGTGGTCCTCAAAAAAAGCACATACACAATAACATTGTAAACCAAGAGGCTTTGAAATGCATAGAGTGTGGCTTGGAGAGGATACTGGATCTCATCCAGACTGAATGTTTGGGATTCTTTTAAAGGTTGGTGATGTTACCATTCTGGTGAATAATGCAGCAGTGGTTCATGGGAAAAGCCTGATGAACAGTGATGATGATGCACTTCTGAAAACACAGCACATCAATGCACTTGGCCAATTCTGGGTAAGTAAGAGCCTGGTGCTCTGGCTCATTTTCTTCCCTCTAAGGAATACGAGAGTACCGTCCCGTGGTAACCTTCCCCTGAACCCGACAATTGCACACGGCTTTCTTTATGGATTTCAAAACATTTTTACTTACATAAGCACTTGCAAGTCATTTGGCATGCTATTTGTTTTGGAATATTCGCTCATAATTAATCGAAGTTATTGCCAGGAGAGGAAAAAGTCTGCTTTAAACACCGCATTCCTCACATAAAACAATAAGAGGATCTTGTATAGAAGAAGTTTCTAAAACAACAAACCCTGTCAAGATAACTGGCTGCTCCTCAAAGCACCTCGAAGAGGTCCAGCTGCAATAAAAGATTGAAGCTGAATCTGCATTAAAGCAACTCTTAGAAGAAATATGATCGTATAAATGGGTCCAACCCTGGTCATGTTCAGAACCAATTCAAAGTAAATGATAATCAGACGTGGCGTTCAGATGGTTTAGATATATGTCTAGTTACCATTGCTGAAGGTGGTAGTACTTTGTTGTGCTCCTAACTTGAAACACATGGAGGTTTTTGGCAGAGGAACCTTTGTTACAGCATGGCAAGGCCAGTGGATAGATGTAATAATAATAGTTCACAGGCATTAATCCTCTGACTTGAGATCAAACGACAAATATGGGCCAAAATTCAAACATCTGCTAAATCAATCAAGTCTTTTAGTTGGATGCTTGATTTTCACTTATGGGATTCCATGGCCTTTCTACAATCCTCTCTGCTTTTGTGCTGAAGCTTTTCTTCTGGTAATTGGAAATTCCTAAAGCTAGTCGGGGGGAATAGCGGTGAAAAGTAGAACAATGCAGAATGTGTCCCGTGTCCCCTCCCCACAGACCACGAAAGCTTTCCTGCCTCGGATGCTGGAGCTGTGCCATGGCCACGTGGTGTGCATCAACTCCATCCTCTCACTTTCTTCCATCCCGGGAGCCATCGACTACTGCACGTCCAAGGCCTCGGCCTACGCCTTCATGGAGAGTCTGACTCTGGGCCTGCTGGACTGCCCAGGAGTGGACTGTACAACAGTACTGCCCTTCCACACAGACACGGAGATGTTTCAGGGCATGCGTGTCAGGTAGCGTAACAGAGATGTAGCTGTAAATTACACATCCATGAACATGTATGTGGGAGAGAAGGCCTTTCTTTCTACTGTTAAACTGTAAGATTGTGTTCTTTCCGACCTTTGTTAGGTTCCCTCAGCTCTTCCCCCCGCTGAATCCTGAGATGGTGGCCCAGAGAGCAGTTGATGCAGTCAGGACGAACACTGCCTTTGTTGTTTTACCGTGGACCATGCACTTCCTCGTTGCTCTAAAGAGGTCAGTTTTAGACACCTTATATAATCATAAGGTTTCTGTGTTGGTGAACAATTGCACACCTATCCTAGATCTTTTTGATCAAGTTTATTTCTAATATCTGATTTTTCCTGCTTTTTACTCTGGCGTTACCACACTTATCACTGTGTAAAGTACATGCCTAAAGCATCACAAACATCACCTCTGTTTCACTATACTGGGAGACACCCTTTGTAAAGATAAACAACACGTACAAAGTGTTTTATGACTACTGACAAAATCACTAAATCAAAATGGACACAAGCAGGACCCTAGTCAGAGGGGAATTGCTGAATTTGTAAGTCAGCTGACATACAAAAAACGAACAGTCTCTAATTTATGAGGTAGTTTCATTTTTTTTTAAAGAAACACAATATCAACCAAACATCCAGAAAAAAACATGTTACATAAAAGTTATAAACTGATTTGCGTGTTGTTAAGTGAAATAAGTATTTGATCCCCGACAACCCAGTCTTCTGACTCTCACGGACTGGCTGTGTGGACATGTCTTACACAGATTACAATCAATCTCTCAATTACAGAAACTCATGATCTTCACTTGTTGTGTGTATAAAGCAAACCTGTTCACAGAATCAGTTTCTTATATTGTAACCCACAGAATCAATGTATACAAATCAATGTATATGTAGCATGTTTTTCTTGATTTTTGGTTGACATCTCTCTCGATAAAAAATGAAACTACCTCATGAAGTCAGCAAACTTACAAATTCAGACAGGGATCACATAATTATTTCCCCCACTGTATAAACCCCCACCTATTGTCACTTGATCAGTTCGTAACTGGGAGCCCAAGAGTGAACAGTTGACTCTGCTCTCTCTGATTGATAGGATGGCCCTTCCTCTCTCCTGATCACTCATCATAATCCTAGCCATCAAGTATCTGTAAAAAGGAAGTACAATTGGCAGTTATTGAGCGCTCCCAGTGTTGGTAGCATTGTGCTGTTTGGGGAAAGCTAGCTACTGGGTGAAATTTGACAAAAGCGTCCTTTATCGTTAGCCTTAAAAACAATGTATGCAAATCTTATGTGTAAGGCTTATGTTAGTCTAGTATAGTCTTATGAACATTGCCTTGCAGTGAAGTGTTGCCATTGCCTCAGGTTACACAGTTATCTCAGACAAAGCAGTGTGCTATAGTTTTATCTAAATCTCATGGCTCTTCTAAATGCTTTGCTCATACAATACAACCTGTCTTACATGTTTTGTTTTTTATATGTATGTGCTCTTCTTTGCTATGGACTGATTGCCTTGTGACAGCTTTATTTCTGCAGTCACAAGTTAATTAGTTTTACTTCCCATCCTCATTTATTTACATTTGATGTTGTTTTGGCCCCTAGCCTTCTGCCACAGGGTGCTCTGCAGGAAATTCACAAGTTTGCAGGAAGCTACACCTGCATGAACACATTTAAGGGACGGACATAAAGAGCAGACCACAGGGAAGGATGGAATGTGAAGAATTTTGTTCAACAAACTTATCAAGCAATGCAAGCCCTCGGTCCCTGGAACGACAAACAAGCTGTAGCAAAGGACTTCAGCATCACAGGGATGTGGTGTATCACAGTGGCTTGGTTATCCAGTATAATTGTCTATGGGAGTAGCATGGATTGATCATTTGTAGTTGCTTGCGCTGGTAATACTGATGTGTTAGTCTGAACAGCTCACAGGTTTGCTGGTGAGAGCACTCCTTGGACTTGAGAATACTGGAGTAGACTCATTAACCGATAGAGAACCTGGCTTGGGGAACGTTTCATAAGGTTTGAGGATGTTGCGTATGTTTTGTAGACTCTTACTAATTTTAAATGCTTTTTTTTTGTAATTTAAGATGGTGCAACTCATTTTCAGTAAATCCATTGTATCCAACCACCATATTAATGTCAACACTGAATAAACAGCATTTGATATTAAAATAACGCCAGCCAGTGTTATTCTGAGTGTGTTCGTGTGGGTTAGAAAACAGGGAAGCGTATATCCCTGGCAGTGAGCTTGTTCGTCCTCAGCCAAAACTCACAGGCATTTCATGGTCAGCATTCCTCCACTGCAGGCCAGCCAATCATGAGCTCATAGCGCTCGAGGTAGGGTTGTCAAAACACAGGCTTTGCTTAACAGGAAAGCACACCGCAGAGGGTCAGCCACTGGAGGTCTAATAGACGGATTTCAGTGTGTTTACTCAAATAATCGAGGGACGCCAGCATCATTTTCAGCTTTGTCAAAAGTGTTTCCGTACCCGGCAGTCCGAAATGATCACCCTCAAGAAAGTTGTATCCCTTAGAAGGTGCACTATATAAAAATAGCCCTGCCTCACCTCCGCATTAGTCATTTTGGATCAGAGGCCAGTACCTCATAAAATACAATCTCCAGACTGATTACAGGCAGCTGCTGTCTTTCCTTATTTGCATGCCAGTTATAAAACTGTCCTGTATCTCCATCACTGCACAAAACCGAGCTTTATATGAAATGCACCATACGCTGCAGCGGCGCACTGACAAGTACAAAACACGAAACTCTTCCATGATGGGCTTTATAGTTGCAGCAAAATAGATTCAAAACCGTTGCTGTTACATGTAGTAAAAAATACCATATGCTAACATAAATCCTCAACTTTCCCTCATAACAGTTTTTGTTTTTTCTCTGAGGTATTTTTACGCTTAAAACCAGACCTTGGATCACCATGTGACTGATGTTGCCAGTGATTTTTTTCAGATTGGGATCATGACATGAAACTGTGTCATGGCCTGCATGTGTGTTGGAGAAGTCAGCTCAGATCTCAGGGGGAGAGTTCAGAGCCGGGTTAGCCAAATAGTAGATAAACGTGAGGAGGCTGTTGGATGGACAGCTCACCCTGTGATGAACTCTTCGCCCAGCGAAGAGAACAGCTTCATGAGACCCAGCACAGGTGGGAAAGAGGAACCGTAACGGCTGTTGTGGAGCAATGGTGGGAGCACATCATACTTCATCATACTTCACGCCTCATCACAGTGTGTGTCTGTATATACACATAGAAAACAATATAGAAGAATCACATCCTTCAAAATACATAATATTCACCCATATATACATATATGTATGCAGCATTTGTAAAGGGTGAACATAGTAAATGTCAAAGTAACATATATATATATATATATATATATATATATGCATGTACCGTTATTTGCGAATCAGCAGTTACAGCTTCAGTCTCTGGAATGAGCCTCTGCCTGCTCAGCACCGCGCCCAAACATAAACAACCAGCATGAACACAAGGGGGTGTCGCAGACAAGCCCTGGACATCACAGTCACCTCTACTCAGAAGCAAGATGTAGCCAAGCAAAGACAGTAATTTATTTCCCCTTGCTGCTTATTGGCTGCTGCCCCGTGACACATCTGTGGCAGTCCAGAATTTCTCGAGTGTTCTCATGTTGTTCGTTCGTTCTTCTTGTTGTTCGTTCGTTCTTCTTAATAAATTTTTATTACTGTAAATTAAATTATTTTATTAATGATTTACCTGCTTATATCAAATAAAACAACAGCGCATGCCCAAGATAACAGGTGTGCATGAATTACAGTGCAGTCTAAACAGGGATAACACCGGTATTTACATTCTAGCACTGCAGGAGAGTTCAATGTAAACTGTACAGTATGTATATGGGTTTGCCTTTACATTTTCTATAAGGATAATATATTAAAATAAATTAAAGTGTTTTGGGAGCATATTTGGGAGCATATTTGGGGGCATATTTAGGGTTTACACTATAAAAATAGGCAGGCATTAGTTTTACCACCTCACACATATATATATTATCCATATCATTGAAGGTAAACAAAAATGAAAGATAAATATCCATAGTTTTGTATAGGTTCTGAGTCTCTATTTTAATTACAACATTTTTTAAAATTGTTTGTCTTATTCTTTCTATTAAAATGTGTTCATATGATCTAATCTACTCATTAGAGGCTTTTTCCATAAAGATGTGAAGTCGAAGCTCAAATGCACCTGTGATTAATGCAAATATAGGTCCAAATACTACAAAATTCTGAAGAGCATGTACATATTTAAAGGATCTACTGTTAAATTTCACTCTTCTGTGAAAACCTGAATTTGTAATGTGTTACATTAGAAAGTAATTCCAAACTAAGTATTTTCCCTTAATGGTTAGACCTGAAAACTGTAGGTTTTTATAATGTGAAAATGATGTAGTCACTGGACACTCTATAAAGTCTTCCGTTTATGAAAATGTTTTTTGGAAGATTCCTTTAAATTGAACCAAATGTACTTCTTCTATTACACTGCAGCCTTTATAGAAACCATATTTTCCAGATTGCATATGAACTCGTGTGAACTAGATTTGATTTACAAATTTGATTTAGCACTCCATTTTTATACAGTCTTTTTTTTAAAAAAAATATAAAGTACCATTTAAACCTTGTTTAATACATTTTAGGCACATGCACAACCCCAAGGACTCAGCGGGAATTTCTTTTCCATCTAAGAGACTCTAACGTTCTGGATCGGCTGAAGTTTATACTGCTTTCTTGTGCGCTCAACTAAAGCAAATATCCAGTTCAATTTCTCGAAGACATTCTTTCCACTGAGCACATTCATTCCTCTGAGGTACTTTTTATGGAAAAGCTCTCAGGAGAAGTCTTTGTGGTGGAGGAAATATGCATGAAATTGAGTATAATGGTGACAGTTGGCTGAACAATCTTTGACCTACGGTATGAGAACTGTGTTCTTCATCTGGCTTCATTTAACGCTTCATGAAATACAACTTTGGAACATTTGAACAGATTATCATGGATACCCACCGACATCTTCATGCTAGAGCTGTTATTAGCAGCTTAGACTCCGAGGGTGGACTGGCATTGTATAGATCCATCAGTAAATAATGAGCTAGTGGTGGAAAGAGAGACAAACTGACCCTGAACTGCTCCTCAGTAAGGAGGAGACCCCTGGAGCCTCCATTACACTGTCAGTCAAGAAGAGAAATTAAGGCTGGGAGCTCGCAACACAGTCGCACTTAACTCTAAGGGATCGTGGACCTCAGTGTGTCCAGTGAGAGTTAAGCACAGTTTACACAACCCTGTGAAAGTAATAAGAGCTCAGTGATGAAACACATCGATGAAAAATAGGTTACAAAAGAAGCGTTTTTTGTTATAAGCAGTAAAAGCAGTTGCGTAGGTTCCTTGAATCACAAGGGCTGTGTGAGTATGTACAGTCACACAGTCCATAACCCTGGTCAAATGGTTTTATTTTCCAAATTAAAATAACCAACTAATGTCATTTGACCAAGGGTATGCAAACATTTTCACTTCAACGAACCTATTAGAGAAATTTTAATTCATGTTTACACAAACTTATGATTGTGTGGGTTCTTGCACACAGATAGCACCATGAAACCACCGTCTCTTTATGAATTTTGTTCACTTTATCAACCGTTACCACAGTTAATTATTAAAACAAATTATTTAATAAATAAAAAAGCAAACAGAATAAGTAGCTGACAGCCTTTAAGCATCCTTCAGAAAGTGACTGATGACAAGAGAATGGCGAGACGCGTGTGTATTACATTTTAAAATCCACAAGTTTATTATTAGGCTTTACAGTTTATACAAACAAAAGCTTTACACATTTACATTTATGTGCAGTTGTCTGTGCCCACTAAAGGAGAAAACCATCTCACACTGCTGCATCATTGCTGCAACAGCACAACAAAATGGAGGGTACCAAAGTCCTGCTTTCTGTTGCTGCACCCACTGAAGCCCGTGATTTGGGGAAATTTCCTTGAAATTACTTCTATATAAAACGTCTAAGCTACTTAAGTACACAATACTCTTCTAAGCATATTTGTATTGTAGAACGCGCTGTGAAAAATAACAATCCTTCATTAGAACATCAAGCTCCCAAACACACAGCATAGTAAATTAGTTTGTTTCAGGTTTGGGTCATTTTATAAACATGGGGGCAAGTTCATGAATATGGAGCCAAAAACGTGAAGCAGAACGACATGCATAGCTCTATGAATTTAATAGCAGTGGTGTACGTTAAAGATGATCCAATATGAATAATAATCGAAAACTGGGTCCTTTACCAAAGGAAATTCAGCTTTGAGCGAGGAAGAAGAGCACAGTTGTTATTTGGCAGATTTGCTTTTAGGTCATTTTAAATTAATTTAAGTTGCCGGCAAAATATATATATATGTAAATACATGTCTTTATGGTAAACAAAAACACCAGCAAGAACAAAAGGCACCAAATCTTGCACTTCACAGCTGCAGAGCAACAGTGGTTTATTTGAAACCAAATGAGCCAGGTCAAATGTCATTGTCAGTATAAATCCTAGTGTTTTTACCATGTCGCAACCCTTTAGCGTACTGTCTGTGCCACAAACAGCGAGCATATCTGTTTTTATTCCTTAGATTAAAACACCATTCATTCACAAAACAGTTTTTAAAAAGCTTATAGAAAAATAATGCAAATAAATACAAAGAGAATTAAATCAAGTCTACACGTTTAAATGTCTGGTCAGCATGCAGAGCAAAGAAAGTGTTTCTGAGACATTAGTTATACTTCCCTGTGCGTCAGTACGACTACGAGACCTATGCCGGTACTTGCTCACTAGTGAGCGGTGAGATCAGCAGCAATTTGTTACATCTAAATCAGTGCAATTTAATTATCAACCTCACATTACTCAAAGATATACAGAGAAATAAAAAACGTTTTTTTCTTAAAGGCAGTTTTGTACAGCAAACCCAGCCTCCATACACATATAATCTTTCATAGCCTTTCATTAGTGATATGTACATACATGGCAGACAGTAATATACTGGTGTGTATCTACATATATATGTACATATTTGCTCTATACACAAACATATACAACGTTAGTTGTACGCATACATTTAGCAACAAGTACCACTCACACTCTATAAACAGCAGTAAAACAAAATATATATCTTCCAAGTTCAACAAAGAACTTCATAAAATACTTGCATATTTGTCATAGTTAAATCTGTGCTCAATTGAGAAATACAGTAGACTAGTTTGCATCATAAAATAATCCCTTTGTCATGAGTGTGTGCAGATGACTGCCTGTAAAGGATGCCCCCTTCTTTTTTGTTAAACTTCTTTCAAGAAAACCAAGAACTACAGAGAAATGCCTTCAGTTCAAATAAACATTAATTGCGATTTACTCATTTACTCAGGAGTCCAGTAATAAGCTGTCTTCGTTCTCGCTGGGGGGCAACATGAGCTGCTGCTCATAGTAAAGGCTCTTGGCGTAGTTGACTTCTTGAGAGATCTTGACAGCAAGGCTCTCACTTTTCACGTGAACCTGGAGTAACAGAAGAGTCAGAACTGTTGTAGCTCTACCTGACAACGACTGTGGTTGGTGACATTTTATTAAATTAAACTCATTTTTTCCAATCGTGTTGAAAAATTCCCAAGCGAATGCTCCTACCATAGGCTTCTGATGAGACGGGCCGGGAATGGCCACACCGCTACTCGTGCTTTCAGCTTTCTTGGTGAGCTGAACATACACCTTCCCGTGATCCTTGGACACCAGGCAGTGATAAAGGTCATCATATTTGACCTCCAAGAAAATCGCTTCCCGATCCACATAATCGCCAGGCTTCAGAAAGTACACAACTTTAGAGGAGATGAGGACACAGTAGGTGTCTATGGGCTCCACAGCAATGAAGCTATAACAAGAATCAGAGGAATGAGTCACAGGCACAAATCAAGTTATAAACACAGGTCTGGTTCTTTTCTGTCAATAAGAGAAGATTCATCAAATTTCCTGTGTCTGTGTCAGCAAATAGGGCACCAAAAATTAGCTAAACTGAACGGAACAAAACTAACTACATTCAAGTTATTAAAAACAATCGTCTGATCCATGCAGTAATCTTTGACTATTTTGTTACTTGGCAACCACAGCCGATAGTTAAACTACAACAATCAAAACTAAATTACTGAATGTTAGTGCATTTGATAGTACTTTGTTGCTGTTTTATAAAAGCAATAAACCATTAGAGGCTGTGCATAATAGTTAGTTTATCATAGGATTTTAGGCGCACTCCATAAATGTAGTAAAATCAGGTTTAGCCTTAATTATCGCTTCAATAAAATGCACTGGCAGAAACATGGCAAAGTAAAAAGTTAACATAACAGAGAATGAAGCACAATGTATGTGAAGGAGACTGATTATGATAAAGGTCTAGCATGGCCGTGTTAGAGCGCCTGGTGAGCGGATGGAGTGGTGCTGCTGCTGGGGAGAGTAATGGGCTGTGTGGCACCTCTGAGGGGAGAGGTCAGCGGGGCCACAGGGGGGGCTGCTGATCTGGATGGATTAGCCTCAGAAGTGACAAATGCCTTTTTTGGCCCAGCTTCAAGCACAGTTGTAAGGTCTTAGACTGCTAACCTAAAGCTGCCTCACAGTCCTGCTAGCCAGCTAGCTTCTAGCGCCTGAATGTGGCACTTTTTTAAGAGCTGATTATACTTAGATTTTAAGCACTTTTACTTGTTTTTATAGCTAATTGATCTACAAGCTGCATGTGTATACTTACATCCCTAAATGTGCAAAAACTGGCCAGCTGAAAGTGAGCGTTAAAATGAAGAGAGATGAAGAGATTACTCTTTTTCTGTGTTTCCTGGGGATGGAGAGTTTTAGGGTGGCAGTTTGTTGAGGGGGAAGGGTGGTGCCAATTTTGTTTTAGTGAAGGGAGGGGTGGTGGTGGTATAATTTTGGTTGACTAACGGGATGCGGGGGCTCGGTTTGCCAAGAGAGAAGGGGAGTGTTCGTTTCCACTTCGTGTTTTCTTTTTTTGGCTTCATTTCTGTGGTTGCAAAGTTTTAGGCATGCCAAGCTGCCATGAAAAAATATTACCAGAAACATTACTTTTGATTATTATGCTTCCAAAGAGTCCTAAGTCGATCTTTATTAAGTGGTCAAGTTCAGCACACTTTTAAGAAACATATCTTTTAAATTAGCTTTTAATTAAAATTCTATGTACTTTACCTCTAAAACTTGATCTATTCTATTACCTCAGATGAATAATTCGAATTACTGCTCCAAAAGCATTTCTTGCTTCTCATTTCTTGTTTGATTTTAATCCCATTTTCCTCCGTAATGTAGTAATTGTCAGTTCCCACCCGCTATCTGGGTCTTCTCAATATTACACAATGCCGGGACGAAAAATAGCACTTGTTTTCTCCGAATCTTGTGCGTTAGTGGATGTTCACATCTTTCTGAACATCCACTAACACAATGTCCTTGGACGTGCTTTGTGGAAATCACTAACTGCCAACGAAGTGTGAGTAAACAACTAACTGAGAGGTGCTACAGAATAAAGCTAATTATGTTGTCTTGGATTCCAAGACATGGGAGGATGTGGCCATCATTATCTAAAGCTCAACTTTAATTCTTAAATTACTCACCTTTCTGTATAACAATTTGAGCTGCTAACTGTCGTTATATATATATATATATATATGATATATTATTCACCAATCAGCCATAACACTTAAACCACCTGTATAATATTATGTATGCCACCAAAAGAGCTTTGATCCACAGATGCAAGGATGAAGGTGCAGTGGTATCTGCCATCAAGACATTAACAGTGGATCTTAGAAGTCCAATTGGCTCCAAGTTGGGTCTCCATGAATTGGACTTGTTTGTCAGCATCTCCCAAAGAAGCTTGACTGGATTTAGATTTAGAAAATTTGGTGACCAGGTCTAAACTGTGACGCGTCTGTCTTGTTCTGCAAATCATTCCTCAACCATCCTCAACTTTTCCTGCTGAATGATGCCCCTGCCATTAGAGAATACGTTTGTCATGAAGGGGTGTACTTGGTGTGTACAGAGTTTTGGTAGGTGGTACATCAAAATAGCATCTACATGAATGACAGCACCCAATGTTTTCCAACAGAACATTATCCAGAGCATCACAGTGCCTTCACTGGCTTAACATCTTCTCATAGTGCATCCTGGTGCCATCTCTTGCCTAGAGCTACACACACAAGCCTGGACATCCATATGTCGTAAAAGAAAATGTGATTAATTCTACCAGGACACATCCTCCCGTTTCTGCAAGGTCCAGTACTGACGCCCACATGCCCAGTGGAAAGGAGCATGAACATTGATTGGTCTGCAGCTAACTAGCCCCATACACAGCACCCGGTGTGTTCGGATACCATTCTATCATAACTAGCAATTGTTTTCAACCGGTTTTGTCCATATTTTATAGGCAAATAGGCACTAAGCACTGTATACCAACACCACTCCAATTGTTATAGACTTTGTCAAAGTCTCTCAGATCCTTATCCTTGACCATTAATCATGCTTTTAACAGATCATCATAAAAACTGACTGATCAATTATTACTCAAAATGTCCCACCTCTTGACAGGTGGCATTGTAATGCGATGTAATGAGTGAGTGTTGTACACTTCACCTGTGAGTGGTTTTATTGTTGTGACTGGTCACTGTATAAGGTCATTTTTTGTTCTTAGGCTGTTCTGCTGCAAAAACTGCAAGGACATTGGCCAGTACTTTAATCAAGTACAATTATGCAAAGTTTGCATTTCGTTCTTAATATCTCAGCTTGTTTTGGGATGTACTTTTGTCTGTGTCCACTGTGTTTAACCTTTTCTTTGATGCAACATGGGGAGTGTCTGAAGGGTTTGAGTTGAATACTCACTATTCAGAGTGGATGTTGTCTGTGAGGCGAAAGAGTTGCTCCTGGCCTTCAGCTTGTGTGCTAGAGAAGCGGGGTAGCAATCCCTGAGGACCTTTGCAGCAGCGTGGCTTCCTCACCCGCGACACACACAATCTGACACACACACACACACACACACACACACACACACACACACACACACACACACACACACA
>JBBPDH010000130.1:19066353-19081777 GCA_037974565.1 Clupeocharax schoutedeni
CACACACACACACACACACACACACACACACACACACACACACACACACACACACACACACACACACACACATAGAAACCAGCAGTCAACAACACCTTGACATTTCTATTGTTTATTCTCCAGCTAAACACTCAGTTGTGTCTTTAAACAACATATTCAGGATACAAACCCAAAAAAGAAAAGGAGTTTTTTTTAGGTGCGGATGAAAGTTTCAATAACGCAACTCCAAAGCTTAGTGTAAACCCTTTGAATCTGCTCCAGCTCACCTGAGAGCTCTCTGTTGTAGTAATCTCCAGACAGAGTGAAGCTAGCATTTCCTTCTTGGGTAGATCCAATCCTCTGCAGCACTGACAGCCCTTTGATGTAACAGAGTGGCAAAAATATCTTTCAAAATGTATTCCGAATGTTCAGTCTAAATGCTTTTGAGATGGTTTGTGCTGACAAAGTATTAAACTACAATAGATGCAAGAGAACAGAGATGACTGCATAAGCATTACACTGGCCTGATCATCCAAATGTCTGACAGCACATAAAGAGAAATCTCACGTGAGAAGGTGAGCTCAGCCAATGGGACGTCACAGTCCAGGCAGTCATCAATGAAGCAGATGCACACACTTTCGGCCTTCACCTCCACGCCAGAGAGAGGGTATGCCGAGTGGGAACCCGAATCAGAGTTGGTCCTGCTTAATCCAGACATGCTCTCTGCATTCTCCAGCAACCACGTGGCAGCCTGGTCCAGCTGGCCTGCAGCACCAAATACACATTACTTCTCTATATCCGACATTTTGGCAATTTGAATAATGACTTGTACATGATACTTTACCTTTGCAATGAATGAGAGCTCGTCTGCAGTCTTCTTTCCTGAATCCCAGATCCTGTAGGTGTGTAAGCTGGTTTTCTGAAAGCACAATCACACAGCTTACTTTCAATCACTATCAAATATGCCACATTGCCAGACATCATACTAAAATTATCTTCTGTTGCTCCTACCCAGTAGGGCCTCTGTTCGATGCCTGAAGCTGTCTTTGGGTTTGGAGGTACCCTCTGGGCTGGCAGTGGATGGGGCTGTTTGGGAGGCAGATGCAGGATCAGTGATGCTTGGGGAACCAGTGGGGATGGACTTAGCAATAGCCAGGAACAGCTGCACATCATTGTAGGAAAGTCGGATATCCAGAGCAGGAAACTGGATCTGTGGAAGTAACAAAGAGATTAAGAAAGTTAACAAAATACAGAAATATAAGATAAAAAGGCACAGAGAGCATAAACATGCTGTAAGGCACTTAAGTCTCTTTTCCTAGACTAAGCTCTTGAAGTACTTGAGTATACTCCAACCTCCAGCAAAGGAGGAAAGTCCTCTATGTTGAAGGCATCCAGCAGGCCTGAGCTGCTCTGGTAGGTAGGGCTGCCACATAGCTCCACCTGCACATTGACAGGATCTATGATCGACAGAGCTGTCTCCTGCTCACTGCCCAGCCGGCATGAGAAAACCTGAATAGACCAGAATAAACATGAATCAACTATTGAAGCAAAACATGTTTCCAGCAATATATAGCCTTGCACTTAGCTACTGTTACAAGCTAAAGGGTTCACCTCAATGCCAGCCAAGCTGCCAGAGAAGGGTCGGTCCAAAAGGCGAGGTTTGTAGGTGAGGACAGTGGTGCCCTTCAGAATTATTGCATTCGTGTCCAAACATGAAGAATCTTCCACAACTACAAATTCTGTTCCTGGACAGAACAGCAAACAAGTAGCACACTCAAATCCCATGAAAAAAATAATGTTCCACAACCAAACAACACCAGACCATCAAAGAGACAGTATCTTGGAATATTTACCAGTCACATTGAGCTTGACCTCCAAGTATTTGTCTTGGGTAACAGGAACAGTAGAGCGTTTTGTAACAACTCCACTCTTGACAGTTTTGGGCATGAAGGCGCCAGTGGTTCCCGGGTCACTGCTGCCACTGGGCCAGCGCTGACGTGCAGGTTCTGCGCCTTTTTCCACAGGCATGTGAAGGAAGTCCCTGACCAGCTGGAGCCAGTCAAAGATCAGGAACACACGTAGGTTATTCAGGACCACGGTGAAACATGAGGAGTCCCGGGTAGACCTATAAGACACAGAAAAGATATCAGAGTGCCTAACACGCACGCACGCACGCACGCACGCACTCACGCACACAGTACTGTGCAAAAGTCTTAGGCACCTGAGACAATTATACTTAAAAGCTGTTTGCTACTGGGCAGTAGTGTTAAGTTAGTATTAAAACACTAATTTTACATAAATACAAATAACTAATACAGTAAGTATTTGCTTGACCATTTCCAGACCTCCTTCCTCATGGAAGCCCAGTATTATTTGTAGCTTCCATCAGAGACCTGGGTCGGCTCTTTTTACTGTATTAGATTAAATGAGGTGTGTTGCTTACGGAACTTTATAAATCCACACAATGACTGGAGACTCGAGCAGAAATCTGGAACCAAACCTGTGTTGTTCTAACCAGCTCACAAAATAGCAACTACTTTTTTGGGGAAAAAAATCTTGCTACTTTTTACTGCTTTCTTGTTTGCTTGCATTTATTCTAATGTTCTCTTGTGTTTTTGCAGGCAGAAACAAACCCGATGCTGAGATAAATGGTTTCAAACAATTGGCACAACTTTTACACAGTACTGTATATATGAATACAATATATTGCCACAATGGACACATCTGAAAAGATGCTGCTGATAGCAATTACAGTACGTAAAGGTTGTCTCTTATGTGAGAAAAGGCACCTGTAATGCAGCTCTAACTGCAGGGAGGCTCGGTTGGTGCCAGCTCTAGATGGCTGTAGAATGCAGTCAAAAACATTGCGCTTGCCCTCTGTTGCACTGCTGGACCCGGTGTAGCGTGTGTCGTAGGCCAGAAGTGAATGAGATACCAAATTCACAGACTTGGATCCATTTGAAAAACTCTCAAATAGCAACTTGGATTTCATGAAGTCAAACCTACAAGGAAAAAGACAGATGCCCTTTAACATTTTCTGTAAGCCACAAACATAATTCTCTAGTAAAGATTAACACAAAAAGGAGTCACACTAAATACCTAGCTAAAGACCGCTTATGCCCATGGGATTTGGGGCCATCCAGTAACTCCAGACTGACATTCATCATGTCCACTAAGAGAGAGAGGCCTGTGTAAACGTCACCACTCAGCACAGTCTGTCAATGAAGGAAGAGGAGAGAAAGACAACACCACGAACAAGTGTTTAAAGGAATCAATTAAGAAAATAAATACTTCAACCCCTGCAGTCACTAAAGTTTATATATTGTTTGATTCATGTTCTGCAAAGCAGTAATAGGCTACAAGTAAATCTCATGTGGATACAGTTTAAAACACAGTACTTACCCTAAAAATGCTACAAAACTAAATAAATGTGATAGCAAGAGGCCTTTTGCCTGATGCCACAGGTAACCACTGAGCAAATAAAATGAATGAGAAAATGTGGAGACCAGCATGTATGATCTCATCTGCATAATCTTAAAAATCAAGCAGCTTTCTGTCTTTGTTGGCAACTTTATAAATGACCAAGACATGAACATAGATTATTTTTTCATACTTATTCATTCCATTACTCTAGTACAAAATATATCTGGCTTTATGTAATTTACATAAAATGTAAATTCAGGCTTAAGGGGTGTGTTTACATAGATGCTGGGATCCTGTAGGTTGTAGGGTCTGAGGAACTCCTCCACGGGCTCTCCCAAGTTGTGCTCTAGCAGTCCACGGATTAGCTGGTACCTCTCCAGGTCCAGGGAACAGTGCACAGATGACAGTTTGCCATGGATGGACATGTCAGGGACTGCATGACTCAACTCCCTGAAAAAAAGCAGTAGATAAAGATTAAATAATGTCTATAAGACAAAGAAAACATAAATTAATAACAGAAAGCACACCAACAGATTTTAGTTTGAAGCAAAATCCAGAGCTTGGGCAGCTAGAAACTGTAATAATTGTGCTAATCACTGGTTGTACTTGCCTGTCTAGGTTACGCTCCACTTTAAGTTTGAGGCGGCAGCGCTCCTTCAGCAGACTGCCGCCTGTTCTGCGCACAAAATAGGAGGTGAAAACCAAATCAGTGTCTACGTGCTTTTCTCCACTGTCCCAAGGTTCACGTGGCAGTCTTTCTGCAGCAAATAAATCCATCTCCTCCAGATCCAGAGCAATGCAGTCTAGCAGACATATGTGGTCTTCTACAACACAAAGGCACAGATAAATGAGACTTTGAGATGTATGCTGGGTTTAAGCTACACAGTACTTTTATAGTAACTGACCAGGGTTTCGCTCCATGGCCCGTTGGGGTCTTCCGAGAGTGAAACTAGAGGCCGTGGTGCTGGAGGATTTGGCTTTGTCTGTTGATGCCTCCTCTCTTGCTTTTGATGTGTCAGGATGAGCACTTTTTACTTGATCCTTAAATAAATGTTTAAAAAATCATAAGCAAAAATTGTATATTGCCCAGTTCAATCAAATTGTGTTCAGTATTGAATGGAATGCTAAAATATAGATAAAGGAAACAAAAAGAACAAACATCAGATATAAAGATAATATATTTAAATGGTTGGAGAGAGTAACAGTTCACTAAACAGAATTGTGACAGTATATTTAGAATTGAAACAGCGTGGTTTTCATGCTGTACATGCACCAGAAATATGCTTTCAGACATCTCACAGAGTGCTGAGAGTAGCATATTCTAAATAAAAAGCATCAGGCTGCATGCCACTAAAGGTGTGACAATTATATTATGAATATACAGTAAAAGAAAAGCACCTCAAAACTTAAAACCACCATTGACTGATACCTTATAGTGGGATGGATCCTTGTATGAATTAGCATGCAAAATCAAATTCTTCGGAAACAGAAGTCAGAATGTGGTCAATGATATTTAAAAAGACACATTAACTCTCACTAACTAACTGCATTAGTTAGACCCTTTAATAACCATGCACAGGAAAAGGGCTGAAGTAAGCATTAAAGAAGCACTTTGATCAAAGATTTGTTTTATACGAAACCTGAGGTTACGACAACACCTCCCCATAAAGACTTCCCCACAAAGGGCATTCTCCCATTCAACCAAGCAGAAGGGAAATGCACTGAGATGCATTCTACAAATGCAGAGTGACTGAATGTGTGGAAGTGCATGTGGGGTGGCAGGACTCACCAGAGATGGGAAAAAGGTATGTGCCATGGTAAGTTTCTCTACCTTGTCTCTGAGAGAGAAGGTGCCATGGGTTCCTGCAGACAGGAATCTGTTGCACACTTTGAGCTGACCTAGGTTGGCCACTAATAGGCGCTTTGACCGTGAGCTTTCTGGGATCAGGAGCACAGGAGCACCTGCTTCGATGTCCAAGAGCATCCGAGAGGCTCGCTGTGGACGTTCGCGCACCTACAATACATGACCAAATTAGTGTACCATTCTCAATTCCAAACTCTCTCAAAGAGCAGTTATCAATAAACGTACATCGCAGAGACACAAATCAGGCAAATGATGGGTGTTGCAAAAAGAAAACCCCAAATTATATAGAACTTTTTCCCGTAACCACAGTGATGTTTCTGCTCACAGAGACAAACCTGAGTTCACAAAATACCATATTACAAACCTTTGCGAAATATATGGCTTATTACAAAAAAAAATAATGAGTCAAAACCTAGCTACAGAATCGGTAATAGATGGATCACTGCTAATTCTAATTATATTAACCAATTAACCATTAAAGTTAAGTATGAGCTGTGAGTATCCTAATAAGAACCTCCTGATCTCTGGACTGAGGAATGTGAAAGGAGATTACAGTGTGGCTAGACAAAGCTCAGTGTCTTTGGACTGACAGAATGGGAGCTGACATCTCCCTGTGTAACCCCCTCTTAGCAGGTGAAGAGCGCTTTCAAACTCCTATTTAGCTGAGCCACACTGCCGGCCATTACAGTCAGAGGTAAATTTGATAAAGATATCAAAGTTCTTGCTAGAAACTGTCAGGTCTAATGCTCGATCTTACTGGTTTCTCAGCCTCTCTAATGTTAACTGTAATGAATCTCTGTGTCACTATGGATCCTGATCCTTTATTCAACACACAAATAAGTACTGTTACTAAATTAGCTTTCCTTCATCTATGAAACACTGTTATGATGCAGAAAAAGGAGCTCACGCCTTTATTACTTCTCATATATTTAGCAACCAATTAACATTCGGAACTGAAAACTTAACGGTTTAGTCAGACATCCTGTCATTCATTTTTCCTGTCAGATGAAAGGTTTAGACAGTGGGCACAGAGAATTCAGGTAAACTGAGATGCTGGTGCTGTCACCAGTTCACTCAAGTTTGTGACAGTGAAGTAGAGGTATGCTGGCGTCTTAGGGAGCTCTCATACCTCTCACTTCTGCCCTTTTTAGCTAGGGTACTGAGATATGGCGGAGGCTTAACTTGCACTCCTCACAGATATAAATGATTTTCCACACATTTATACAGAACTCCCTCTCTTCCCAGTTTTCTTTGTCTGAGGGGAACTGCTGCACACTTGTCTAGCCCCACTAATCACCATGGGACCCCAGGTCACCACATTCTCGGGCCTGCAATCGCTGGGGCCCTGTGCCAAAGTGCCCTCGACTGGTTACTTCTGCTCACAACACCACCCATGTTCGACCTCAAATAGGGGTAACTTTGTCTATGGTCACTTAACGATTCTAACTCTATTAGCTGTAGACAATCTGTATGTTCATAAAGAACTACTCTTGTCTTGGATCCTCCCGAGGTTTCTTTCTCCAGCTGAGGGAGTTTTTCCTCACCTCTGTTACCTTTGGCTTACTCACTAGGGTCTTGGATCTCTAAAGCTGTTTTGTGGCAACTTGGTTTTAAAAAGCACTTTATAAATAAAAAATTTAATTGAACTGAATGTCTTCGCTCCTGTTAGAAGATGACTTTGGGTGTGAGATTAATACATTCAAGGCTATTTACACAGTCAAATCAGAGATCAGAATCTTGGTAATAATGCTAATTATTAGCAACACAAAGGTAAGATTACATTCCTCAGATACCGTTAAGGTTCCCTGGTAATGGCCTGACCTATATCTTTAGGTGGGGGTGCTCAAAGAAATTTGGCAAAACTACAAATGAACACAATTTTCTCCAGATTAAGTCAGTTAACACATTTTGTGTAATTCTATAAACACATCCCCAAAAGATCTTCCAACTTTTTCAAACTGCATTCAGATCTTCATTAAGGTGCATAAGACATTTCCATAATGGTTTAAGACACAGTATGACTTATTGTGAGCTATACAGATGAATAGCCGGATGTTATTTTTGCATTTACAGAAACTATTTGGTGACAACTGCCTTCTAGTGTTTGGCAGCAATGTTAGATATTAAACAAATAACTATTTCTAGCCCACGAGGCCTGGCTGACCCATGCACGGCTCAATTTCATATGCCTAACGTGACAACAGAAACTTCATAATGTTGCACATTAAGGCTTGCTTACAATTTTACAACTATAAAGCTACATACGTGTCTCTGGTTTCTAAACATATATTTTAAGTGTTGTGAAAAGGAATTACAGCACAAATTGATTAATGCTTTTCTCTTTCATTTTTAATAGGCCCTGAAAAGGGTGAATTTATCACAGTAACATTAATACCAGTGTCATACTGCTCACCTCTAAGCTATATTTAACTTGAATACATTTTAAATCACCATTAAAACCTGACCACTTTGAATGATGCAAATCAAACATTCTCTGCTCAAAGGTCAACATTAAACAATCAAAAGTATAAATTGCCTACTCACAGCCTGGCCTTCAACTGCTGCTCTCTGCCTCCCTAGAACATCCTGCAACTGGGTAAAATGCTGAATGAAAGCCACGACTTCTGTTTGGAAGCGTTGCGTGTGCACATACTGAACCGAGGCCATCTGCAAAGATATCTTCATATCACACTCCCGGGTTAGGGAAGGATCGGGCAGTCCGTACCTGCAGAAAAATAAGACAATTTGTAAGATAAAGACTGTTGTAAAATGTGTAATATTTGATGTAATAAGTAAAAGTTAATTACTTGTAAATGTTAAAGACGAGTGCCTCTCCACCCCGTGTTGTGAAGCGCTCCCTATAGAGGTCACCATGAGGGGTAAGGTCACTTAGTGACAGGCTGCCCAGGCTTCCTTGCAAGGCAAGATCTCCGTCTAAAATATCATACAGAATGTATATTTTCAACAATGATTAAATAAGGAATATTTATGCAATTCATAGAATATCTATGGCACAAAACACTCACCAATCATTTCCAAGTGTGTAAACAATTTTGAAACACTGGCTTTAGCGAGTTCATTTGTTTTCTTATTTAGCACTAGAGACAAAGAATGAACCTGTTGAAGGAGAGCAGAGAAGAAAAAAAAGTTTGAAAAAAGAAAATCTGAATTGGCTTTTTTACATACAAACACAATAGAAAATGAATTCCCATCTCTACCTTCAGGTCTACTTTAGTGTTGAGCATCTCCTCTATTTCCTCATCATTTACTTCAGGACACAAGTCTGCTAAACCAGTGGGGGTAGTGCTGTATAGTGGATCCCCAGGTGTGGACTGAGAGGAGCAACTAGGCACTTTCACAGCATGGTTATTGGCTGTAGAACCAATTCCAAAAAAGTCCAGAATGACAACCCAGGTTTGCAGCGTGATGAGAACATCCAGACAATTGAAGTCCACATCTATGCTCCGACCAATACTGCCATAGCGTGTCTTAAACTCAGGGTGCCGTTTGTCCACTAAAAGCACATTGATATGAACCAAAGAGTCATCAAAGTCTGGGGAAGGGTGAGGGGATGGTGTATTCCGTGAAGGTGATGGGGGAGGGGTGCTGGGGCATTCTGCGTCCTTTTTTGGTTTTCGGCTTGATGCAGAAGGAGTACTGGGGTGTCTCTGATAAAACTGGAAGACATTCTGTGCCTCTTCTATTTGAGCTGGCAGTGAGCGTGGCATTTCTGGGTAAAAGGCATTAGATGTTGATGGGCACGACTGGGAGAGGTATTCTTTGGGGCTGAAGGTAGATGGTTTAGGAGCACCTCTTGAAACCATGAGGTGCTTGTGCTTAGACTCAGGATTTTGCTCTAGCAGGTCTTCCATAAGAAGGGAGCGAAGGGCAAGCTGGACTGAGAGAGAGTGAGGATGGTCCTTTGCAAAGTCTCCTTCCAGGTCCTGGAAGCGCAGACTAACCAGGCCCTGAGAACCTTGACTGAGGTCTGCACTCAGCTGCACCAGGAGCTCAGAAACCTTGAAGGTGGATCTGACTTGGGTGAAAGAGGGTGGCTGGAGAGGAGGGCTGGAGCTCTGGAGGGGTAGTGGTGTTGAGAGGGACGATGATATTGAAGAGTAAGACAGACCCAGAAGCGGGGGGTCGCGGGCAAACAACGCACCCTGTGAATCAGGGAAGCGATGAGGTTTGGTGGATGAAGGTGTGGGGGGTGGTGGAGTTGGTGGTTGACTGGCAGTTACTTTTTGCTCCTCAATCAGTGTTAGGTTATCTAGAGTCTGAAGAACCTGTTCATACACAGACTTGCAAAGGAAAACCTGAAAGAAAAAGTCAGATAAATAAAAATGTAACATTTACAGTAAAGTAGCTGAATTAATGGTCATGACTAGTTGTCATTTTGACAGATTACTTTACCTGAACAGCATTTACAAATTTGCCCTCAACTCTTAGTAATCCTGTACTGTGGTATGGTTCATCACATGACAGAAATGTGAATTGCGTGTCTTCATCTATGGGAACTTTCTCAAGAGTACACTGGATGGTGGTGTCTTTTAGAATGTGGAAGGCTGAAGAGGAGAGAATATTAAATGAGAATGTTAATATTGCACAGGAAAGCTAATTTACATCACAATGTAATAAACAGCAATTTGGAAATGGCTGAAACATAAAAAATTGTATCTACGTTAGTTTTTTTCTAAATAATGAAATTAACATAAAGCAGGGTGGAACACAACCTTGCTACAATTAATAATAGATACAACGAAGGACCAGTGCTACTAAAAGTAATACAGAAGTGGGTAAAATCTCTAAAGAAGATAACAAGGGTTTCATCTTACTTATTACTGTAAACAGATCACTAAGTATAATTGGAGAAAATGAAGTAAGCAGGTCAGTACACTGCCAAGGGTCAGCATTATGGGAGGAATGTAAGGAGCTTTTGGACCTCAAGTGCATTACTTTATTCACAAAGTGATTAATAAAAGTTTTGCAATCAACATCTCAGAATAACAGAGCATGCTGAAGTGGAGGTGAACAAATGCTGACAGCAGGATTAAAACCTACCATGGGATTATTCTTATTGTTAACTATAAGACGGCCAAAATATGAAGACCTGAGATGAAATAATGATCACTTAAGTTAACTTAATTCATTTCCAAATTAAAAGCATGTCCTGCAATGAGTTGGACCGGTACAATCATGCAGTGGTGACTTTAGAGCATGTGAATCAAGTTAAACAAAGTTTTTTTAAATAATATGGTTTGAGACTGTTGCAACTTTTACACACTGTCACAATAATAAATATTCTCACCTTTTCCACGACTTAGATACTCAAAGAAGTCATGGCGAGTAAACTGGGGCTCGTCCAAGTTGATGACGCTGGTATGAGAAGGCGACTGACTGGAGCTGGGGCCGCTGTCGAGACGGGGTCCTTTCCTCAGGACTAGGTGACTGGTATTTACAGAATACAGCCTTATGTCTTTAACTTCAACCTGTAATTTCTCTCCCTCTGTGTCCTGTCCTGCAACAAAGTTCTGAATAGTAATGCTTCCTAGGTGACCAACAAGAAGCTCTGGGTGACCAGGTTTCCGAGGAATAGATACAACAGGAGACTCTATACGGACATTTAGAGTAAGTTTGACCAGAAAAGAATCCAAGCCAGGGTTCTCATTAGGATCTGTAAGATCCATTTCATCTTCAAAGGGTTCCAGAGTCCAGTTGCTTTGACTTTGTGATCTGGATCGCTTGGATGGGGTCTCAAAGAGAGAAACCATTCCACTGTATTCTGCAGTTTTGGTAGCTAGCACAGTGGATACTTTTGTAGCAGCAGTCTTCAGCATGGAGCGAAAGTTGTCTTCCACCTCATTGGCTGAAAGACTGAGCTCTTTTAAGAACTTTGCAGAGTGGTTGTAGTGCAATGATGCCATGTGAAGCTCTAGAGAACACTCTCCTTGGGATTTTTCCAAAAGGTGGAAATTTAAAGCCTCAGAAGAAGTTAATCCAGAAGCAGAGCTAGCTGATCCAGAAACTTCTGAAGAGGTTTTATCTTCTAAATTTCCTATGCTGACCACAAACTGACCTCTCCCACCTTCTTGAGTCAAATCAACAAGCTGAATGCATCCCAAGGAGCCATTGACATCCAAGCGATTTCCCATTGATACATTGACCTTTGTCCCATTTATACTGGCTGTGGCAATTTTCATGCCCCTCTTTTCACCGCCTGAGACAGTTACAGTTGAAACTGTTCGCAAGAGCAGCAAATTTAATCTATGGATCTCTACAGTCAATTCTTTATTCTGAACGTAAGTAGATTGATACGTCTCATCTTGATCTTGTCCATTTGGCAGTGGTGCTGGCTGTGGTGTTGATGGAGTCCATGTGCTTTCTTCTTTAGGAAATGACTGCTGAAGAAATTTAAGGAGCTCTACAATGGTTTCAGGATTTAGAATAATATCCAAATTGTTGACCTGCAAGGCGGTGACCTGAAGAGACCTATCCAAGTTCATGGATGGGCAGTCTGAGCTGACAAACGTATATTCCAGTTTAATGAGAGCCTCCTGATCTTTGAGAACTGAGCTCAGCTGAGATATTTTGTCAAAAGGCATTCCCAGTTCTGTAGGCTCTGGAGATTTCCCATCTTGTGAAACTGGTGATGTTGGCTGGCTCTCTCTCAAACTGCCAGTGGGTACATCAAAACTGAGGTGTTTATGAGATGCCACAAGCAGGTCAAAGTCAGAACCATACGTCTGTAAGGTATCCACCAGTAGAAGACCATGGACTGTGAGTGAGACCTCAGCATCATAGGGTCGCTTCACAAAATGAGCATTTGTACCAAACACCTTTAGAACAGATATATACCGTCCTCCACTTTCAACACCAAGCTGCATGTAGTTGATGTTGAACTCTGCGAGGAGAAGCCTTGATTCAACCAACACCTCCCGCGTCTGTTGCTCAAGAGTCATCACACTTTTTGTGAGATTTTTGTCAGATCCCTGGAGTTTCCAATGACTGTCTTCCCTCTGAAATATCTTTTCATGACGGAGGGTTAAAGGATCTGGAGACTTGACAAGCTCCCCCTTATCATCCTTGCTCTCATCTACACCCGGACTGCTTAGCCTAGCCAGACAGCTTCTCAGTGCAGTCATCTTCTCAAGGTTGATGTGAACTTTTAGGTCCGGTAATGTCCCTGACAGAACTGCCCCAGGGAGCTGAGGGTCTGAGGTGTAACGCAGCCTCTGTTCTAGCTGCAAGAGCACATTGAATTTCTCCACTACATGGGTGGGCCCCACTTCACTTTCCTGCAGATGTTTCCAGTTATCTTTGTAGCGACCAACCATAATCTGCAGGTCCTTAAAAGACAAAGAGTACTTCTCATACAGTATCCTGTTAAAGGAGTGAGCACCCTCTGCTGATTTAAGACTTGAGAGATCAGGGATCTTCTCCTGCCATTTATACTCTGTCTCTGGTTCAGGTGGAGGAGACCCAGAAGGTGTGGCTAGAGGAGTCTGGTATTCCTCATCACTTAACTCGTCTCCTTCTGATTGAGAGGCCTTGGATTTTGTTTTAGGATCCTCTGTGAGCACAGAAAACATTGATTACGAAATAACAATGTTATCCTAACAGGCAATCAACCAAACGAAATCCTGTACACAATTACCTTGTGAATTGGTAAGAAGAATACGACCAAGATCAACTACCACAAGCATGGGGTCATCAGACTGAAAATCATCTGGGAATATAACTTGAGGTGCACAGATATCCAATTTCATTGTCCAACGCTTACTATTCTCCTGTACAGAAATACAATAGTTGTTCTAAACAATAAAAACAACAATTACCAGCAGAACCAGTGAGGAAATATTATGGTTTCTTACAATGAACTCTCCAACTAGCAGCTGGTCTATGGTTTGCCGGATTTCTGCTTTGGTCTGCATTTTAAGCTTGTTGTATTGTCTCCTTGCTGCCTCAGCCACCCTTAATTCTAACTCTGATTGATATCCAAACCCTGGAAAAAAAACAAGAGCACAAAAATATAAAAAATAAAAAAATAGTGTATAAATGAACTAAATCGAATAAACAAAATAAAAAGTTAGTTATAAGCAACTGAGAGCTGAAAATTGCAGACCTGAGGTATGAACCCGTCCCTTGTAGAAGAAGTCAGCAACTTTCTTGATAGCCTGAGGGTTGTAGATGATATTGAGAGGGCTGGTGTTCACTTCTAGTCTCCTCTCAAAATTGCTCCTGATTGGGTTACGCTCATAGATCATCTCAAAGACTGGAGATGCAGAGGACTCCATATTAGTAGCTGAAAAGTATAGTTAATAAAAACACAGATTCCTGTTAAGACTTCAGCTTATCAAAAATGACCAAATCTCGCTAGACACATAAAATATGAACAAAATTACCTCAGACAAGCATCAATTATTGTACAAAATGTCACTCACCAGTGTTACTTTTGTCTGTACTACTACCCTGTCCAAAAGGCTGACTGACGGCGACAGCTACTTTGTCCTAAAAATGAAAGGTATTACGGGTAAGTTTAAACTTTAAAAACCAGGATGATGGGTTTTGTACAAAGGCTAATATTGAAAATGCAGAAAAGGCAATACACTTTCAAACATAACATAAAAGAATCTAACATGTTTTGGTGAGACCAGGAAAGGGAAGATAGAGCCTTGGGTGGTGAGGTCTCTGAGGAACAACCCTCCAAGCTTCACAGAAAGCAGAGAAGACTCTGATCGGGGCAGAGACTCAACACCAATCTTGACTCCTGTAAATAAACAGAAAGTTTTTGTGTTACAGATTATAATGTTCAGTCTTCTTATGGAAAAGATGCCACACTATATGGAATTGACTGTACCTGAAAATTCCAACTGAATCACTCCACTCTCATTCGACAAAGGATTCAATTTGTCTTGCTGGAAAAGAGTGACAGCTGCCTTTTCAAGAAAGAAATCCAGCCTTGCAAAGAGGTGGTCCCTCCTGGTAAAAGTGTTGAGAGTCTGAGAGTCCTCCAAAGGGTCAAAGAGGTCATCTGTTTCAGCTGTGAATGGCACAAATAGTTCACCATAAATAAATTATGTTTAAAATAAAACAGTTTCCTTTAAAAATCAAATATACTGAAGTAAAGACAACAAGTTCAAACAAGTTTAAAGACCCTAGAAATCACCCAAAACTCACCCAGAATATCCCACTGAGTAGTTCCTGGCATAAGATCATCTGTCATAGGCTGCCCATCTGGCCCCCTCTCAACACTTCTGTACCATCCTCCCCATCCAGGGAACCAGGACTGCAGATACTGAATCATACCTGAACTGCCACTCTTTGGAATAGAACTGGAGGGAGGAGAGACTTCTGCCTCTGAGACAGACTCTCTTACACTCTGTAAATAAATTAATTGTAAATGATGACAACAACTGACTCTCAATTAAAATTCTCTTATGAAAACAGGATTACCTTCATTTTCAAAGTTTCTACTTAAAGAGAACACTGAGTCATTCGGATTGGTTTGATGTGAAATGTACCATTTTTGAGAAGTGTGCTGAGGGAGAATTGTTCACAGTAGAGGAGACAGGAACCAGAAGAATTTAATGGTTCTAAACATTCTCAATAGTTTTTGGCCTAAAACAAGGAGATCAGCTAGCAGCAATACATTTGTTGACAATGTACAATTTCACATCAACATAGAATGACTTAACAAGACAGAATTCCTCATTAATATTCACATCATTGCAATGAAGCTTTAATTTAGCTCTATTTGCCCTAGATTTCTCTGCCATACTGCTGAATTTTAAACAGGCCAGGAAAACGAGCAATGAGCTAAAGTAAACAAAATTCCTCAACAATCAGCACAAGATAAACACGGACACTGCTTGCGACACTGGCGTTACACTGTAATACGCTTTGTTAAGTGTCAAAAAGTAGGGGTGTGACGAGACGCTTTTCCCACGAGACGAGATGAGACACGAGACTGGGTTCACGAGACGAGACCAGACACGAGACTGGGTTCACGAGACGAGACTTTTTTTAAAAGAAATCCTCAATGTTTAAACATATCGCAAAAATAGCCTTTTATTTAACTGACAAACACAAAATGCATGTCCATTTTGAAACCAACTTTATGAAATAAAACTTCTATTTTGATGAATGATATGCAGTAAT
>JBBPDH010000130.1:19081877-19097595 GCA_037974565.1 Clupeocharax schoutedeni
TAATTAGTGTAACTATCAAAGTAGTGCTGTCTTAAAACTCAGAGTGCAGAACAATGAACAACATTTTCTTAAGCCTGAAAAAAGAGCTCAGACCTCGGTAATGAGGTGATGACCTATAAACCGCAGTGTTGTGTTTTGGTCAAGAAATGCCTTAAAATGCCAATTTTAATAGTGTAAGCCCTAAATATGCACCCAGATGTGCTCCCAGAACATTTTCATTTCATTTTAAACAGTTTAATACATCACCCTTAAAGAACATGTAAAAATAAACCCGAGGTTTAAATATGGAGAAGTCACGAGAGAGAGCGAGATAGAGAGAGAGATACAGAGAGATACAGAGAAAGAGACACGTCCTCCGGAAAAGTCACGAATGTGTGTGTGTGAGAGAGCGAGAGAGAGAGAGAGAGGATTCGTGCGAGAGAGATACAAGAGAGAGACGCGTGCGCCGGAAAAGTCACGATTGAGGGAGAGAGAGACACACGCTCCGGATCCGTGCGCTCCAGAACAAGAGAGAGAGATACAGAGAAAGATAGAAAGACGCGCGCTCCGGAAAAGTCACGAGAGAGATTGTGCGCGAGAGAGAGATACAGAGAGAGATAGAGTTGTTTGCCCTTTCATGCGAACTGAATTTCTTTCCATTCTCTTCACAGGCACAGCTTTTAGTAACGCAAAGATATCGTCACCGTCTCGCGAGAATCTGATCTCGGGTGATCTCATACCACGAGATCACGTCACACCCCTATCAAAAAGCCACTCTGTTAATGCTGCTTAAACTTAAATATTAATCATCTTTGCTTGCCTCTGCAATTTCCTCCTGTTTGCGAAGGGACTCGTGAACGATTTCCCTGAGACTCTGCAACTCCTCCAGGGTCTGCTCATCTTCAATCCTCTCAAACTCACTCTGTTTATTGGAAAAACACAGATTGCACATCACAATTCTAAATCTAACTCAGTTACTTTTATGATGTTAAAAAAGAAAAATGTATAAAAAAATGACACTGCAAAGAGAGTAATGTAATGAGGGTCATGAGTTGGTGATTTGTGGCTTTGCAAAGAATGCTCTTTCAAGCCTCTAAGTCTGTAAGTCTATTGAGGGTGTTTTACCTCCTCCTGTGGACTCAGAGTAACTCCCTTAAGCCTCTGGCTATAAAGGCCTGTGTAGAGCTGAGCATCGCGTGCACGCTGAAGGGCAAAGTCCCAGTTTCTCCGTCTCCGCTTCTCCCTGATCTCGTCTAGGTTTGCACTGATGGCAAACATCCACCACTGGCGGCAACTACAGTAAACAGGACAGAAATATATCAGTACTGCAATACATGTGACATTACTGACTAAGTGGAAAAATGCGCTCTGAAAATAAATGATAATACGCCTTACTTTCCTGAGACAGAGACTTTGGGCCTCCACTTGCGAAAAAGCATCTCTCGCTCTCTTCGGTCAAGCTCTTTGAGAAAGGCCATTATCTGCTGATACTGCACCTGAAATTTTGATTACACCAGAAAACTCATTTAAAATAAATGTCACATTTAAATAAACATCAATTAAATTAGGTTTTCAAGTAAACTTAAATGCATCGGAATTATATTTGGATGGACTTTTCTAGCTTAAATTTTATTTGTGGACTGTATGATCTTGGGAATGTATGGCACAAAGTGTAACTTGAACTGCGTTTACTTATTTATCACTTTTTTTAAAAAAAGAATTAAAAAAATTATTTAAAAAAAAAAAAGATGTTTTTGATGTTGCTTTTTTTTTTAAATTTTGCTTTCTATACGGCCCCATAAAATATGGAAACCATTAGATAAAAGCTACCCCTGCATATTGCTGATGGGTCAAGCAGTACCTGTGAAAGATGCAATGATAGGGGCTCCAGCTGCACCTGACCCTCGATACGTGGGGTGCTACGAGATCGCAGAGGCTCTTTGGAGGCATTCCTCCTCAGCAACACAGAAGCACACACGGGCTCAAATATGTACTGATGCTCTCGGCTCTGCATGCATGCAGTCATTGTCTCCTATTTGGTACATGCAAGGAGTGAATGTCTCAGCAGAAAAATAATCTTCTATTCTAATGAAATTTCTAAAACTACTTTACAAAACAAAAAGAGTAAAATGTTACAGAAGGTTATTTCAGGAACAACATGGACAGAAACTGTTTTAAGATCAGTGAACATCACTACCTGTATTTCAGCTTGAGGAAGATCCCCGAGCATGGTGCTCTTTGTGTCCCAGTACACACTGAACTCTTCAATCTCCAGCTGCTTCTGTCGCATGAGCTTTTGTGCCTGCGAAAAAAAAACAAAACAGAAACCTGTGTAACACACAGCTGTGGCATTATTTGCATTCTTTAACATCATCTGTCTTACCAGTTCCTTGGAGGGGTTTTGTGCTGATACGTTCTTAATACAAACTCCAAAGGCAAATGGTTTTTCTGGGTTAGAGAAGTCATCCTCAAACCTTAAATGCACACCTTGAATGTTCAGCTACAGAGATCAGGGGGGAAACATTAGATTACATTCGAACAGGTGACAATGAACACAGCTATCAAATTAATCTTACAAAATGACATTGTGAGAAAAGTTACCTCAATGTTCTCAACTATTCTGGTGACCACAGAGGCAGTGACAGAGTACCAGTACGACTCTCCCTTCTGCTCACATTCACTCTGAACGACAAAGACACATTCATATTTCCTGTTTCCTTTGAGAGGCAAAGAACCATGTTTTTCCTCTACTAATTACTTTCATAAACTACCTTCCATTTGTCCTCTAAGGCTTTGAGCAGCTTTTTCTTCTGCTCCTGCTCAGCTTCCCTTTCCCGCTCAACATCATATTCCTGGGGGTGGGCAGGACCAATAATTAGGTTCAGCTGAGACATGGAGATGACCCATGGGTCACTATGAGGCCGATAGAAGGGAATCTGAAGCACAATCTTCCCAATGAAGCCTGTAGAAGTTTAGAAATGCAAAAATCTGATATAGTAATATGACAAAATTACCTGACATTAATCAGCTGAACTACATTGTTAAGCTAGTCCCTACCTGCTTTGACCTCAAAGGGTAGATCGAACTCTCTGAGTGCATCTTTTCTTAAAGGAAGATTCTCAAGTTCTACAGCTCCTGGAACAAAAATAAACACCCAAATTATTCCATGTTCGAACAGACACAAACTCAAAGCCACTCACTAGCCAAGTTTCCATCCAGTTTTTGGCGACATTTTGTGATCGACAAACAGAATAAACATTAAAAAAAAAAGTGCAAAATTTGCTGTCTCCAGTCTGTTTCCATCCAACTGGCTTTTTAACCGATAAAATAAAATGGTGTGCATGAGTACGTCACCCTCCCCAAAACAAACTGTTGCATAAGTTTTGGTGCATCGCAAAAAAAATCTGTCCCTGAGCCGTTTCCATACATAATTTTGTGTTTGTCGCAAATCATGTACCTTTGGTTTTCCACGTGACACCCTCCTCCAATAAACAAAGATGATGGAGAGATAAATCAGACAGTTTTCTGAAATTTGCCAGCTTACTGTTATTTCAGTTTCACAAATAATTGGAACTGTACAAAATAGACGACAGCAGAGTGAAGCTTGTCTGATAGCCTTAGAGCTCGAAGAGAGTACCCCAGTGCGAGGAACCCCACGGGTACGGGAGAGACCACGGAATAAGACCTTCTGGGAGGAGGTGGTGGAGAGACACTTCACAGAAAATCTCTGGCTGCAGCATTTTAGAAAGTCACGGGCGATGTTTGAGATGTTGCGTTGATTCATCAATCCTGATGTTGCGCACATCACAGGTTGCCACCGACCACCGGTTCCAACCCAAAGCAGATTGTATCATGGGAAACATTTATTTGCGTTAAAACCCTTTTTTTTCTCGAGAACATCTGAAGTATCGATAAAGAATTTATGTGCTAAAGTTAAACGGAAAAATATTATGTCAAAATTTACAAAATTGTATCGATAATTAGCATTTCCATCAGCTATAATGGTAAAAAAAAATCTAAGCACTAAACATTTTTTCGCAAAAACTCCTTGGATGGAAACCTGGCTACTTACAGAACCAAAACAACATACCTTTCAGTAGAGCAACAGAGAGCTGATCAGTGTTAAGATTGCTGACATATTTGCCCAGGTATGTGTTGAGTACCCAAGCAACAAGTCCCTCCAACATTATGAGAGGTCACGGTGGAGGGACTGGGCTGAGCTGGGGATAAATGGAAGGGGATCTTCGACAGTAACTGACAGGGGATTCACACGCAAAGCTTACTGCGGTCATCTGAGATCTAGAAAACAAGATAGAGGTGTCTGGGTCACACCAAATCATTTAAAACGTTAAATACTTTAAATACGTTAAATACTCATTTTGTAGTTTTTTTCTATTTCACATATTATATCACTTATTATATATTTATTCTTTTGTGGGATATATATATATATATATATATTTAACCTCTGAAATCTGATAATTAAGATTTTAACACCACATGTAAATCAAGTAAAAGGTTGACTGTGGTCCATGGCTGACTGTGTGACTCTGGTCCACAAAAACAGCATAACCCAGGAAAATTACAAAGCTGATGCTAAAAATCAACATGTCTTTTTCTTTTGGCTAATAGTGGTCAGCAGACTGGGGAATTTTTTCTTTTTTTACAATCATACACGAAGTTTAACCTAAAGCTGTGAACTGCAAGTTTGACATGACTGAAAATTACTGAACGTTAATCTCATCCCCACATAACCGCTGTTTTATTGCATTTATTTTTTCATTACATTAACAGTCACTTTCATACGCTATTTTGCACCATCAGATCTCAATCGGACACACCACAAGGTCAGTGTTAGTTTTTTTGTTACAATAGTTCTTGATGTTGCATTGCTGTTTACTGACTTGCTATAATTGTATATTGTCTATTATATTTTATTCTTTCTTGCTCCTTCATTGCATTGATTGTTTAATTTTATCATTTATTGCATTAACACTAAGTCACTTCCATCAACCATTCTGCATTACTGCTCTGCTGTTACATCAGATATATCTCTTACACACAGCAATGTTATTTTCTTACAGTAATGTTCTTGCAGTTGCACTACTGTTTATTGACAACATTTTTTCCCATCGTGTATTATATTTCATTGTATTTTCTTGGTTTGACAACGATAATAACAAAAGAGTTAAATAAAGACCTTTTGTATTTGATCTCTTACCATTGTTTTTAGCCCGAGCTGAAGGGAGGATCACTCAAAACAAGCCGCCAGGAACAGTTTTAATCCACTTAAATGTAAAGAGAAGGCATTTATAAACAACAGAACAGAACCCAGGGTTTACTATGGAAACCATCGAAATTGAAAGACCGTCCTTGTCAGAAAAGAAAGAGTCATGGCCCTCGTTAGCGTATTTCTCGTCTCTTTCTCATATTTAGACCATAGTGTTGACAGAACTGACTGACAAACAAACAGGTTTAAAAACTCCAGACCCACCGGGAGAGACAGAAAGAGGGTTCAGGCTGCAGCTACACTTAGCCTGTTAGCTTCTTTAGCACAGCTCGATTACCAACCAGAAACTTAAAAAAAAAAAAACGAACAACCGGCTTTAGAGACTCGGTTGGCTTGTTCTCTCCAAGCACTACACCCTGAAAAGCTGACCTTGTGAAACGAGGTCTACTTGAGCCACCTGACAGTTTTATTCAGGTCCAACGAGCTCCTTCTGTTTACCTCTCAGCTCCATGTCAAACTGAGCTTCCTGCTACATCTTCGAGTCGGTTCATTTGAACCGAATCTTAGAAAAGCCGAATCGAACCTGAATCAATCTTGTGCTGCACTGTAACCAAAGGGTTTATGATGTTTCCTATCCAGAGGAAAATGTTTCATAAAATCATAACATAAAAACACATTGCGACATATTACATAGGTACAATATTACTGGGTGTAAAGAGCAATATATATTTATAAATTATGCTTCACATCATACGGTTGTATAACTTTTATTAAATTGGTTTCTACTTGTTCCTTCCGTTCTGTCCACTTCGCTGCTGTAACAATGCAAATGAGTTTTCTCATCTTATCTTGAATCTTGCCATAAGCTTATATTAAGTCTCTCCAGTTCATTTGACATTTCCCCAACTTCCGGCTGTAGTTGTCAGTCTCGCTGTTTTCCTTTTGTTTTTTGTCTCTGTATTCGGAGTTTGACTGTGTTAAGGTGGAACGAGATTGGCCACTACGAGTCAAAGGATTCAAACTAGATTCAAATCATTGAAGCGGATTGTTTAAAAGAATCGGCTCAGTAAACTGAATGAAATTTGGAACCAAAGTTCCAACCAGTCTTTTCCTGTCACGTGTAAAAACAAACACACTTTGGTTGCGCGTGCGCTTTTGGAGTCATGGACATCTAGCGTTGGGAGGTCAAAGAGAGTCTTGGGGTGACACAGGAGAATGAGGGCCAAACACAAACACTAGGTAGGGAAAAAACACTATATGGCCATAAGTATTGGGACACATCTTTTTCAGGGTTTGGTATAGAGCCTTACTTCCAGTGAAGTGCAATAAGACAGTTTGAACAGTGTCATGCTTCCAACCTTGTGGCCACAGTTTGGAGAAGGTGTCTATCCCAGCATGACTGTGCGCCAGCGAAGAAAGCAAGCTCCATAAAAACATTATTGGATGTGTTCGGTACGGAAGAACTTGACTGGCCCACACAGAGCCCTGACCTTAATCTCATCCAGCATCTTTGGCATGAACTGGAGCAGAGATTGCGAGCCAGGCCTTTTCATCCAATATCAGTGCCTGACCTTTAGCTGTTTTATACATAGCTGTGTCTATGTATTTGAATGCATGGTGAGTAAAATCCCTGTTGATGTAAGGGCCAGGTGTCCCAGCACTTTTGTCCATATAGTGTATACATCAATTAATAACTCAAATAGAAAGTATTGCGTTGAAAATTCCTCAAATAGTGCATGGGCAACCTTTTAGTCAGGATTAAAATGCCAAAGATCGAAGGTGAAAAGTGTGGACTACAACAAAGCAGTCTAACTACTGTGCCCATAATAAAGTTTCAGAACTTAACCACTGAGCAATGGAAGAAGCATTTTTGTGGGGCTGCTGGTGGCCTGGTGTTAAGGGGGTTGCCCCTGTGACTTAAAGTTAATGGGTTAGAATCCCAGGACGACCAGTGGCAACACTGAGCTACTGTTGGACAAGATATCAATCCCTCACTCAGTGCCAGGTGCCTCACTTGGTGAATGTGTTAAATGCTGAGCATTTTACATTGTTCACACTGTGCGCCGTTCACACTTTCTTTCACATCAGGTGTGTGTGCATTGCTTACCCAAAGAAGAGAGTGCCCTGGAGTTTACTATAGATGAAGTAAAGCCAGTGGAGGTAGTGTTCAGGACAATGTTCTGCTGGAAAACCTATTGGGTCTTGCATTCATGTGAATGTTACTTTGACATGCACCAGCTGCCTAAACGTTGTTGCAGCCCAAATACACTTAATTCACTCCCCTCTTTCAGCAGGACAGTGCTCCTTGTCACACTGCATGGTGGGTTGAGTTCAAGGTGTTGATCTGGTCTCCAAATTCCCCAGATCTTAATCCAGTCTGTGATAAGTGCTGGAAAAACTCTCTGTGAGGGTCCCAGCTCACAACATCTTGGTGCCAGATATCACAGCACCCCTTCAGAGGCCTTGTGCAGTCTGTGGCATGACACTTCGGAAATAGCACAAGTGGGACCTACACAATATTAGGAACACTATGGACAAAGCATTGGGATGCCAGACCATTACACCAACAAGGACTTTAATGACATTTCATTCAAATACATGTTGAAACGTTCATATTGTCCTTCATGGGAAGTAAGAGGCCAAACCTAAACCCTTAAAAAACGTGTGTCCCAATACGCAAGTCTTGTTGCTGAGGTCTTCGACATATGTAGTACCAATATTGGCCGTAGTGGGGCGCAGTTGTACAAGAAGTGTGAATGGGAGACCATGGCGGTTTAAAATATGAGTGACGACCATTTATTTGTGCCTTTCTCAAGATATTGTCTTCCGTTCAAAAGGGTTAAAGACGAATATGCAAAAATAACGTTTAGTAGTATACAAAAAGCTTCACAATTCTCTCTCTCTCTCTCTCTCTCTCTCTCTCTCTCTATCTCTCTCTGTCTTGTTTCTCACTGCCTCTCTTTGGAGGATGTATATTTATCTAGGTTTCTTTATAGCAAACTCACGACCTATGTAATGTCATCTTGAAATGTGTAATGAAGCCTGGTTTGTGTAATTACAAGCTCTCTCTGCTAGATTCTGAAATATGCTGGTGTATATTTAAAATGCTGTGTGTAATAGTAAATCCTTTTACGGCAAATTTGCTTGACACCAGCTAGTGCATGTTAAGCTTCTTTGCACAGTCTCTCGTTTGCACTGTACTGTGAGTGCTAATGAATTTCCAGGCTTCAAAAACATGTGCTCTAAAAAACATGTGCACTGCTGCTGGCCCACCATCACCCCTGTGTATAAGGTGCAAGATAGAGACGTTTGCCTTTATTTGCAATGTATCTTTAGAGTAAATTAACATTTTTCTGAAGAGCACACAGCATTACAATAATCCCAGCAGATGTGGTGCTCCACGCCCCCTGGCTGGCAGGTCATGTGCCACCATATAATCCACAGCATGCCTTCAGTGGCGTAAAGGGCCATCTGTTCAGCTCACAGTCCTGCAACCCTCCACATCTGGATGGAAGAAGGGCCGGTGCTCTCTCTTTCTTTCTCTCTCTCTCTCTCTCTCTCTCTCTCTCTCTCTCTCTTTCTATCTCTCTCTCTTTCTCCCCCTCTCTCTCTTTCTTGTATTTCTCACTTCAGGCTCCCAAATATGCTTATTTATTTTTACTCATGATTCTATTCTCCCTCTACATCACAGGCACTTCGAATAATCTTGACACCTTGAGTTTGTCATTGTGCATTTGGAGGGTTACATCACCCTCTTGCAGTGTGCAGGGTGCGAACAGCTGTGGCAAAAAAAGACTGTTATTTTTAATTAACAGCCTTGTGTCTGTGTTGCTCTCTCAAGAATTTGCCAAAAAATCCCTTCTTTTCTTCAGATTTTGCCTCCTTGGAACACAATGAAATAACTGCGATTCCATTAAATGGTCCCGTTCAGAAATAATTCCTTGTTCTTGATGACGTTGTAATTTAATTATCGAATGCTGCGATGATTTGGGGATTCCTGAATGAATATCTGTGTTTTCTCCTTCGTGTAACCAGCACCAGAGGGGTGGAGCTTTGAACCTGTGTAAGTCAAGCAGCATCAGTGTCAGTAACAGTAGAGGGGCACAGGAAGCAAGGTCACATCGCTGTTGTTCTCAGGGATCTGGGTTGTGTTCTCAGGGTGTAGATAATGACTGGAAAGCTGAGGGATCAGTGTCCTAAACCCAGGCTTTACAATAATCTTCACTGCTGTCCAATTAGGCTGACTCTGACAGGTGCCACTGGTCATCTGTGTTTGCAAATATGTTCCCGTCTTTAATGTGAGGAAGAGTGTTTCAGCCTTTTCTGTTTTATTTTTCTCATTGTACACAGAGATGTACCATCGAATTAGATGTGTCAGCAAAGGTAGTGCTGCAGTGAACACAAACTGGAAGAAAATACATGTTTTTTTGCTTAATTCAAAGAAAGTAATAAATGGCTGGTTTTAATATTTAAACAATATAGCTCAAAGGCACTAGACTGAGTCATAATGGAAGCTGTAAGACAATAAATACACACTTGCCCTCAAAAAGGTTTGCTTAGATGCACTTCATGGTATGTATACACTTCATATCCATGTTCTTGTTGGAACACCTTATTCCAAAAACATAGCCAATAATCCCCCCCCCCCACCTCTGCTGACATAATACTCTTATCGTTCTCTCCTCTGTCTGTCTGTCTGTCTGTTTGTCTGTCTATTACAAGCATTCAGATACTTATTTTTGTTATTTCATATACTGAAAGTGCATTTCAATGTACATGCTATGTTACTTGAAATTGTACTCAGAACTATGAGTGGACACAAAAAAACTGGACACAAAAAATAGGCTAAACATGTTTTTAAGGAAACTGATTGAGAAAATGTACATTCAGACATTACACAGTTACCTAGTTGGCTCTTAGCAACTGTAATTTCCCCAAGGACTCACAAATTCAAAATCCTCTATGAATGTTCAACTCATAGATTGGCTACCTTCACCTGGTTGACAGATTGGGTTGTTGAAACGCTTTTTTCTCCCCTTTCCTGACAAAGGAGATTGAATTACCTGTCCATCCTTCCATGCATGTGTACTGTTAGCAGAAAGCAACCTCATGTCATGATGCTTCTTTGGTGTGGTGTTTTGAGGTGTTTAGCATAAGGATTTCTGAGCAGTTGTGTCATTGTTTATAAAGACTTGGTGCAATTTTCATGAGAACGTCCTTACTGTTGTTTTTTGCATTCATTTATATACAATCCTCGTTTTGCTTATATCCATACCATAATGCTCAAAACTTAATTTAAACAAATGAGACAAAAAAGGTCCATGGCCATTTGATTGTTGGCCATTTTATTTGTTTAAAGTAACTCAGTCTTATTCATTTGTGAATGGCAAAAGTGTGTGAACATTTGCTTTCAGTATGTGTGTACTTGCTTGTGCAGTAAAGGGGTTTGCTAAAGGTTTCCAGTACGTTACCAACAGTCCTGGCTTAGTGGAATATTTTTTCTCACAAAACAGCTCACTTCAGCATTTCTGTTGGGTTAAGGTTAGGCTTTGGTAAAAAAACGACTTGGGTGATCTTCAATTGAATGGAGTCTGAGAAGTATCCACAGCTCTCGTTTTAAGGTCCTCAGAAATCTCCTGTGTTTATGCCATGATACACTTCCTCAGATGTGCTGTGAAGATCCGTTTTTTTTTAAATAAAACATGGTGGCCACTCATACCCTAAAACTCTAATTTCAGCTTTAGAGTTTTTCAAACCTGACTCTATTATCGCCTAGAAGTTTACATCCATTTGCCACTCACAGATATGTACTATTGGATCATTTTCCTCAATAAATGAACAGCCAAGTGTGACTTTTTCGTCTCATTTATTTAATTTGATTCTCTGTATCTATGTTTAGGATGTATGGATATCTGATTATGTTTTAAGAAAATCTAAAACTAAGGGTTTGCAAACTTTTAAGCAACTCTCTACTCTACCTCTCTCAAGATGCGGAAGTACTTTGAACAAAAGGGTGTGAATATGTATTGTCATGTATTAAAATAAAAATAAAACCTTTATTAAGTTATGACAGTGGTGTCATTGTGGCTTGAGGAGGACCAACAAAACATTGACTAACGCTTGAGTGTGTTTTCTGTTTGCATTCATTGTTTATCAGATCATCACTAAAAAAACATTAGAGCATTTTCCTTTTTGACTTCTAGGCTATAAATGGCAGCTTATAAAAATAAATACATCAATGATAGTCCACCAGGGCTTTAGCTTTACATGTATTGGTATTGGAAATGCATTTAATGCAAGCAGACATTAAATGTGCTTTCATGAGGTAGGCATCGCAGCGTCAACAGCTTCTGTCCTGAATCTCCGATCTGGACTAGTGTGAAGGCTGGGTGAGACTCATGACGACGCAGATCTACTCGCCAGTGTTTCAGTCACTGCATCTTTTCTCAACCCAGTCGGCCCACAGCCACGTAACCATGGTGACAACATGAATTCTGCCAGCGAAGATCCTCACATCGGTGTATATTTCCCTGTCTCATCCTGCTACCTTCCTGGGAAAACAAGGGGAACGTAAATAATTACAACAGCGTTCTCGCGTCACAGCTTTGGGGAGATTGTGGAGGAGGGCTGCCCAGGCCCAGGCTCGACTGGAGCTGTTTGTGGCTTGTTTATTTTACCCATGCCCCAGAGCTACAACTGTGTGCTGTCAGGTTGTTTTACAGCACAAGAGTCACTGCTGTTCAGTCAGGGACATCCCCTATCCACAGCAGATCCCTCCATCCATGTGCCTAATCTTACCACCCGGAATAACGCTTCGATGCTTCGAGCGCGTATTTAGGATTATTGCTCCAGACCCCTATGATTTAGGTCCATTTTCACCAGATTATCATCTACGTTTTGTTCAGAACTGTGCTGACATTCTAGATGAAAATCGAAACGAGCACCACAACATCCTCTTTTTGGCACCTAACATAATGATAAAATGTGAGAATGTTCTGAGGAAGCAGAACCAAACAAATGATATGTGTTGAATGACTGTCGTTACAGGGAATCACAGTAATGTGCTGCTGAGCAATGGGTGGCATCAAGGATAAAACAACAGATGTGGAAGAAATTGCTGTAAAGAGGAAAAGATCTGTCTGTTTTCTCTCGTTACTGAATTTGATGAAAGATGCACAGCCAGACTGTTGCCGCTACTCTACATGTGCTGTAAGATTATTCCTCCCACAGACTGCAGATGCACACGTTCAGCTTCTTCCATCTCAGAACATGCACGTCGTATGTCGGACTAACTGGTCCAATGAGTCAGAGGATATTAGTGAATGTGCCGTAATTGCTGTGCCATGGTAATCAATGTTGCTGCTATGCCTAATCTCAGATGGGCATTCAGCCATGGCAGACTTTGCCATTTGAGCATCAGATGTTTGGCTTGCATTAAACTAACACAGCCAAGAGCACGGCTCTGCACTGGTTGCTCCTCTGTTGTGCATTTTTAAGTTCATTTAGGTAAAGGAAAATGTGTAATGTGCATAAGCTGGGCAATATGATGATCTTTATCATTACTGTGATCAATTCGTTATTCTTTATGTATGTCGTGGACATCATCAGTACTTAAAAAGCACTGACTGACTGCGTGTTTCCTTACGAAGAGAGAGAGTACACCCAAGTGTGTTTAATTGAGTGTGGAGCGGTTTGTGAATCTTAGAATAAAAATCAAGAAAAAGCCCTGTGTGTCATGAAAATACATCTTGAAGTATTGCAGTTTATGTTATCTCCAATACAGCTGTCACTAAATTAAAATTATAGATTTTTTTGAGTAAGTGAAGAAAAACAATCCACTCGCTCGTTCATACTGTGAAACTATCACCGAAGGCGGGCAACTTACCTGTGGCCCAGCCTGAATATCTCTGTATCTCCGAACCCGAACTGAGAGAACTTTGTATTAGTCACATGTGGGGACTGTTTTTCTCTAATTGTCACTTTTCACTTCACCTTGATTTCAGTACAGCGAATGTGGCAGAACCTGTGGGCATAAAGAGGTGTGATACTGTATAATGTCTTGTGCGCTTTTATTCACAGGTATGTTTCTTGCATTTTAATATTTCATATTTAATATTTGACCATGAGAAATCTAAATGAACAGATAAGATATAATGCTTTTGAATACCTTTAATCCCTCAAGGGGAATATTTTCATCCCCCAAGCCTCCTCTTGTAAAAAGTGCATCCACAAATCAATGTATATGTTATAAAGAGATAAGAGATGACTATATATATATATCTCCCCAAATTTGGCTCACAGCAGCAAGAACAGACAGGTTCGAATAGGTTTACTTGATGTGAACCCAAAATGTGGCACAAACTGCTGATTTGTGTTTTAAGAAGACCATGTGTCTGTATAGATTTACAAATGTATAATGAGTCAAAACACTTACTGTTCAACACTTTGGCGTCACCATTTATTTAATTGTTACTCAAAGTAAAAAAAATATGAACAGAAATGACCAAAATAGAAGCGAAAAAGTAAAGAATGAAAAGTTCCCTTTCTATTCACAGCTGCTAACTGGCTCCCATTTACCAACCATGATTGCGACACAAAAAAGTAATCTTGTACATGGGATGCGTGACATCTAGGTAGTTATCAGTGTCTATTTCTGCCAGTAAACAAAGTCACTGAATGGATTTTCAAAGCTTTGTCAATTAGTGTGCATATCATACTCTCCCCAACCACTGCATCTGTAACAAAATAGTCATTTTGAATGAATTCTTTGGTGACATGAGTCATTATGGTATATCCTTTATGGTTCATGATAAAATCTACTTTATGGCTCACTGGGATTATGTGCAATATATCAACACTCTCGTAAAGTGCAAGTAGATGAACCTCACCAGTAATCAGTGAGATTCAATTCCCTATTAACGAAACAACATAGAAAATATTCATTATTTTGCAGGTTTACATAAAAAAGTCCAATGAAACTTTTTTATGTAAAAAAAAAAAGTCTGAATAAAAAATATGCTGCAAACGAAGTGCTTAAATGTCAGCTTCAGTGTCTTTAGAGTAGAATTCCACTGATTTTTTTTATTTTTTCAGAGTGATTTGATGTGGAACAATGCGCAGTAGAGAATCTCACTGACCCGATTTTCTTTTCTTACCCGAAAGAAACAGGGATCATGAGAACTACAGCACATTTTACGTGCTGTCGAAAACAGCTAACGAGCCTCTACACATCTTCTAAATTTATGTCTAATTTTGAAAATGGTAAAAGAAGATGCTGATTTTTTAAAAATCAACATGCCTTTCAACAGCTTCTCTACCACAAACAGAGAGTTTAAAAACTATTAAAAAACAGTAACTCAGACATCAGGAAATGTATTCCTAATTATTTCATAATCTAGATTTCTGTGAGGTAGTTTTAAAGGCATTAAATGGTTTGGTTGGTCCTACTACCCCTACTGTGAACAATTCTGACTCAGCAATGTTCTCTGGAATGGCATATCCCTCATCGAACCACTCTGAATGCTTTTGTTAACATCATAACAATTTGAGTACTGTGGAATTGCATTTAAACTAAGAGCCTGAATAAAGGGGTCTACAACACACTAACTGTCTGCAGTGTTGTTACTGGAACAGTTTATGTCAGTTTAAGGCTTGGTTCAGTCATATGTATTCAAGTATATAAGCGCTCCAGTGTCTTGCATCATTCAAGCATCATTCATCGAGTCTGGGAATCACGCAACCTGTAGTGGCTTATTCAGCCTCACCTTTGTCACTGCCGGGTAAAAAGAGGTCTTTTGGGACGACGGACACATAGGGCCCCATGTCTCAGTCCTCAGTGCGGACATCCATAAACTTGTTGGTGTAGGAGATCCTGAGCTGCAGTCTGGCAGGCTTATACTCAGTCTTCCCCCTCCTCATCATCTGTTCTGTTAGCTTTAAGCCTCTGGAAGCAGTGGATGGTGGACGCCAAGAAGAAGCTGGCAATGATGGCAGCCACTGATATACAGATCCCAGAGAAAATGACGATCAGATAGTCCTTAAGCGTGAGCATCCCACGACATTCTCGGAAGCTGTCCTCAGAAAGCATGCTCAGAGAGACCTGTCCCTTACCCTCTGGGAGAGAGCACTCCATGCCCTCCAGCCCTGCAGGGGAAAGCACAACAGTCACACTCAGACAGCTGCACCAGTGGTGTTCAAATGGCCAGAAAATGAACATGAAAATCCCAATCCCGTGTGTGTGTGTGTGTGTGTATGTGTGTGTGTGTGTGTGTGTAAAATGCACAGTTTGCTATTGCAGTATGAGCTGTGTAAAAAGTAAGAAATCCCTGCAGCAGCTTCACTCCTGATTCAGCTTCTGATGGATGAATCAGAGTCACACATGCACACACTATTGAAATCACTATTTTAATTGTTGCTATTGTAAAATGATGTAGTTCAACATTTATCATTTTACCAAGATCCATTCCCTTAAATTACAAAAGCATACATATATATATATATCTATATCGA
>JBBPDH010000130.1:19116282-19138583 GCA_037974565.1 Clupeocharax schoutedeni
TTACTCGTATGATACTCGTACTCGTCAAAAGTGCTTTATCCGTACCGGATACTCGTTTCAGCCGAGTATCCAGCTCATCTCTAATATATATGTGTGTGTGTAAACATATTTTATTTTTGTCATATGTTATATGGGCAGCTGGTAGCCTAGTGGTTAGGGCATTCGCCCTGCGATCAGAAAGTCAGGGTTTGACTCCCAAGACCGCTAGGCACCACTGAAGTACCCTGAGCAAGATACCATCCCCACACACTGCTCCCTGGGCACCATGTTCCTGGCTGCCCCCTGCTTCACTTGGTGAATGGGTTAAATGCAGAGGTTGAATTTCGTGCTGTGTGTGTTCACGTATGACAGAATGGTCAATTTCACTTATTTTACTCATATAAACAGTAATTATGAATTTAAACATGCAGCTCTATGTTCTCTTTATTTGATATATACTGACTTATTTGTCATGTCAGGATTGGTTGGGTTTGGATATGATCCCTCAAATATTGACGAGGACTTGGGTCAGGTTCAACTTTCATGTTTGTGTTGACAGGCTCCACAAGGTCAGCATGAAAACAGCACATCATTTTTAAAGAGAAACATTTGGGATGTCTTGCGAAACCATTACCTGATTAACAGTTGATGGTTAATGACTTAAGTTTACTGAAGTGGAACTGAAACCTTTGTCTCTTTGCTATGAAACCAAACTAGGACTTGTGTCTATGACTCAAACGGGGAGATCCTGGGGGGCCCACTTACCAGGGCACTTGTGTAGGTAGGGTCTGATGTATCGTCCTCCAGGAAGCGGGAGAGACCGAAGTCAGACACTTTGCACACCAGGTTGCTGTTGACCAGGATGTTGCGAGCAGCCAGATCACGATGAACGTAGTTCATGTCACACAGATACTTCATGCCGGCTGCGATGCCACGCAACATGCCCACCAACTGGATCACAGTAAACTGCCCATCGTTTTGCTGAAAACACAGTTGGCAGAACAACATAACAGACCTGGTGGCATTCTCCTACAATGGACAGACTTTTTGATCAAGTGATCTTGTTGTGGATGTTGCAGTCAGTTATTACAAGGTTATTTATTCTCTCCTGTAGGGATCTGTCATTGGCTCTTCAAGCTGTTATTGGAGCCTAACAGCACTACATCTGGACCTGTATTATCTCTCAGTCCAGCTGTGACTCTAGTCAGCCACATCTGGACTCCGTCTCCAGGGACGCCAGCCCAGTTGGAGGCTGCAGAGGGACGTGTGGCTTTGCGCAGTGTACGCTAAAAGAGGCTGCAGCTAATAGCTATTACATGTTAAAGCAGTATGCTGTATTTTTCCTGTTATCCACATGTAGAAAAATACTTTTGTATTAAGGCTGAACAGTACATTGCTATCATCACTTTTCACAATTCCTGCAATACTGACTGTAAATAGGAATTGAGCCCTCAAACCAATGTTTGTTTCTGTGTTCTGTGAGCCTTTTGACTATTCAAGATTAAGATTTAGAAGTTTCTGTGGGTATTTTAACAGTGTGCTATAGTTACACTGTTAAAATACCCAAATTCACGTCTTTAGATCAAAAAAATGCAGAGTACTCCTTAATTGTGTGTTTAAATATGCTATATATATACTGAATATATATAATTGTAATTATATGGCTTAGTGGTAGTTTGTCCATATTATGCAGCCCTAGCCTTTATTACAATTAATTCCTGATGAAGTGCTCATTAATAAGTAATTGTTAGGTTAATATCATGAGGTTTCAAATGTTAAATAATGGCTGAAAAGAACCAAAACTGAATATATGCTACTAGTGACCAAAAACACTATGACCTACCCTGAGAAAGGAGTCCAGTGAGCCATTCTCCATGAACTCAGTGATGATCATGACGGGGCTGCTCTTGGTCACCACTCCCTCAAGGTGGATGATGTTGGGGTGGTCAAACTGGCCCATGATGCTGGCCTCACTCAAGAAGTCCCTCCTCTGCTTATCAGTGTAGCCTGACTTTAGTGTTTTAATGGCTACCAGGATCTCTCTCTTCCCAGGAAGACGCAGGTTGCCACTGCACACCTCTCCAAATTCACCTAACAGAAAATCAGACCTGTGAAATCTGAAGGAGTTCAGATCCTTCGCTCATTTTGAAAATGCTGTCCTTTAAATGAGTCTGTCATGACTATGGGATTCAAGATTCAAGATTCTTTATTTGTCACATGAAGTCATACAAGTACAACATCCTGAACCGCTCCTCTCAGACTGTGAAAACATTAAATAAAAAAATCTGGACATTTTTCTGAAACCCAAATAAAATGAAGAAATGAGTGCAAGTACATAAGTATAGATGTAAGTAAAATTGAATTTAAAAAAATATATAAATATTAAATTTTCTGAAACACAAATGAAATTTTTGAACAGATTCATTTATTTACTTATTAAATATTAACAGATGTTGCTCAAAAACAATTGTTCATCTCTAACAAAGTTAACAGTCCTCTTGACAATATAAACAGCATCTGATGGCTAAATCAAAATTTGAAACATAATTTGATGTTCATTGTTACCTGCACCAATGACTTGTTCAATCTTCACGCAGGACATGTCTATTTCTTTAGCGAACTCCCTCACTGCCTCATTAGGGTCCTCGTAAGTGAAAGGATCTATGTAGATCTTCATTCCTGGCGACACTTAGAAAGAGATAGTGGAGCTCTAATACCTTGCAAAAATAGCAGAACCACAACTGAATCTCTCCAAACAACTCATTATAACTGACCTGATCCTGGTCTTTGATGCACCAACAACTGAATGCCAGTACACTAGGTGTTATACATACACTGTGTTATGACTACTACAGCTTGCCTTATTCAATAATGGTGGTGAGTTTGGACAGTAAATAGTGCCTTTTAGCATATGTAGTGAGTCCTCAAAAAAGAGGAAATTCTTGTAGCCAATCCAAATCGCAAGAGGGAGAATACCACTCAGAATTCTATGCAAAGCAGGCAATCAGAACTTACAAGTAAAAATAAAATCTTAGTGGCCTAACAAAAAAAAAAAGGAAAAATACCACTAGCCAGTTAGAATGGAAGAGGCCAGATTCCACAAGCCAAACAGTAGCCAGTATAGGCAGTAAGATCAGATTCAGGAAAAACTGGCTAAAGAGAATTTTGCTGTCCAAAAAAACATGGATTTCTATGTTTTTTGCATTTCAATGTCATACGAACCCCACGGCCATCCTTTAGCTAAACTTTAATGATGAATAACCAAATAGAGATGCTTTAATCACCTTACATTAGACAAAGTTTTTGCTATAGAGTCAAATCAAAGAGACATTTGGGGGTTCTTGACTATATTGGTATGGAGCATGTGAAAAAAGGCTTAGCTGGATATAGAGACATAAATATCTAATGGTATAAATACACAAGCCAGCCACTTTATTATTCAATTTTTGGCACGAGTGCAATGCAGAAAATCAAGCAAACATGGGTGAAAGTCTAGATTTTAAGTAGTTGGTGCTAGACAGAATGATCTGAGAATTTCAGCAACTGCTGATCTGCTGGGATTTTCACACACACCAGTCTATAGAGGCTGCAAAGAAGGGTGTGAAAAGAAATCCAGTAAGTGGCTGTTCAGTGGGTTGAGATGACCTGCTGATGAGAGAGGTCAGAGAAGGATGGCTAGACTTGTTCAAGTGACAACTTGATAAGAATGCACAACAAGTCGATCCCTGAGGCAGATAGACTACAGCAGCTGAAGACCACATCTGGCTCTACCTCTGTCAGCCAAGAACAGGAATCCAAGACTACAGTGGGACAAAGCTGGGCAGATAATAATGGAAAAACATCACTTGGTCTTATAAATCTTGATTTCTGCTGCGACATGCAGATGGCAATGTGAGAATTTAGCATAAAAACATTAATCTCAGCGACCCAGTCTGCTGGCAGTCATAATAATGTAGGGAATGTTTTCTTGGCCCGTTCAGCCCTAATATCAGTCAAACATCGTCTGAAGCCGGGGCATGAACATCCTTTCTTGACCACAATTTATCCATCTTTTAATAGCTACTTCCAGCATGATAATGGACCTCATCACAAAACACACCCAGTGATCGCAAACAGGTTCCATGAACATCATTAGTTCGGAGTACGTTAGTTGCTTCCCCAGTCACCGGACATCAATCTAATAGAGCACCTCTAAGATGTGGTATGGAAAAAAATGAATATGAAAGCTAGGCTGACAACAATCTGCAACAGTCAAAACGTGATGCAATTATGTTAACATGGGCAAGAGCTTGAAGGAGTTTCCAGCACCTTGTTGAATCCATGCCTTGAAGAATGTATCTGAGTGCAAAGGAGGTTCTATTGAGTGGCGTTCCTGATAAAGTGGCTGGTGATTATATGTTAGGGGGGACTGTTATACTCTTATGCTATCTTCTAGTCTGCTGCTGTTGACCTGTTTGCACAGCTACTACAGAAACAGGCTCAAATCTCATGAAATGTTTAGTGATCAGTTATCCTCCACGGAAATTCGGGAGGTATTTCCTCTGAGGCTGAGAGGTTTACTCACTGTGGCCGCTGGTGTAGTGCTGGAGCTTGTCTGTGTATTCGGATTCTGTCCTGTCGCTGCCTCTCCTGAAGAGGAACACAGAGAGATGAACAAAGCAGAGGAGCTAGGAAAGAACGAACGAGGCGGTGTGAATTTTTAAGCGCTTGAGGGTCCGCCGAGGAGGATTCAGAATAACTCACCGGTTGCAGGCAATGACGAGCACAATGACAGCAACAAGGAAAACAAAGCCCGCAGCAGCAGAGCCGATGATGAAAGGCAGTTTCTCCTGCAGGCTGGAGTTATACTCCTCTACACAAACACGCACACAACAGAGACAACATACGTTAGAAGCCAGATGTCTCTTCACCCAAACAAAGCACCACAATGCATAATGTCAACCTAAAGTCACATCTGGTCAAAGATTTGGCAGTCATTCCTCTTCAGTCGGTTTATGCAGTGCTGCCATTTAATGGTACAGACAGTCGCTCCATTCAGTCTTTTTTTTTTTTTTTTTTTACTGCCGCTCTCTCAAGGTATATGTATGCCAAATGGCAACATTGTTGTTTCTATTAGTTTATAGGAACTCCATTAAAGTTGTAGTGAAAAAACACAGTGCCAGTGCAGTTTTGGAAGACCTGGAGCAGGCTGGGATTGGAGCACTGACATCTGTTTTTGGCCGTGCTCTTGGCACAGAGATCTATTGACATGTTCCATCTGAATGAAGTCAATGGCATTTCAGTGATTGGCAGAGATTTGGATTAGCAATGCTGTAGCTTGCCAGGCAGCAGCAACTGATCAAACTAAGCGTCAACAAAGCTTTAATGAGTTTGTGCTGTCAAGAAGCCACGTGATATAATGGAGATGATTTTATATTGACATGGGCTGAGACAGTGAGATATCCCAGTGAGAAAAACACTCAAATTTGCCAGTTCATTCAGTTCAATGCCATTTCCATTTTCTCAGGTATGCCAGTCATACAGATGGACTAAGTATATAATTACTAACCACAGTATCAGTGCTGGCCAGATATTATTTTGATACTGAACTCACAACACAACAGCAAAACACATAAATGCGTCAACAGTGACACATTTACACTAGTGCCACACACTCCACTATGTTACAGCAGGGCTGTGTGCGGTGCTAGTGTAAATGTATCAGGCACAGCTCTGTGCACATAGAAGAATAATAGACTTTTCCATGCAGTTTTATCAGTGGTCAGTGTCAGTGACTTCTGGTTGGTGTTGGTTGGATGGTATGAAGACATTTTGATGCTTGATGCTGATGCCTGCATGGACTCTTAACTTGAACAGTTTCATTATACATGCTCATACAAACCTTCTCACTGCTTTAGACAACCTGGTCATGGCTAATTACAGAACCTGACACTAATCCCTGGTTTCCTCTGGTTAACCTACACTTTTCATCTCTCTTTTATCTGTGTTTAAATCTTTTTTATTAAGGTATTCAGTGAAACGGTACAAAAGTAATTGTTGCATACCATGGTTATAAGTTATATTAAAAAAAATAATAAATAAATAAAAAGGACACAAAACAACACACTGTACGCTGTACAATTACAACATATGAAACAAAACAAAACAACCCTGAACCCCACCCTAGGGACTTAAAATCATGGCACACTAATGGAGCGGTCTATCCCTCTTTTATCTTTCTGCATGTCCTTAAGTCCTTCCTGAAATTAGCTTATAATTCTAGATCCTTTCAGGGTTTCCTCTTGCTCTTAGAGTGTTTTCCTTTACACTGTTGCCCCTCATTAACTCGCCCAGACACAATTTTCGATAAAACAACTTTGTGACAATGCATATCGTAAGAAACACTATAGAAATAAATCTGACTTGATTATGATATTTTTGGTTGATGAACTACTCTGAACCCAGTGTGCATAAAAGCCTTAGCAACACAGCTGTGCTAGATACACTTATATCAGTGCCAAGGCCGTGCCTGTTTCACCACTCTGCTAAGTATTTTCCACCTCTCACATATTATCTTATGTTGGTCCCTTTCCTTTGCTGGATGTGTTAGAAGGCAGATGACAAACTGTGCAACAACAGAGGGGTTGCAGTCAGTGCTTGTAAATTTACAAAGTGCACCTGTAAGGTAGATGCACCCGACAATATGGACAACGAGTTTTAATGCAGGTGTACCTAAAACTGGCAACTCTGTGTATAGGGATCTATTCTTGGGCCTTGTAGAGATTCATACCTTCAGTCATAGTTTGGAAGTACATTTTCCCACTGAAGCGTCCAAACCCTGCCACCGTCCGAGCTCGCACCTGGAACACATAGATGGTCCCTGACTTCAAGCCCCGGACCACAGCCGTATTCGTCTGGCTCCTCAGTACAGAAGAGTTCAGCTCAGCCACGTTCTTGAAGAGATCAGAACACCAAGATCTTCTTTCGTGTACTTTAAACAATGATAAAGATGCTACAAGAACAACATGTCTTTAGACAATAGGCATTAGACAATAGGCTAAAAGACATTGTCATTACCTTCTCATAGTACTGCAACTCATAGTCTAGAATGACCCCATTGGGCTGGTCTGGTTGTGACCAGGACAAAGTGATGCTGTCCACAGTCCTGCCAACCTGATGCATGATGGACACCATGGATGGTGCTGTGCAGATAAAGATGCAAAGGGACAATGAGTAAAAGGGGGAGAAAGAGAGAGAAAGAGAGATAGAGAGAGAGAAAATAATAATAAGATTAGGGAATTCAATTTCTTGAAGAAAATGAAATAACTTTTGATCTCCAGTACTGCACTTTTCATATTAATTGATTTGATCACTGAATTCAAATTCTAAACTGAGGGCGCCTTCCATTGCACGACAACTATCACTCACAAAATAATCACAAAAATGTGTTTGCATTTTATTTTGTTTGTAAATGTATTAGTATTATTTGCATTGCAGTGCATTTTTTTATCTAAGCCAGGAGAGCACATCTGTTTTCATAACAAACCAGGCATAAAGAGTGGTCAAAGCAGATACACGGTTGAAAGAAGTCAGAAATCCATACTACGGCTCTGGCTCCTGCACAGAACACCCAGTGATTTGGCACCAGCATTCTATAGAGCACAGGGGAGTCTTTACACTACAAATTAAAGAGCAGCTTTTCTGACTGTGGAAAATACAGACACTGGAAATGTACAAGCAGTAACACTTCATCTCACTTTCTGCCTCATATACGCCAAAAGGCAGAGTGTTGAAGCTGGAAGACACCACTGTGAGGTTATTCACTTTTCCACTTAATGAATAATCAGATCATTGTGCACCGAAGGCAGCCGCAATGACCATCATGAACGAGCTGGAGCAGTAGTGGGCAGCAGAGTACACGAGACTTCGCCTCTGTATCCCCGCCTGCATGCTGCATACATTTTCTCTAGCCAGACACAGGATGCAATTATCCAGACAAATGTGACTTTCTGGACAAGTTTATGGATAACAGGTCAGGCTCTTGTACCCGCTTTTCACTTTTTCTGACCACAGGTGCTTTCAAACTAACCGTTACATTTATTGAAATGAATGTGTAAAATCTTTTGTTCTTTTTTCATATTCATGGACCTATGCCCTCGTTAAACAGCTATGATAACTGTGATGATATTGTATTTTAAATGGAATTTATCATGGGCGCTAAGTGTTTCTATGCATCGGCTGATTGCGCTGGGAGTTCCAAGCCTCAGGCTGTAAACCTCTCTCTGCTCTAGAGGCTGCTGAGTAGAGCCCAGGAATATTAAACACAGCAGAGCGTGCAAAAGCAGCAGGCCAAGTGCCGTTAGCCTTTTTCTTTCACAGTGAATTCCGCGAAAATGCCAGCACTGATGAAGAGACACTCCATCACTGCACGTACTTTAAAGACTTCGTATACGTGTGACCTGGAGGTTGGTGATCAAGTAATGCAAGATGCATTAAGGACTACTTGAATTACATCATATGTGATATAAATTCAAGCAAACACCTGTAGACATAGAGTGGTGTTTTAGTTTCTGATACAGTACCATGCTGCGTTATATATATAAAATAAAGCTGCTGAAGATTTATAAAATGCTATTATGATGCTACAACCCTTTAGTCGCTCCACAATCATATTTTTTTTCCTATTTTGTTGAAAGAGTGAAAAACAGCAGTAGATAATTCCATGTTGATTGACACCAAGCATGATGCTACACTAAAACTACTATAGAGGGACCGGTACGAGTTTACAACGTTCACTTCCACTCACACTCAACTCACGCCGTTAGCCTCGTTCTTTTGGACTACTTTGGTGAACTAGTTTGGTTGCGTACAGTGGAATTGGTTGTGTACAGTAACGTGGCATATGAGTGAGGCAGTTTTCCTTTTCCTTTTTCTGTGGCTTAGTTGTGTTTTTATGATTTTACAAATAAGACTTAAGCTAGGCTGTGTTTTGACTAACACCATAATTCGGATTACATCACTGTCTAAGGAACAGATCTGTGTCGTAACTTGAGGAGCCCCTGTATAGAGCAAGTGATCAATTCCTGACAGAAAACTTATCAGGAATTGATCTGTGTCTGTAAATAGACAATCATAACATATTATGTATCATTTAATAACTTTTTCCTAAAAACCTGCAATACTAAATAAAACACGTGCTTTATGTCCTGCTTATGACGCAAGCCATTATTGTGAGATGCTTGATTAATATCTCAGAATACAGCAGATGGAGCACTGTACAGTATTTACACTGTAGTAATTATTTAAACTAATCAGAGCAATTATGACAAATTAATTGCCATGCAACTCCTAAGCCGGCCAGGGCCGCTGATTATACTTTCTGTGTGGAGTTTGCATGTATGAGTGGGTTTCTGCCAGGTGCCCTGGTTTCCTTCCACTGTCCAAAGGCATGTATGTCAGGTGAATTGGGGATGTTAAATTGCTCCTAGGTATGAGTGGGTGCATGAATGCGTTTGTCTGTGTGTATGCCCTGTGAAAAAACAGGGACCTGTTTCTTCACGCCAGCACAGCCATGGTTCCCTGGTTATGGATAAGTGGCTCGGATAATGAATAAATGCATATGTTTGTCTTTGAACAATCCTTTTGGTGAAATTTCACCAGAAATGACACTGGATTCGAATAGGATTTAAAATGATGAGTCAAATTACTTCCTGTGACTCAGCCTGTGAAAATGTGGGGAATAATTCCCCACACCTGCAAGTCTATTTAAACATGGATTTCGAGGGCCATTATATTATTGATGATTCATGCACTAGTGTCCTGTTTTGGCAGGCTGTGTCTGACAAAGGGTTTTTTTTGCTCATCTCTATGGAAAAGGGAAGCAAAGAGTGGCAGAAATAATTGGGGAAAACATTTTAAAAATTCCATCAATACGGGGGTGTAGAGCTCCGGTCCTGGATGGCCAATGTGTAGCACAGTTTGATGCTTTCCCTGCTTAAATATACCTGATTCAACACATCTGGTAATTGCCAGGTTTAGTGGATATGTCTGGTCAGGGGAACCAAGTTAACAGTACTGGACACTGAGCCGAACATCAACCACACCTAACAATTCCATGCTCATCATATGGATGGGATTATATTTTGCATCTGAGTCTAACTGTCCTGTTTTTTTGAAGCAAGTGAAACGGCAGCTCTGCAGGGACACCAAGAGCCGCACATAGGCAGCTTTCATATTCCTCCAACTTGTTCAGCTCTGCTGAAGTGATCCATTTTCCATGCAGAGCGCTGTAAGCGGAGCTCTGTCACTCTGCCTCTCTCGCTGCCTTCAATTTATGAGAAACCAAGTAGAGCTTGAGCTTTAGCATTAGAAAAACACAAATTCATGTGTCCTTGCGGTATTCTGAAAGAGAACCAGAGGAGCCAATTATGAGAGTTTCCATCTGTTAGAGATCTGAAGATCATTCTGCTCTGCAAAAGAGTTTCCACTGTGATACATGACAAAGTATTATTCAGGTTAATCAAGCTTTAAACCATTTCCAGTAAAAAGACTTCATTGTACATACCTACACATCGTATAACGTTTTAAAAACGAACACATAAGAGGTTGTAATAGTATATGGGAGGAAATATTAACTTCAAATGTTGGAAGCTGTCCATAAGGTATGAACTTTGCTGCAGGCAACTCAAACAGAAGCGATTTCCTAAAGCCGATGCTAAAAATCCATTTGTATACACTCCACTAAATCCTTGTGGTTTGCAGCACATGAATTCATTCTATTAGAGGTATAAAACTGAATAAGCTGTGCTGCCGGTAATCAATAGTAATTTACACATAAACGCTTGCAGGTTATGCATCGGTTTGTGCCAGCACAGGTTGCTGTGTTGCAGTGTTAGGTACTGCACAGCTGGACCCAGAGTAGTCATTCAGTAGCCATGTCTATAAGACATGATGTTAATTAGGACTGGTCCAAATTGTAATACTATTTGTTATGTTGGCATTTGAGTCTATGTTTAGTATTCATAAGCATTTTTTTGTTTTTCAAGCCAAAGAATTTGTAGCCTAACCTGCAACACACCAACAAAGGTCTTCAAAAAGGATAATGATTATTACTATACATCACCTCACCTCACATATGGACAAAATAGCCAAGTGGAAGCACCTTTAACTACTGGATAACAAAAAGCAAATCTCAAAATCTACTTTAAGAAGATGATATGAAGAATCAACCCGAAATATATTAGTATAGTGATACTTTTCCTTCCCAGCTACGACTAGTGGTCCAACAGCTGGCAGCACAAAGATTGGGCGAGTTCTGCCATTGGATGAGGAAAAATAAAATAAATAATAAATAAAAGTCTAATTCATTAATGATACACCCATAACATCTACATGGTTCATAAAAGCTGTCATACATGAACACACCACAGCACACAATGTAAACAGCACAACATTTTTCCTCTGTTTTTAACCCGTTCACCAATTGAAGCAGCGGGCAGCCAGGAACACAGCGTCCAGTGTGTGGGGACGATACATTGTTAAAGGATACTTCAGTGGTGCCACTAGCAGTCCTGGGACTTAAACCCACAACCTTCTGGTCGCAGGGCCAACTTCTTAACCACTAGGACACCAACTGCCCTGTATGGGCTACAATCACTGCTTCTATAGCAACATATGGTAGTGTTACTACAATGTTGCCAAATTCTGCATATAATTTACAGCATAATAACTGCACTAATGAAAATATATTAAAATGTAATTATATTATTTTTATAGAGTGATTTAGAGAACATGTATTTGAGTCAAAAATACCAATGAATAGTCGTAGCCTGTAAATGGTATATGGGTCAGCTCTACTGTCCATGTTTTTGTTGATAGCAGATACTGAATATGAACCAGATTTGTGAGATAAAGACACAAAGACACAGAAATAAAGCAAGATGTTAGGAGTAAACTCGCTGGGAGAGGAGAACGAATTTAGGGCTTTAATGTATCTGGATGGAAACTATAAACATAAGCACTACAGACATGTGCATATGATAACTGAGTCATTCCCAACCATTTCTCTTCTTTTGTCTGTTTTGTATTGAAGCATTACATTGTTTGCTTTTCTGCGCTGTTGTGCATCTTGTTTATTTTATTTAGGCCCATCTGAAGTTTTATGGAAACATATACAGCGTTCCCTAAGAACCATAGCTCTCTCTGTTTCACCGAGCCAATGCATTAATGTTCCTGAGTGTAAACGTTTATATCTCCCCCATGTTGTTTAGAGCAGGCTTCCTGCTGGCTGGACCAGCCTCTGGTCCTGGCTCTAGCTGACTAGCTGGCCTGGCAGTAGTTTCTATCGGAGTTTCAGAGGAGCCTAGTGGTGTGAGGTGCAGTTTCACAGCAACACTGAGGCAGTAATGTGGACTGACAGGCACACCGGTGGAGCCACAGCCTGCAGTGCCTGGGCCAGTGAGTTCACTGCATTACAACCAGGGGCAAAGCTCTCATTAAAATGCTCTATTAAACGCTATTATGCTCCTTTGAACCACTGTGTCCTACTGACTTTTTTTTTAATCCACACACCAGGCAATATGATGAGAACAGTGTGAACTGGCCCACGGTCCTTATAAACATAAGGAAATAGGACATACGATCAGGTGTCGATGAACGAGAGCATAGAGAGCCTGACAAGTTTGCTTATGAAGTCATAACAAGAGGCTGAAGCGGCAAAATATTCTGGGAGTGAACTAAAATACGGTTGATGGAAGGCATGAACCCATAGAAAGGGCCTCGAATCTTAACACAGCATCAAGAAGCAGTCTAACTTGGCTTAAGATAAATAAAATCTAACTGGGTAAAAATCAAATATAGACTATCCCCTAACGCCTAATGAGGTGGATCCGCCAAAACGTGAACTACACCTCTATTTCGCTTTCTTGTCAAGTGCTTCACTGAAAAAAGTGGATGCGCATGAATAAAACGATTGTATTCATGTTACACCTTTTATTCTTTTGCAACCATTTGAACAGAATAATCTATATGTTAATTTTTCTGGACATATCTAACACTGATGGCAAAATTCTGAACAGTGATTCAGCAATATGCAGTACTTACTTTAAACTGCATGCCACACACTTGAATGGAACCATGTCAAGTAGACTTAGTGTTGTCTGTGACACAGACCAAAGTATATAATTATGATGTACTTATCCACTTAACTGTAGAACGGTGTGTCGTAACAGTGTAAAAGTCTCTTTGAACTTTACAACTCAACAAGGTCTGAGGTGAGTGTTAGCTTGCATAGAGCTAATTAGCTAAGTAGCTCCAGGGTAAAACTTTTGGGTCGTACTGTACAATCCTTTTGACACCAAACCATCACTTCAAACCACACTAACTGAGTCGGTGTGAGGTCTCTTACCAGCCTGGTTGGTGGTGATGTTCACTGAGGTGAACTGGGGTGAGTAAGGGCTCTGGTCGGAGACGCCGTTGACTGCCTGGATCTCGAAGGTGTACTGTGTGTGGGCCAGCAGGTCACTGATGTGGACTTGGGGACCGGTCAGGCCCAGCTGTCTTGGGACAAACTGCACATTGTCCCCACAGCGTGTGCAGGCCCCACGGCCTGAGCCACAGCTCTTGCAGATGATGTTGTAGACGACGTCTTCGCGGCCACCGCTCTCGCGTGGCGAGCTCCACTCCAGCCTCAGCGATGTCTCATTCACGCTGGAGATCACTCTCTGCGGGGCGGAGGGCACGGCTGCAGGAAACAGGCAAAACGTCTCATCAGCAAGGCTGACCAGAGCCTCCTGGGCCATTCTGGAAGAATGACGGCTGTACCCGGGGGAACCGAGTCTACGGGTCACTGCTGTAACGCACGCACATCTGAGCCACGCCAGAATGGAGAGAAGCTATAAATTATGACTCGATGCTCGGGAGTTTTGCAGAATACGCCAAATTGGACACATTATTTCAAATATCTCTCAAATGCTCAAGACACTATACTAATATTACTGCTGAATCCTTAATCAGTGGAACAGTGTGAAACTGGGCAATACATGATCAACACTGTCTGCTTTAAATGCTAAGAGATTGTTTTCTGTCCTGTCTTTGGGAGCTGATTCTAATTCATTCAGTCTTTTACGATTGTGTCGTTAGTAAGAGTGAAATAAAAGTAATCTATCCTTTTGATTAACTCTTTGATGTGCGACAGGATGAAAAGAGCATTGTGTTAATTATAATGCAAAGCAACACTGAGAGAAAAGTGCTCTCTTCCCTCAGCTAAAGCACTCAGATTAAGACCGGTATCGGAGGGCTACTCTTATTCACAAATGCCTGCAGACGGGGAATTATGCAAATGGAGTTGGGGCTTTTACTTCTTGGGCACCAAAGAGTGACATTCACATTCAAAGTACTCCAGGTCCACTAACTACAGCTACTTAAAAAGGAAAACTGGATCTGTAGATGGAACAGCACAGCTCGGCATGTTTATGCATATACTGCATGAATTACATTCTGTATGAAACAGTCATACAAAACAGTTATTTTGAGGCATGCTTGACTCTAGCATGCACAAAACAAGCCATTTGGTACATATACATACTAGTGCAGGGCATCTGTATAGGGTCCGAGTCCGTCCTGTAGTAGCCATTGCGGCAGACACAGTTGGTGGCCCCCTCGTTGGTGGTGCGGCTGTTCATGGGGCACTGCAGGCACTGCTGATCTCCCTGGGATGGTTTGAAGAATCCAGAGGGGCATGCTGGGTGAAAAACAGGCAGAGAGAGTGTCGTAAGAAAAGTGCTCAGACTTCAGACCACTTTCAGAGAACTTTCTGCAAAACTGCTGTTGTTGTAAGTGACGTTCCAACACTATTATTAGACCGAATGGAGTGGTTTCGCGAATGGAGTGTCGCTTATATGTTGGGATGCTGTTTGGGTTATTATACTGTCTGTAATCTCACAGACAGACATATCACAATGCACTCCGACGGGCCTCTGGTACTGCTGGGCAGGCGGGCCTCTCACTGTTCTGCTTTTGTTTGACACACAAAGAGCATAGCACCACTCTGAAATATCTGAGCACACTGACAAAAGCTATGAGAAATTCCAGATGCATTATTTTTCTGACCAAACAAAAACAACAAAAAAAACCCCAAAAACAACCAAACCCACAATTACTTGTATCATGCAGAGGCACATAATTCCACAGGGGATTTGACTATTGCTATTAATGTAGTGGTCTGACACACACAATTGAGGGAACTTCTGTTTTTCATGAAAAGTCGACCTTATTGAGCGATAAGGTCTGACATTTATACGAGATCGCTAAATGAAACACAGTTGCGTGGGGCGGTGTGACATGTGACACGACAGGTAATCGATAAAGTGTTCTCAAGAATTCTCCACCCCGCTGATGACTGTGAGGCATTCTTAAACCCCTCATTACAAATCAATCAGCTGCTTCTAGGACTGTCCCCCCATCAAAACACATGAGAGTACAAAAACAAGTTCTCGTGTTGTATACAGAAGCAACAGCTTGACATGCAGCAATGGACAAAGGCAGCTGGAACACGTGATCCGTTTACTGCAGGTGCACAGCATACCCCTTCCCTGAAAACCCAGTGAGTCTGAGTGAGTACAAAGAGGCTCATTCTATTAAGCTAATACCCCACAGTGGTTCTGACGGTACAACATTGGTCTTGGCTGGCTCTCTTAGCCTGTGATTGATGACAGGGCGTTTGCTTTCCGGCAGGAGGAATATGAAGCTTACATATTCTCACTTCACAGTTAGTTAAAAGAGAGGGGGGCCCAGAACGAGGTGTTGGTTACGCTTCAGTGCACAGAGGGCTGAGTGGCAGGAACACAAATGTCCGGGGATGGAATTTAATGTCGGTGGTACCGCAGAGAGCAAAAAAAGAGTGTGCGAGTAAAGCAATATCCTGGTGATATATAAGCCATGTACCATATTTCAGTACACGATTGTTTAAGGAGCAGTTGAACAATAAGACTCTGGTGGAAGAGGAGGAGGGAACTTTTATCCACTTCCAGAGTCTAACTGATCTCTGATTCCTTCTGTGTAATGAAAGCGCACCATGACAAAGCTAATATGTGACAAAGTCGCCCTTTTGCTCCACACTTTGAATGATGCCCCACCCTTTGCTGAAGCACACTTCTCTGATATCTTATCCAGCATTCTAGTTTATCCCCCTAAGAGTGGCAGAGGAAGTGAAATATTAAAAAAACTCTTCACAGTAATGAGAAAGATGTCCAAGGCAGTATCATGTAACCCTCTCAGCACGGAACATATTCTCCTAAATGGAATTTTTAGAGGGGAAAAAACGGGATAACTGTGCTCCATGCCTGTAAACTATAAAATCCTTTGACGTCTGACGATTTCGGAAAGACTCCACTGCTAGGGCTGAGCTTTATTGCATAATCCGATCTTGTTACTATGATACCAAATAGCTGCTTAGTTCAAAATGAGCATGAATAGCATGAGAGTGAATGTATTAAACCTGCAGGACCTCCTGCTTTTTATTTTCCCGTCATTAAACAAAGCAGTGACTGACATTGCAGACCCCTCTCTCAGACACCTGTAATTATATAAAGTATTGATGCAGTCTATTGCGGGCCTTGTGTCATAGATCAGGGTTCGCTGTCGTCTTTGAGGAATCCATATCCGAGTTCCTCCCCATTACCCCCCACCGCTTTCCTTGGCTTACTTCAGTATGGAGCTACAGATGCCTGAGTAAGTATCCCTGCCATTGCAGGCAGCAGGAGAAATATTAATATCCATTAGAAGTGTTCTGTGCTGCAGAACCTGCTGCACTCTAATGCTACTGCAGCCTAATGGAAGATGGGGATAGGAGCTCCACCGATTTTAGTATTGCTGGGCTCCCTCTGGACCATTCTGTAAGGTGAATATGATGGCTACTACCAGCATAATGTAAATATATATAGGTGGAGGTGGAGCGAAGCACCACTATCTGCACCGCAGTTCATATTACATGCTATAGATGAATCTGTCCTCGTATTTCATGTCATAAGAAAGGAAGACAAATCCAGTCCAGTTCTGTATGAAATCAAGCTCACAGACAGACAGACAGAAATGCTTGTACTGAAGTAGGTGTGGCCACATATCAGATAACATTAACATAATTTATTTAGTATTTCACTAGATTAATATTTCTTTTTTGCAAATAGTTTAATTAATATATTTTAAAGACTACAACTGATTCTATTGGATTCCTGTAGTGTTTATGCATGGTACGTTTAGCCTTATCTTAAAAGGGAAAACCACTGATTTACACATCAAACTACTGAACAAACAGAATGAACTATGCAGAATTACACCACTCAGAATCACTATATCGAGTTACACAGAAATTTAGAAAGAAATGTGTAATGAAGTGCTTCATATAGTGCATTTCAGGGACTAGTAGTTTTTAAAGGACAAAAATATCAGATCTTAACATTTGTATTTTATAGTTATAGTAACAGTTTCAAAAATATAATTCTTGTTACGGCTGACGGACGTTCGAGGCCGTTGTTTTCTGTTTTTCCCCAATTCTGTTTGATGTGTTCTGTTGAATTTTATTATGACGTTTTGTTCTGTGTCACATGTCTCCTGTTTTCAGCTGTTTTATGTTGACATGCTCCTTACTTCCCCAGCTGCCTTAGTTCTAGTCTGATTATGTTAGCTATTTAGTCTTGTTTCAGTTAGTCTCCTGTCATGTCTCCATCACCTCATTTTCTCCTACCTTTATCCTGTTTGAAGCCTGAAAGCCACTGTGCTTGTTTCTGTTGTTTTTGTAAATAAAAACGTTATCTGCATGGAACCCTGGAAGTCAGCCTGTTCCTGCTTCCCAAGAGGGAGCTCGGAGTGTAGGTCTTACAGCCTGCACTCTGCCAATACTAGTCCATAATATTCCAAATACACAACTAACTTGTATTGGAAACATGTGTGCCATATTTAACTATAATAATAAAAAACTGAAAAATAAAGTAGCATTTGACTAAAACAATTAAAAACTCTTCTGTTAGGACTCATTTATCAAACCGCTCTTTAGGAGGAAAATTCAGATTCAGCACTCGATAAGAGAGATTTTCACTTGCACTAAAGGGATATGTTTCTCTTTGTTACCTGAAACAGGCTCAGATCTAACTAAGAAAAATCTATGGAAGAGGGTTGGTCCGAGCCTCCAGCGAGGATGCGTGTATCGCAGGACGAGGCAGAAAGCAGCAGAATTGGGGGTTGGGGTCAATGTGGGACAGCAGGACAGCAGCACTGGCTCGGAGAGCAGCTGGTGCTCAGGCCAAATCCATACACATCCTACTGAGAACTCTCAGGGACAGTAACGCATATCAAATATAACATTAAGCCATAAAAACTTCTTATTTTAAAAAAATTGCTCCTGTGCTTTAAATATGGATCACAAAGCATAAACCATTCTTACTACAACATGAACAGGACTGGTTAACAAGGCTGGTCAGCTCTGCAGGCTGATATATGTAAATGCATGTATTTTTGTGATGTCACAACAATGAGGAAGTTGTTGTGGAAGGAATTGACTGGCTGTTTTATTTATTTATTCATTTATTTTTTAACATAGCTGTGTTTGCACACTAACAAACTCTTTCATGACAGAATTTATACACAGGTCAAAGAAGCCTGATCAATTCAAAAAGGTGTTTGAGATGTTCATAGGTTCGGAGATAAACAAATATGTTTGTGTCACTATATGTTTTGTTTTTGAAGTAAAAGCAATGCAAGAGTGGTGCCACATATAAAAAGAGCTCTATGTAGATAGTTTAAAAACTGTCACAATGATTCATTCTTATTTAATGTTTCACACGCTGTGAAGTATCACACCAAATTAGGCAGGGCCGATTACACTGGACTTCCAGGCTGTGGGGATTCGAGCTCGGATCCTCCCAAAAGGGTGAAATCCTAGAGAGCTCTGTCACTCGGGAATTTCTTTGAAAATGCTTTTTTATGAAGCTCAGAAAAGCTGATCATGGGCTAATTTACTGTAATAATAACTTCATGTCATCAGACTTCTCCCCTGACTGTGGGTATGTGTGCAGGCAGGAGCAATGTAACAAAATATACAGCTAAAAGTGCTCACTGCCATACATCAGTCAATAAGAAAAAAGCCTACAGACAGACAGTTGAAGGAGGCTGGCTCTCAGCATGCTTGAAGCAGGCAGACAATTCTACATGGTCCTGAAACCCAGCTAGTGTAAGAGTGCTGTCACAGACAGCCTGCTTCAGACACCATGTGACCAGCCAGCTCCCAATGGCTGCAACAGCTCTGTACCGACAGTCAGCACAGAGACAGGCGAGCTCATTGCACACACATACACCACACATGTACAGACCACACATGCTCAGAAACACACACACACACACACACACACACACACACACACACACACACACACACACACTGAAGCCTCACTCTCAGCCTGAATTCTAAATGGGTTTGGTGCCAACAGACCTAAAAATATGACGATACTGCAGCACTACAGTATTTGTAAAATTCGTCCAGTGTTATTTTATTGGCAGCACACTTCAAATATATTTCAAAATGAAATCTAATAAACCCACAGTAAAAGTGCTCTATTATTTAGCTGCACATTTGGTTGGAGCTCCCAATTGTCTTTATTTTTGGTAGCGGATAAAATGTCTATTATCATTTAGTTCTACCCTCAACTGGACAACAAAATTATATCAGATTTTTTGCACCTCTGTTGGAAGAAATGACAGTATTTTTAATTCTGACATCTGTTGTATATTCAGCTATCTTTTCTCACTGCACGGCGAACTGTAACTCTGCACCGCAGCTTTGCAGTCATCATCTCATTTCCATCATCAGACACGCTCATTAACTACAGACGACGTCCGAGGGGATTCTACCAGATTTTCATCATCTAGCCAGAGGTCTCGCAGCTTAGTCCCGAAATTCTTCACAGAAGCTAGGGATTATCCAGCCGGATTCACGGGATGAAGCCTGGGAGGCACTATGTTGGGAATCCTGCCCCTCAAAAGCAGGGAGAGCCCAATGGTCAGCAGGAGCAGCAGGACCACAGCAAAACAGCAGATGACAGTCTAATACGAGGGGGAAGCATTCCAAAATACATGCTTGTCAGATCTGAGCATAGGGCATGAGCATAGAGCAGATGAAGCTCCAGACAGCGAAATGCCTTGCAGAAGCTTTCACGGGCTCTTTGTGGCTAACGTCTGGAATACCAGTAATGACACGGCTTATGAAGAGCGAGCTGGAGGACGCTTTTGGGGTGTGTGGCCTACAAGGAAGAGGACATTTCCTCAAACCACAGACAAACTCATTACAATGACTAAACCTGACCTGCTTCGATTGTGTCTAGTGAGAAGGTGGCCTCGCCACAACACTAAACACGCCGTAGGAGTCTGATGAAAGTCCATTCCACGGGGAGGCAAAACGCAGACTTCAGCACCGCAGCCTTTGCCAAATATGAGAGGAAGTGTGTTTTGTGGATTTTTGATTTTAATCAGAGCAAGCATCTTCTGTCAAATAGAGCTCATTTTATCTCTGCTTAAGCAGTCTGCATGACAGGCCAGTTCCTGCTAGCACCTGATACCCATAGACCCCCAAAAAAAGTAGAAGACCAAAAAAACAAAAAACAAAATGAAGACCACAATCCTTCCATTGTGGCCATGGCATGGAAGGCTTCAAAAGCGACCCAGTCAGGACGGACTCCATGCTGAGCTTTATTTTTTGATCTGGTCTGAACATTCCAGAAAGTTGTCCACATGGAGAAGTTCTAGTCTGTGCAACTGAAGGATAGTCCCGCTCTGAACTGAACGTCTGCTCTGAGAGTTGCCGCTTCGCCACAGTCTCTACAGTCTTTGTTTAAGCACACCATCAACCCAGCAGAACTCATTTCCACACATTATTGCCTATGAATACAGGTTGGTATTACAAAGAGGAAACAGAGAGGAAGAAATCACTTGTCTAAGAAGGTGTCAAAGGCAGTTTACTTGCAGACAGGCCAGATATTTCGCTCCCAGAGTGATTTGCTGTTATTTATTCATTTGTAGTGTTTGATATTAATATTTCATTAGTCCCCCAGCGCCTTAGACGCAGCTCTCCGGGGAGCGGTTTTCTGCTGACTGCCTCCATTGTGCTGTGACTGACAGTTGAAATGTATTCATTTCATTTGGAGTTGTAAATATTAATGGTGTCAGCTCCATCTGCTAACCTCTACCTGAGACAAAGGCCCCCACATTAACCCGACAAGTTCTTTTATGTGACACTGTGACACCCGGTCCAGCGCTGGCTGTGTGGTGTCAACATCGCACATCCATGATGCTCTGTGCCGCTTTTGTGTGCCTGACAACAGAATCTGAAAGTGTCAGTCATCAGCCGCACTGCTGGGGAGAGCGCTGGCATCGAGTGAATGGCGACAGCACATAATATGACACTGACAAAGAGGCTGGTCCATCAGCAAGATGCAGAGGGACAGCGTGGAGTGATGTAGATGAGCTACTGCAATCAGCACTCATCCTTACCAAGAGCTGCATTACAGAGACCTACAGGTGCTGCCAAAGAGCTACAAAATGAATTCGATGATGTACAGTACACAATGTGATTGCTCATACAGAAGCTGTCAGTTGGCAAGACCTTTCGGCATTACGCTAGGAAAGTTCAAAGCTGAGAAGTGCCAAAAAAGTGAAATGGTGAGCATTAACAGACACAGAAAACTAGATCAAAGAGATTTCTATGGTCCTACATCAAGTCAAAGTGATGTTCTATAAATCCCTCATTCGGTGAAAGCTTGTCCTTTCCCATTTGGTACAACATAGCAGCTTATGAGACTGAGAAGAAAACAAAAACTAATCCGAATATAGTGTATTGAATGAAATAATAAATAAATAAATAAATAATGTATACTGCTCAAAAAAATAAAGGGAACACATTACCATCACAATGTAACTTCAATTCAATCACATTTGTGTGAAATCAAACTGTCCACTTAGGAGGCAACACTGATTGTCACTGAGTGTAGACTGTAAATCAGTGTTGCCTCCTAAGTGGACAGCTTGATTTCACACAAATGTGATTGACTTGAAGTTGCATTGTGATGTTTAAGTGTTCCCTTTATTTTTTTTGAGCAGTATATATGTATATATAAATTTTTTATTCTAGATTAATCTCACTGTAATCTTGGAATTAATCAAGATTAAAATGGCTTATTTGAATTCTGCCAAAGGTCTGAAGCCCCCACCCCCTAAATGATCCCAATATATATATATATATATATATCTATATATATACACACACACACGCACACACACACACACACACACACACACACACA